>CM076571.1:203681249-203919786 GCA_034641835.2 Pinus albicaulis | reverse complement strand
CTAAAAGCAGACATGGAAGGTTTGAAAAAGTTGATACAAGAAATGTTTCCTAATGGTGAAAATATAGTAGATGAAACTCATGATGAGAACAAAATAAATGTTAATCATGATTTCATAAAATCTAATGTTGCAAGGAAGAGCCACCATATTCCAAAAATGGATATGAGGAAATTTGATGGAAAGGATCCTGTAACATGGATACTACAGATGGAGCAATATTTTGATCTCAATAATGTGAAAACACACAAAAGGTACGCATCGCAACTTTACATTTAGAACAAAATACATTTGTATGGTATCGATGGCTTTTCTCTCGTAAAAAAATTGTCACTTGGTCAATTTTTATGGAGGAAATGATAGCACATTATGAGGATACAAAGAGCAACACCTTCTTTAGCCAATTGATAAATCTCAAACAAAAGTGTCCAGTGGGGAGCACATTGAGGACTTCCAAAAATTTAATATAAGGGTAATTAATATTCCAGAGGAACACATGATTGATCTCTTCATAGGTACTTTAAAGGATAACATCCAACATGAAGTTTTTGTTTTGGAACCTAATTCATTGGAGAAGGCATTTAGGTTGGCAAGAAAAATAGAATGTAAAATTATCGTGACAAGGAAGCCTACCACTCACTTCTATAAAGATGGAAGTGTTGCTACTCCTAGATTTCCACAACCCACAAGGTTGACACCACAACAATTGGAAGAAAAAAGATAAAAAGGGCTTTGCTACAGTTGTGATAGAAAATACACTAAAGGTCATAAGTGTGCTGAGAAGAAATTATTTTACATAGATTGTGAAGAGGAAGAAGAAAATGAACAAGAATTTTCAAAAGAAGAGGGTATACACCAGGAACCAACCCTAGAAGAGGAAGAAATGAGTCCGACCATATCATGTAATGCATTGGCAGGAATTACCACTCCTCAAACTCTTAAGATAGAAGGACATATCGAGAAGAAAAAGGTAATAGTGTTGATTGATTCAGGTAGTACCCATAATTTTATTCATTGTAAGGTAGCCAAGGAATTGAATTGTTTCCTATACCCACCACCAGAATGTCAAGTGATGGTTGCAAATGGAGGAACTATAAATTGCTCTGGAAAATGCCATAATATCAAGCTAACCATGGGGGAATATGTATTGACTAGTCCAATGCTTTCCATTCCTATGGGAGGTGCTGATGTTGTACTAGGAGTACAATGGTTACAATCTTTGGGGACGGTAGTTTTTAATTTTCAAGAACTTTTCTTGAAATTTTTTTCAGAAGGAAAGGAAGTCGAATTACGGGGTATTGAAGGGAAGCCGGGAAGGATAATAAGCTCTAATGTCATAACAAAGCTTCTAAAGAAAGAACAACGAGGCGTAATTGCACAATTATGCTCACTAGAAGTTCCGACATCAAAATCATCTATTTCTGCAGATCTCCAACAAGTCTTGGACAATCATTCCAAGGTGTTTGAAACTCCCAAAGGACTCCCACCTATTCGTGATCATGATCATGCTATTCATTTGATTCCCGGAAGTGTTCCTCCAAACATCAGGCCTTATAGATATCCTTACTTCCAAAAGAGCGAAATTGAACGTATGATTGCAGAAATGTTAGAGGCCGGTATAATTCAACCCAGTCAAAGTTCTTTCTCTGCTCCTGTAGTATTGGTACACAAGAAGGATGGATCATGGCGAATGTGTCCGGATTATAGGGAGCTCAATAAGCTCACCATTAAAGATAAATTTCCCATTCCTGTGATTGATGAATTATTGGATGAATTATTGGATGAATTACATGGAGCAATTTATTTTACCAAGTTGGATCTTCATTCAGGATATCATCAAATTAGAATGAAGACTGAAGATATTCCAAAAATAGTATTTCGAACTCATGAGGGTCATTATGAATTTTTGGTCATGCCTTTTGGCCTTACCAATGCACCTTCTACATTTCAAGGGTTGATGAATTCCATTTTCAAACCCTTCCTTAGAAAATTTGTGCTAGTAATTTTTGATGATATACTAATCTATAGCAGGTCTTGGAAGGATCATGTTGAACATGTTGACAGGGTGCTCAAACTATTGCAGGAGAAACAATTATATGCAAAACATCCAAATGTTTCTTTGGAGTACAAGAGGTGGAATATCTGGGTCATATTGTATCTCACGAGGGTGTTAAAGTAGACCCTAACAAAATTAAAGCCATTAAGGAATGGAAAGTCCCCACAACCATAAAGCAGTTGCGAGGATTTCTCGGGTTAATAAGGTATTATCGCAAGTTTGTTAAGAATTATGGGAGAATAGCAGCACCTCTAACAACATTATTGAAGAAAGATGCATTTTCATGGACTCCTGAAGCAACTAAGGCCTTTGAACATCTTAAAGAGGCAATGTGCCTAGCACCGGTCTTAGCTACGTCACACTTCACAAAAACCTTTATTGTGGAATGTGATGCCTTAAGAAATGGAATTGGTGCAGTTTTAATGCAGGAAGGAAGACCCATTGCTTTTGAAAGTCGTCCAATCAAAGGAAAGTATTTACAGAAACCTATTTATGAGAAGGAAATGTTAACAATACTGCATGCACTAAAGAAATGGCGAACTTACCTAATGGGAAGACACTTCAAGGTAAAAACTGATCATGATAGTCTTAAACACTTTTGGAACAAAGACTATCTTCAGAAGAGCAGCAAAAATGGGTCACAAAGATGTTGGGTTATGACTTTGAAATAATCTACAAAAAAGGAAAGCTTAATGCTGTTGCAGATGCACTCTCAAGAAAGAATGAAGAGGTGGAAGCATTGCTTTGTGCCATTTCTATTATCCAACCAGATTGGATAACCGAAGCAAGAGATGAATGGAAGAAGGACAAAGATGTATGGACACTCATTCAAAAATTGCAGCAAGATCCTAGTACATCTGATACATTTAGTTGGAAAAATGATTCCTTATGGTTCAAATATCACTTATATCTTTGTAATAATTCCCAACTAAAACAAAAGATTCTTCTGGAATTGCACACTTCTCCTTTAGGAGGACACTTAGGATTTTTAAAAACTTACCACAGGGTGAAGAAAGAATTTTTTTGGGATGGCCTTAAATCTGATATTCAAAATTTTGTGGCGGAATGTTTGGTTTTCCAGCAGAATAAAGTAGAGAAAATTAAGAGCCCGGGTCTTCTACAACCTTTATCCATTCCAAGCCAATGTTGGGAGGAGATTTCAATGGATTTTATCACAGATTTACCTAAGTCCGAAGGAAAGAGTGTCATCATGGTGGTAGTTGATAGACTTACCAAGTATGCACACTTTTGTGCATTATCTCATCCATTTAAATCTAGTACAGTTGCTACTACATTTATGGAAACAATTCAAAAGCTACATGGAAACCCAAAGGTTATTGTGAGCGACAGAGATCCCATTTTTACTGGAAATTTTTGGAAGGAGTTATTTTCTTGTTTGGGTACTCAATTAGCTCATAGCTCATCTTATCGTCCTCAATCCGATGGTCAAACTGAGATAGTAAATAAATGTTTGGAAGGATATCTTCGTTGTTTTGTATCTGATAAACAAACACAATGGGTCAAGTGGTTACCTCTCGCCGAATGGTGGTATAACACTTCCTTCCATACTGCAGCAAAAATGACCCCATTTATGGAACTTTATGGATATCATCCACCATCCATCACATCATCTTTAAGTGAAAATTCGAAGGTTCAAGCAGTGGAAGATCACATCGAGCATCAGCAAGAAGTTCTCCAACTCTTAAAGGATAACCTGAATTTGGCACAAAATCGAATGAAACAACAGGCAGATCAACATCGCAGCGAGAGAAGTTTTGATGTAGGGGATTGGGTATTTTTACGGCTACAACCATACAAACAAATGTCCCTCAAGCAAGCTAAGAAGGATAATAAATTATCGCCAAAGTACTATGGTCCTTACAAGGTGTTGCAAAAGATTGGTACTATGGCATAAAAATTGGAGCTTCCTGCTTCTTCACGAGTGTATCCAGTTCTCCATGTTTCATGCTTAAAGAAGGTTATAGGTGAAAATATTATAGTTCAAACAATATTGCCGAAACTTGATGAGGAAGGAAAAATAATATTGGAACATGAAGCAGTCACGGAAACAAGAAATCGACAGCTACAAAATCGATCAATTTTAGAGTATCTCATCAAGTGGAAGAACTTACCCACTGAAGATTCTACATGAGAGGATGAGAATTTTATACAGAAGCACCCAAAGTTACTCAAGCATTGAGGACAACACTTTTTTGAAGGAGAGGGGCATGTTAGGTCCCTCTCTTTTTTGTTAGTGTAACCCCCTTATTATTATTATTATTGTACCCCTGTAACCCCCATATCGTTATTATTGTGCCCTTAAATTATTATTGTTAGTTCATCTAGGATTACATTGTGGCCCCATGGACTCCTATATATAGAAAGAAGGTTTTGTAATTTGTATCATCCAAGAATTTTTCATTAATTTAATGTATTGGAGGTTGCCCCCTCGAAGTGGCTTATTTCTAAGGCATTGATATCTCTTTTCTTCTATTCTTGAAGTTGGTTTCACAACACATCCAATCAGGTATGGATCTATGAGTTGTTGTCGAACCCCCTGTAGCATCCAGTAGTAAAGAATCCATAATGATTCTCCATTACCACTAGCGAGATAGCCTGTCATTGGGGCATGCAAGCTTTAAGGCATCACAAGGCTCTAATCCTATACCCATATAATTTGTTGATGTCGATGGGCCAGAATTGTTGGAAGGAAGGCCTTAAGAAATCCCACATCACTCCAACATTAGCAATCCATATATTAACTGGAAAAACAAGTTTATTGAAAGGATCTCAAGGGATCTACTCAATTTTGTTTTTAACGAGCCTAGGGCAGTCCATGCTCGCCAGATTTCAAGTTTAGAGAGTCTGAAATACTGAAAAAGAAGACTCCAAGGAGTTCCTTTTTCGTAAATAGTCCATTGGGCCCAGAAAAAGGGATAAACCTACACCCAATAGACATTCCTCTCATGTTTTATCAAGCGTGAGGAGGAACATAGTGAGCTCATTGCATCAACAGGAAAATTAGGAAGAGATAGTGGAAGGAAGGATCCCTTCCCTTACCATCTTCAACTTTTTCTTCTTCACAATTTCCTTTCCAAATTCCTCCTTGGATTGGGGTTTTTGGTATAGCTTGAGTCTATGCACATCTACCAAGAAGGTAAAATTCTCATCATCAATAGTTTTAATCCGAATAGATCCATTATCAAAAGCTTTCTCAATTTCATAGGGTCCTAGCCAATGTGTGTTAAATTTACCTTTAAATTTTTTAAATTTAGAATCATACCCAGTCCTCCTCTTTGAACTGCTTCTTTTTGATGTATCTTTCATGCCATTTATCCATTTGTTGTTGGATCAAGTCAGCATACTAAAAAGCATCTTGCCTAATTTAATCTAATTCATTGAGCTACAAGATTATCTGTTGTTGTGCTTCATCAAAGTTCATACCCAATTTTGATGCCATTCTAAAGGTTGATCTGAAATTCAATGGGCAGAAAAATTTGTTTTCCGTACACTAGCTCATATGGAGAGAAGCCAGTGGTACCCCTCCATGTGATCCGGTAAGTCCACAAGGCCTCAAGAAGTTTTTTAGACCAGTCCCTCTTATGTAATTGAAATATTTTGGTAAGGATTGCTTCCAACATCTTGTTGGTTGATTCCACCTGCCCATTGGCCTGTGGATATTAAGGGGTGGACTTCCGATGGGTAATACGATATTTTTGCACAATTTCTTGCATAAGCTTAGACACAAATTGAGCACCCTGATCAGTGAATATTTCCCTAGGTACTCCAAATATTACAAAAATATCGGAGAAAAGAAATGATGCCACTGTTTTTTTTGTTGATCTAGGTAGTGCTTTTGCCTCGACCCACTTTGTCACATAATCAGTACAAACTAAAATATACTTCTTACCTTTGGATGGAGGGTTGATGAGACCTATAGATTCAAGATCCCACCTCTCAAATGGTTCTATGAGAACCTGTGGCTGCAAAGGCATATCATCTGATTGTATAGGTTGCCCCATTCTTTGGGAGCTATCACACTTTCGAACATACTCCTTTGCATCCTTGAAGAGGTCTGGCCAGTAATAACCTGAATGAAGGATCTTGTAAGTTGTCCACTTGTCTATGAAGTGTCCTCCACATGGTTCATCATGGCAGGCTCTTAAGATTTCATAGATCTCATCTTCTCTGACACACCTGTGAATAATCAAATCAACTCCTGTGAAAAAAATATCTCCCCTAATCCAAGAATAATTATCACTTTTCCTAATGATTCTGTTTTTCTGATTAGATGAAAAGTAAGGTGGAAAATTTCCGATAGAAATATAATTGGCCATGTTTGCAAAACAAGGTGTTTTAACAGAGATGGAAAACAAGTTTTCATCTGGAAATTTATCATTAACAGGAACATCCTCACCTGGATGATCAAGCCCAAATAAGAAATCAGCTACCTGATTTTCTTTTCCTGGCCTATCCACTACCGTGATGTCAAATTCCTGCAATAGCAGTAACCACCTAGTAATTCTTCCATTAGTGATTGGCTTATTCATGAGATAATGAATAACAGAATCATCTGTGTGCACAAACACTTCATAACCCGTGATGTAATGTATAAACTTATTAATATCGTAAATTACAGCAAGGAACTATTTTTCAGTCACTGTATAATTCAGTTCTATAGGAGTTAACTTTTGACTGAAAAAATAGATAGCATGGGTGACAAGATCCTCCTTTTGACCCAATACTACTCCTATGGATGAATCAGAGGCATCAGTGGAAATAGGAAGAGGCAAATTCCAATCTGGGCCTCGTAAGACAGGTGCTGAAGAAATTTTTTCCTTGAGTTTATCAAATGCAACTTGACATTCATCATTCCAATGAAATTCAGATTGTTTAGTCAACAATTTAAATAATGGAGAGGCTACCTTTGTAAAATTTTCAAAAAACCTCCTATAGTAGCCTACATGTCCAAGAAAACTTCTAACTCCCTTATGATTAGTTGGTGGGGGAATTTTTACAATAACCTCAATCTTTGCTGGATAAACCTTGATTCTTGCAGCAGAAACATGATGACCCAAAATAATACCTTCAGTCATAATCATAAAACATTTTTCATTATTTAACGAAAGATTAGTTTCTCTACATATTTGCAAATTTTTTTCGAGATTAAGTAAAGCTTCTTCAAAAGTATCACCCATAACTGTAAAATCATCCATATAAACTTCTACGCAATCACGCAAAAGGTCAGAGAAAATACCAAGGACCGCCCGCTGAAATGTGGCTAGTGCGTTGTATAGACCAAATGGTAAGACTTTGTTTGCATAGGTACCCTAGGCACATGTAAATGTTTTCTTTTCCTGATCCTCTGGAGCTATCCTAATCTGATTATATCCACTGAATCCATCTAGGAAGTAAAAGTACTTTTTCCCTGCTAAAGTGTCTAGTACTTGGTCTATAAACGGTAAAGTGAAATGGTCTTTTAATGCCGCTTTGTTTAATTCCATATAATCTATGCACGCTCACCATTTACCATTTTTCTTGGGGAAAATGACTAGTGGGGATACCCACTGGCTATCTGAAATAGGATAGATGAATCCTACATTTAACAACTTTTGTAATTCATCTTTTACAATTTCTCTTAAAGTAGGGTTCATCCTCCTTTTTGGTTGTCTTACGGGCCTAGCATTTTCTTCCATATAAATGTGATGAATGTATGTGTTTGGGTGAATTCCTCTCATATCGGTATATTCCCATGAAAATGTGTCTGAAAAAATTCTCAATGTTTGTATTAATTTCTTTTCTTGTTCGGGAGTTAAGGCAGAATTAATGTTTAAATATTTTTCAGGAAAAAATTATCCTACCTTACTCCCCCATTCAGACATTGAATATGCAGGAAATGCAGATAAGAGGGCTAAATGTAATTCAGAAGCTAAACTATGTTCATAAAAATCCTACAGATCAGTAATGATATCTAAATTATGACTAGATTTTCCTTCTAACTGCTGTGGGAAATCAGGATTAGAAATACAACAATTTATTAGATCTTCTTCAGAATTTTCCTAAAGACTCATGGCTTGGGCTATTGTTAAAACTGGTAAGGTACCTTTCGAATCATGTTCTTCTTCCTCTTCTTCAACCCATTGTGTGTTTTCTAATCTGAAGAGGGGTTTAGTAGGGGGTACAAGTTAATTTGCTTTGTTGTATCCCCATGAGTGATAGTCATGTTTCCAGATTTGCACCCTATGTAGGCAATAGCTGTAGCTAACCACAGTCTCCCCAAGGTCAATGGGTGCCCTCCCAAGTTAGTTTTAGGTTGAAGAACATAAAAATCTGCAGGATACTCCTAGGAATCTAATGAGATGACAATGTCTTCTAAAATATCCTCTATCTTTACCTTATACCTATCTGCTAATTCTAACATGGTAGGAGTGGGTAACAAGTCAAAGGATCCTATGTGCAACAAAGGTTCCATAGTCATCACATTGATGGCTGCACCTAAATCAATAAAAGTGTTCTTTATGGGATATCCATTGATAAAGGCGGTAACCACAGGGATTCCTGGATCCGCATATTTTTCAGTAACAAATTTGGTAGACATTAAACTTTCAAGCTTTCCACCTACTTGAATGGTTGAGGGTTATTTCTTTTTTCTCCCTGGTTTCTTGGTACATAGTTCCCTCACTGTTTTAGCATATATTGGGATGTCCTTTATTGCTTGCAACAATGGGATCTTCATGCACATGTTTCTTAGTTCAGATAAAAGATCAAATTCGGGGTGTTTTTTTAATTGTTTCCATTTCCAACCTCTCTGGAAAAGGAAGCTAGAATATATGAGATGTGGAAGGTTCTTGTGGCATTGAGGTAGATTATTTTTCTGTTTCAGGTATGGTTTCCTCTTCAGGCATCTCTAAGGTATCTTCCTCTACAATATCCTCAATTTTTTTAGGCCGATTCACCACTCTTCCCAACCTAAGGCTGATTTCTTGCAGCTGCATAGGTAATTCCTACAACTATACCGGGAGCTCCTGTAACATAGGAACATGCATTTATTGTAGAGACACAGGAAATTCCTGTAAAACAGGGACAAAAACTTCCTTCAAGGGCTAGGATGCAATAAAGTAGGTAGGAAAAGTGGGATAAGTGACCAATCCAATGTTTTGAGCGGATCATATGGTTTTATTGTTGGGGTTAGACACTGGTTGAGCAGGAATTTGTGTGGGATGAGGTTGATTTTGTGGAGTAGTTAATTGAAGTTGTTGTTGTGGTTGTATCATTTGTTGCGGTGTGGGATATGAATAAAATTTTTGATGCAAGAAACTCTGTGTAGTCAGATAAGAATAGTTCCGCTACCAAGGCTGTTGAGGAGGTCAAAGCCGCCATGGCATTGGAACATTCCACATCTGATTTTGATAATAAGGAAATTGAAAATTTGACTGTGATATACCTACAGGACGTGGTTGCCATGGTCTCTGAGGTACCATTGCATAAAGTGCATTGACAACTCCTTGATCTACTATGTATGTTGCCTTAATTTGAGGCAGAGAAGGACATTGATCAGTGGAATGCTCAGCCTTAGAAATTCAACATACCTCGATACTATCAACAGGGAATTCCCTTAGAGCATGTTTCTTCCTCCATTTGGAGCAGAACATCGCCAAGGCTTTCTCCAATTCATCCCGTTTCTCCTGTTTCTTCTTAGCTTGCAAAACATCCAATTGTGAAGATAAAGTGCTAAGAATATCAATTTTCAAATTTTCAAATAAATTACCCATTTTAGCTCTGGTTACTCGAGCTCCTCCAACTAATTTGACAAGCTTGGAAGAAGGATCTCTTGGTCCACCTCCAACCTTGGAGTTTCCTCTTGAATATCTTCTACAAAGCTCACACACATCATCATAACTCAGCTTCGATACATCGCATGCTGCCATTAGATTTAAGACCTCCAGATATTTCGGTTTGATGGCCCTAAGAAAAAAGGTCCTCTTGGTCTCTTTTTCCAATTGATTCATCTTATATCTCTGTAAATTGTATTGGAATATTTCCACCAAATCCTCGAGGCTCTCCCCTTCCTTCTGGGTCATTCCAAACATTTCTTCCCTGAGATCCCTCGTTTTGTAGTAATCTTGGTACTTTTTCAAAAACACCTTCTTCATGTCGTCCCAAGTTGCAATGGAGTTTGATTCCAGCCCCATAAACCACCTGAGCGCTGCATCTTTCAAAGTAGCACGAAAAAATTTCAGCTTTTGAGCATTGGAATAATAGTCATAGCTCCTGCAGAGTACATCAAACTCAAATAAGAAGGCATGAGGGTCTTCACTAGAGGCACCACGAAAGTTAGGCAAGGCTGAGAGAGGAATGATTTTCATTTGAGTGGCTCCCCCAGTCTCTCTGATAGGAAATTCAAATGTGACAAGTTCCTCCTCATTCACATCAGTGCCTTCTAAATGAGCCATGTCAGTCCAAGAAAGAGTAAAATATTGGAAGGCCACAGATTATTCAGATTCAATGGTCTGAAACTCTGGTTCTCTGATAGGATTTACAAGGAATTCTTCTTCAGGCTGACCACTGAGAAGAGATGTGGTCTTCCCTGTAAGGGGAGATTCAAGATGGGTAGCAATAGAAGATTCCCAATAGAGGATTCTGTTATAGAAAGGTCAACTTTCTCATGACTACAAACCTCCTGTTCGGATTCCTCTTTCTTTGCTACCTTGTTTCTTACAGATTTCCTTGTTCTTTCTAGTGTATTAGTAAATGGAGTGGTGCTCACACCACCACGAAAAATATAGAAAATATTGGACCCTATTCATCTAGTATTCAAACAAAATAAAAATTAAAACTTACCAAACAATCAGGACACGAATTTGGCGAGTGTTTGACCTCTTGGGTGCATAGGCTTTGCCTTGCGTCTTTTCATTTTGACTCCCCCAGTCCTGAAAAAAAAATCAAAAAAATAAAACTAAAACACTTTTAGTATCATCTCTTAGCACCTGCCCAACAACAGTGCCAAAATGTTGATTCAAATTATATGTGTATAATTTGCCAATATAGATTGTAAACCCAGGAAGGTAAACTGATGAGATGTAGTGCATAGTATATGGAGGCTGATTACTACAAGTCTTAATTAATTATAAAAATAACAACTAATGCTTATTTCTCGTGTCAATACTATGGCAACAAAGGCTATGGAGTGGCATATATCATCCCTCTATAGCACTTAGGATTGATGATATTGACTGTGAAAAGATAAAGATCAAACAATAATCAACAACTCATGCTGCTTTCCTGTATCAGTACTATTGCAACAATGGTTATGGAGCGACATATATCATCCCTCTATAACACTTGTGTTTGTTGATACTGATGCAAGAAAGATAAAATAAATCAATCCCAATCAAGAGTCAAACTTAAAAAGCATGAATCCAAGCATTGGAAAAATGAAAAGAGCTCATCAACATAAAATATTAATTCACTTAACCAATCTACAGTTTGCTTTAGGAAATATAGAAAGGAAACACTAGCTGTTACAGGAAATTATTAATGCATAATTAAAACAAAAATAAACATACACTTTGCTGTGGGAGTTGTGAGCAAAGGGGGCCCTCCCTCACTAACAACTCCTTCAAAGATTAAAGAATTTGCTTAGGAAAATAAACAGAAAATAAAGTATTTTATTAATCTGGAATAATAGTCAATTACAGTCTCATATCGTGCTATGTAACAGCAGCTTCCAACCCAACCAAAAGCTCTCTCCCTTGTACAAGCAAATTACATCTGATTTATACATTTATGTCAGCCCATATTTGGCTTTGAACAAAACATATTACTAAACTAAGCCTACAACCCATAATACAAATATAGATTGAAAAAGTAAACTATTTTTGGGTCTAATACATGACCGGAGGCATGGATTAAACCATTTTCATTGTGCGGCTGAAGCTGTCTTCCCATGTAGGCACGAAAGAAAATTTGAAGGTTAGGATGGTTGCAAAATATGATTCAAAACAGTGGATAGGATAGCATCCATAAACCACATATTATCTTCAAAATCCATATCTTTATTCGGTCTGGGGATGAGTGGATCATGGCTAACCATCGATCTCGCTATAGGATTTTGAGGTGGTTGCAGGAAATTGACATATTTGCAGGAAATCTTGAACGGCTGCAGGAATCTCGGCTATATGAGCTGTCTGCAGGATTGGTGGAACTGTTTGAATCGAACAAATCTACGTATGAGACGAAGGCTAGTTAGAGTAGTAATGCAATAATGACACAACCAGTTCAAAGAATGCTCAAAATTAGATAAAATGACACTTCTAATGTTTTTTCAACATATCTTAGGCCTATGATAAAATTTTTAGCGAAAATTAGATGACATAGCCAGACTAGGTATAATTAAAGAGCAAGAAGAGCTAAAAAATGGGGGAAGCAAGGCTTAGTATAGGTGGAAAAAATAGGTAAAGTTCAAACTTAACATAGAGTTCATTTGATTGTAACACATTTGAATATTTGACCACTGTTGGGCAAGTTAGGTTACTTATTCTATAATATTACTTTGATTCATATCATTTTCATATTGGTTATGTTAACGCATAATTGTATGGAATTATTATATACATACTTCAATAAGTGTTAAACTTATGAATTTTAATGATTTTGAAATATAAAAAGTGTGGTTTAGTATATAATCACATAGTTTCAGATGTACCACAAACCTATAGTGATGGGCCATCTAGGTGCGCTAAGTCAATCTCCGATATGGGTGACTATAGGGGCATGACAATGGTTTTTTAGGTTAAATTAAAGTTTATGCTAAAGTATTCTTTAAACCTCCTTCCCAATTTCTTTACATATATCTCTATGAAGTGAGGAAGATAAACCATATAATATTTATTCCCTAGTTTGAAATTATATCAATAACTAATATTACTTGGTTTCTTAAAAATGCATTAATGGTAATGATATCAATTACTAATATTACTAGGTTTCTTAATAATGCATCCATGGTACTCTAATTACTAGATGAAAAATATTTACCAACATCTTAATACCTGATAATAAATTAATATAAAAATATTAAACTGCATTTTGTGTATATATATATATATATATATATATATATATATATATATATATATATATATAGATATAAAAGAAAGAATTTAAATACTAAAATTTTATCTAAGAAACAATTAAATTATTGTTACTTATCTCTATGATATATTTTTTCAATAGTGAAAAGAAAAGAAAATTGAAATGTGACTATAAGACATATGCAAGAATCAAAATTTTGATTTTTCATTGAGAAAGAAAAGAATGAAGGTTTAAAATGCATATATGGAAAAATTTGTATTTTTTATTTTATTTCTTTATATATATATATAACAATTGAGAGCATATTTAATTTTTTTTATCGCTATATTGTATTTAATTTCTTTCAAATTTATATCAAAGTTTAATTGAAATAATTTAAATTTTTTCACATATTTAAAAAAATAAACAATTTTAGTTCATGGAATGTAACTCATTCGACGATCACCTTGTTATGAAGTATTGCTAATAGTTTTGTCTTAATTGCTAACTATCCTAAATGGGTTTCGTCTTAAATGTGAACTTTTTAACTTGTCATTGTCTTAAATGCTTTTGTCTTAAATATAAAGTTTTGTCTTAAAATATTTTTGTCTTAAATATAAAGTTTTGTCTTAAAATATTTTTGTCTTAAATATAAAGTTTTATCCTAAACTATTTTTGTCTTACACTACTTTTGTCTTAAATTTTATATTTAATAAAATTCAATTGATATTAAATTTTAATGAAAAATAATTAAAATAAAAAGTGACTTTTTAAGACAAAATATTTTTTCTGTCTTAAAAGAATGTCTTAAAAATACCCTTAATGTAACAGTGTAGCAAAACTCTTATAAGGTGGAAATGTTGGAGCTAGTGGCTATGAACTAGTTAGTGGTACTAATATTTTATAATCAATTAATTTTCAATTCAATAAAAATCCCATAATTACATTCAAATGATCTTGTGGTCTGATTTATTCATTATCTTCTTATACTGAGAGGTACGCTGAAAGTCAAACCGGTAATGGGGCATAGTTAAAGAAGAGTCTATGTGGAATACTTGTTAATGGAAAATTGATGGTTTGTTTTCTAACACTGTTACTGAATACTATTCTAAGCATATAGCGCAAGCCAGCTTGGATCGCATCCACAGTTCAACGAATTCATTCAAAGCCTTTAGTTATTTGAATTCTGATAATACCACTAAAAAGTCATTCCCCTTCACATCAACCACTACCCTTTCACCAATTCATGGGAAATTTAGAATTTTAATCCCCTTCATTAGAATCCCTCCCTACCATTTAATTTGTTCACTCATTATTTTATCATAGTATAAATTCATTAAAAATTCCAGACCTTTAAAATATTTGGGTGCGACATCTCTCTCATCTCACTTTAAGGTTACCCCTGTCTTTTCAGGCTTTGTTTTTCAAAGTATCTATCACATCGCATATAAACTTTTCCCCTCACAAAAATTACAACTATCACTAGAGAAGAAGGTGAGACTAAAGGTGCGCCACATGCCAGAATGGTTAGTACATGGTACAAGAGAAAACCCAACCCACCAAGCATGGGGCCAGACTCAATCAGGCCACCAGACTCAGTCAATTCATCTATTGTTTTTGTCATATTTACCTTTGTATTCAAAAACTGTACTATAACCACTACAGCAGCAATAAAACATATTCCATGTTCCACGTTACATGACTATCTAGAAAGACTATGACACTAACCCAAAAAAAACCATCTTTTGCGGCAAGGTCCACATTACTGCAAACAGTTCTTTTCTTCTTCTTAATTTTCTCAGCAAACTTCACCAAACAGGACAAAATAAATGATGCACTCATTTGCATATTTCAGTTACATGACGAAGTCCTTCCATGTTCACCTCACATGCTCATGAAATTTCAATTAAAATTCTTATTCACAATCTAACAAATTTCAATTCACGTCCAAAACTCCCAAAACTGAGTTTAGATAGCCATTCTCTTTCTATTTCATGACTTACAAGGGGAAAAGTGAAAAGTTGTTGACATGTAACTTCTAAGTTAAATCATATTAAGCAAGATGAAGATATTCTTCAAAAATATAATATGTCTGGTCAAAATATACAAATCATAACAGAGATTTATTTGACTAATACATGAAAAATCTAGCTTGCAACCATAAAAGTTGAAATGAGAGTATGAACGCAAGATGAAAGGCATGGTTGAAATTATCTGTGTTATGAAGAAATGAAACAATTATGAAAAAATAAAATAGGTTTATGTAAAAAATACCAGATTATTTTAAAGGAGCAGGTGATTCAAATCCAGACTCAAATCAAGAAGTGCTCGCAAGTCCCTATCCGAGACCTTCAAACTCACATTACACTTGATTTTCCAGCGAGGCTGCAACAGTTCGGTCTTACATTGAGGTAATGAGCATCAAATACAACCAAATTCCAATACAAACCCATTAGCACCAACTTAACATTCTGTTGAAATTACTTACAACTGATGTACAGGCAGCCGCCTTCCTTTTCCAGCGATCAGTCAAGATTGCAGTATAAAAAAAAACGTTGCAAAAGAGCCGCTTGCCATTTTGAATGAGCAGTCAACCTCAGCGCTGCATTTTGAAACGGAGAACTTAAATCAACAAACCTCCGGACCTGAAATTTCATTGCACCGGATTTGTGAAAAATTTTGCATCACATTTTTCATCCGTACGAGTGCCCAAAAATCGGATGCGGAAAAATCATGAAGCGGATTTAATAAAAATTCCGCATCACAAATTGAGTGACGTCAGCTGGCAACTTTTGGCGCCCGAAATTTTTATGGAGGCTGATGTTATTTGTTTGAAGTCCGGCGGATAATCATCAAAGGGTTCGTTTGCAAAGTTTTTGATTAATTGATGAAACGCTGTGTTAAAATTTTTTAACATATGTTTCAACATATGTTATATTACACATGCGTAAGTTTTTGAAATAGTGGAGCCCAAAGCATTTTAAAATGGGCGTATGTTTTTTATTAAAGATTACACCATATATGAATCATATGGTATAGGTGAAACTTTTGATTTTAGTTTTTTTGATTTTAAGTTTTTAAAATAAGTTTTTATTTTAATATAGTTTTTTATATATTGTAAAAAAATGCAGAGGCATATAAAAAAAGGAAAAAGGCCTGTGTGAATTTTTTTGAAATTGTAAGTTTTTAATTTTTACACAGCAGTGTAAAAGACTTATATAGCATAGCAGTGCATTGTTCAGATTTTGGAAGTTGGAATTTTACACACAGCAGAAGTGTAACAGATTTTGAATTGCACAACAGTGCATTCATTTTTGAGAGACAGAGTAATTTTTTCCAACACACAGCAGTGAGCTGTAAATGCACAGATAGAGTGAAATTTTAGAGAGTGTGAGTTTTGTTTTGAACTGTGTTTTGAAGCAGTCAAAGTTTTTTTTTGTATTCCCTCAGTCAGAGGTGATTTTGTAACCAAGTTTTTGAAGTTTAATGAAATAGTTTTTACAGTGAAAAACTCTGTCTCCAGTGAAGAATTTTTTTTATATTTTCTCTGTGTTGAAGAGGGGGAATTTTATTCTCCATTGTTGTTCTAGAATTTTAAATATTCCAACATGGTATCAGAGCTAGTCCAGGCTCTTTGAAGATCAAAGAAGCTGAAGGAAAGGAGTTCTTTGTTGCAGCAGCTTCTCTAGCAATGTGAAGACTCAGTCAAGAAGAATCTAAAGGTATTTCTCTATACAATTTTGTGTTACTGTTGCAGAAAAGTCAGTTATTTTTTAAACACACAGTCAAGTATTTTTGAATCATAGTTAAGAGTGCAGAATGGCTGGAGCCAGCACAGGTATGAGTTTGGGAAATATCCATCTCCCACAATTCAATGGAAAAAATTATGACTACTGGTCAATAACTATGAAAGCTTTATTTACCTCACAAGAGTTATGGGAATTAGTTGAGGATGGCTTTGAAGAGCCAGCAAATGAAGCAGAGTTTTTTATTTTAACTCAGGCAGAAAGGGAGTCACTGAAGAACAATAAGAAGAAAGATGCCAAGGCTCTTTTCTTCTTGTATCAAGCAGTGCATGAGAGTGTGTTTCCAAGGATAGCGGCCAAAGAGAAATCCCGGAGAAGCATACAAGAACTCTCGGGGCATATCAAGGCATGGAAAAAGTGAAGACAGCAAAACTTCAGTTGCTGAGGAGAGACTTTGAGACTCTCTGTATGAAAGAGTGAGATACTATTGACTCATTCTTCACTCATGTGATTGGAATGGTCACACAAATAAGATCTCATGGAGAGACTCTTGAAGAGAAGAGGATTGTGGAAAAACTCTTGAGGAGTCTACCTTCAAGATTCGATGTGATTGTCACCACCATAGAGGAGACTAAGGATCTCACAAAGTTCATAGTGGATGAGCTACATGCATCACTGATGACTCATGAGCAGAGAATGGGCAGAAGTGAAAACTCATCTCTTGAGCATGCCTTTAAGACCCAGATGTCTTTCGGAAGAGGAAGAGGGCAAGGCAGAGGAAACAAAAGAGGAAGAGGCAAAAGCCAAAACAGAGGTGGAAGGAACAGTCCAACAAATGCTCAAGGAAGGGGCAGCAATCCAAATCAGCATCAAGGCCAAGGCAGCAGCCAGCAGAGTGGTCAACAGAATGCTTAAGGACAGAGGTATGATAAGTCCAATGTCCAATGTCACTATTGTAAAAAATATGGTCATTATGCTAATGAATGTAGAAAGAAGCAACATGATATGGGAAGTAGAACTAGTGCAAATTTCACTAGAGAAAATCTTAGCCAAGATAATTTGTTTTTGGATTGTAATATGGCTGAAGAAAAAAGTGAGGATTTATGGTTTCTAGACTCCGGTTGCAGTAACCATATGACAGGAAACTTAGCCATGTTTTCTATGCTAGATGAGAGTGTGAAGTCACAAGTCACACTAGGAATTGATAGCAAAGTGTCTATTATGGGAAAAGGGAATGTAAATGTTCTAACAAGAAAAGGTGCAAAGAAATCCATAGCAGATGTCTATTATGTTCCAGGAATGAAGTGTAACCTCTTAAGTATTGGACAGCTTGTTCAAAAGGGGTACAATGTATTTTTTGAGGATGATGTTTGTGCTCATGGGCAAACCACCAGCAAACAATGTATTGCTGAAGTCGAATAAACAAGGAAGCAGGGATGTTCCCCTCTTAGAAATAAGGAAACATATTTGAAAATGAAGAAAAGGATAGCAGCGATTAGAAGAAGTATCCAAAGTGAACCAAAAGATGAAAATTGGTTGTGGCACTTGAGATTTGGACATCTCAACTTTGGAGGTCTTAACTTGTTGAACAGAAAAGGAATGGTAAGAGGTCTACCATTGATAGAGAAGTCGGATAGTCTTTGTGAAGGTTGTATCTTGGGGAAACAACACAGAGAAAGTTTTCCTTCTGGGAAAAGCATAAGGGCAAAAGCACCCTTAGAGATTGTCCACTCTGATTTGTGTGGACCGATGCAAACTCCATCGCTTGCTAGCAACCACTACACATGTGTGTTCATAGATTATTTTACAAAGAAAAACTTGGGTTTACTTGCAGAAAAATACAAAAGTGAAGTGTTTGAAAAATTCTACAATTTCAAAGCACTTGTGGAAAACCAAAATTAATTTTACATCAAATTCCTAAGAGTGATAGAGGAGGTGAGTATATCTCTAAAGATTTTACGTTTTTGTAGAGAAAATGGTATTCAAAAACGATTTACAACTAGATATACTCCGTAGCAAAATGGAGTAGGTTTGAAAGGAAGAATAGAACCATAATGGACATACAGTGAGGTATATTAAAAACTGAAAAGCATTTTAATGATTATTAAGTACAAGAAGTATTACATTGCTGCAACATTTGAATAGGTGCCCTACAAAAGCAGTGATGAACAAAGTGCCGGAAGAGGCATGGAGTGGCACAAAGCAAAGTGTCACACACATGAATATTTTTGGATGTGTGGCTTATGCACACATACCGGATTAGCTAAGGAAGAAGTTGGACAGCAAGGGGGAGAAATGTATTTTCATTGGATACAGTGAGGAATCTAAGGCCTACAGGTTATATAACCCATCCACCAAGAAGTTTATTGTGAGCAGAGATGTTTAGTTTATTGAGGAGGAAGCTTGGGATGGAAGCATAGAGAAAAGAGTGAATGTTAAACACTGTTTATCTCATGATGAGGATGATGACGAATTGGCTGAAATACATCCCCAAATAGCAGCACCAACACAAGAGCAGCAAGAGACACCGTTGAGAAGAAATGAGAGTCCTTCTCCAAGCACACCACAAGGAGGAAATTCAAGTGTTTCTTCAAGCATTTGTACATCAAGTGAAAGAGGTAAGAAGTTCAGAAATTTGAATGACATTTATGCACAAGAGGCGGAAAATGAAGGTATCAATTCTTTGTTTGATTTATATTTTCATGTTGATGGTCCTGTTCATTTCGAAGAAGCTATTAAGGATGAGAAATGGATAGAAGCTATGGATGAGGAGATTAATTCCATAGAAAGAAACAAGAGTTGGGATTTGGTTGAACTCCCAAAAGGAAAAGATGTCATTGGAGTTAAATGGGTCTACAAGACCAAGATTAATGCAGAAGGAAAAATAGAGAGACACAAGGCAAGACTTGTCGTCAAAGGATATAAGCAAAAGCATGCGATATATTATGAGGAAAATTTCGCACTGGTTGCTAGAATGGAAACTGTGAGAGCAGTGCTATCCATAGCAGCACAAAACAAGTGGAAAGTTTACCAAATGGATTTGAAGTCAGCATTCCTAAATGGAGTGTTAATGGAAGAGGTTTACATTGAACAACCTCTAGGCTATGAGAAGAAATGCCAAGAGCACAAAGTGTGCAAGTTGAAAAAAACTCTTTATGGGCTGAAGCAAACGCCAAGAGCGTGGTACAGTAGGATAGATTCCTATCTACTGGAAAATGGATTTCAAAAGTGTGAGGGAGAACCCGCCCTCTACATCAAAGAAAAAGATGGAAAAATGTTGATTGTAGTTTTATATGTTGATGATGTTATTTTCACAGGTAATGATAATTACCTTATTGAAAATTTTAAAACAGTCATGAAAGAAGAATTTGAAATGACTGATATGGGTTTGTTGAGATACTTCTTAGGAATAGAAGTAGAAAAAGATGAAAATGGGATTTTTATCTCACAAGAAAAATATGTTAATGAAGTGCTTGAAAGATTTAATATGCAAGAGAGAAAAGCAGCGATCACTCCCATAGTGATGGGATTAAAACTCAGTAGAGAGGACAGCAGCAAGGATTTTGATCCTAGCTTGTATAAGAGCATAGTTGGCAGCCTCATGTATTTGACTGCAACTAGGCCCGACATAATGCATGTTGTTAGCTTAATTTCCAGATTTATGGAGAAGCCAAAGGATGCACATTGGCAGGCATCGAAGAGAATTCTGAGGTATGTTAAAGGTACAAAAAGGTTTGGTATTTTATATACTGCTTCAGAAAATTCAGATTTAGTTGGATACACTGACAGTGATTGGGCTGGAAGTGTAGATGATCGGAAGAGCACTTCCGGTTATGTTTTTCACATGGGTTCAGGAGCCATTTCATGGGCGTCTAAAAAACAGCCCATTGTAGCATTGTCTATAGCAGAGGCAGAATATGTGGCAGCCACAACAGCAGCTTGTCAAGAAATTTGGATGGGGAGGATGTTAAGAAGTTTGTGCCAAGAGCAGGTAAAAGGAACAGTGATTTATTGTGACAATAGCTTACCTATTGCATTATCCAAGAATTCTATGTTTCACAAGAGAACGAAACACATTGACACAAAGTTTCATTACATTAGAGAATTGGTAAACAATGGTGAAATTGTTTTGGAACACTGCAGAACTCAGGAGCAATTTGCAGACATTCTGACCAAGCCATTGGGGCAGAAGAGTTTTGAGTTTTTGAGGAAATTTCTGGGTATGACTGATAAACCAGCAACTGAAAGTAAGGGGGAGTGTTGAAATTACTTACAGCTGATGTACACGCGGCCGCCTTCCTTTTCCAGCAATTAGTCAAGATCGCAGTATAAAAAAAAACGTTGCAGAAGAGCTGCTTGCCATTTTGAATGAGCAGTCAACCTCAGCGCTGCATTTTGAAACGGAGAAATTAAATCATCAAACCTCCGGACCTGAAATTTCATTGAGCCGGATTCGTGAAAAATTTCGCATCACATTTTTCATCCGTACGAGTGCCCAAAAATTGGACGCGGAAAAATCATGAAGCGGATTTATTAAAAATTCCGCATCACAAATTGAGTGATGTCAGTTGGCAAATTTTGGCACCCGAAATTTTTATGCAGGCTGATGTTATTTGTTTGAAGTCCGGCAGATAATCATCAAAGGGTTTGTTTGCAAATTTTTTTGATTAATTGATGAAACGCTGTGGTAAAAATTTTTAACATATGTTTCAACATATGTTACATTACACATGTGTAAGTTTTTGAAATAGTGGAGCCCAAAGCATTTTAAAATGGGCGTATGTTTTTGATTAAAGATTACACCATATATGAATCATATGGTATAGGCGAAACTTTTGATTTTAGTTTTTTTTATTTTAAGTTTTTAAAATAAGTTTTTATTTTAATATAGTTTTTTATATATTGTAAAAAAATGCAGAGGCATATAAAAGAAGGAAAAAGGCCTGTGTGCATTTTTTTGACATTGTAAGTTTTTAATTTTTACACAGCAGTGTAAAAGACTTATATAGCACAGCAGTGCATTGTTCAGATTTTGGAAGTTGGAATTTTACACACAGCAGAAGTGTAACAAATTTTGAATTGCACAGCAGTGCATTCATTTTTGAGAGACAGAGTAATTTTTTCCAACACACATCAGTGAGTTGTAAATGCACAGTTAGAGTGAAATTTTAGAGAGTGTGAGTTTTGTTTTGAACTGTGTTTTGAAGCAGTCAAAGCTTTTGTATTCCCTCAGTCAGAGGTGATTTTGTAACCAAATTTTTGAAGTTTAATGGAATAGTTTTTAGAGTGAAAACTCTGTCTCCAGTGAAGAAATTTTTAATAGTTTCTCTGTGTTGAAAAGGGGGAATTTTATTCTCCATTGTTGTTCTGGAATTTTAAATATTCCAACACATTCGACATACAACAACTACATTCACATTCTCTAATTTGGTTCATGAAATAGGTAAATAGTAAGAAACATAAGATTGCAATTTCCACGTCTCATCATATATATTTGCATATCATTTGTATGGGCCAAGCAGATGATGGTAGCACAAGAGTCACTCTATTAATGGTAAGTACTAAGGTAGTAGGCAGTGGGGCACTGGAACATTTAAACAGGTTTCAAGTCTTGCTTCTTATGAAATAGGGTGTTATAGATTTTGACGTTTTACCTATAAAATTAGATGTAATTTTGACAGGTTGGAGAGATATACCTAGCTTGGAACTTGCAAGGAGATGGCCAAGTACTTGTTCTTTGATTTTATAATATTACTCCCCCCATACGATTTGTACTTTTTTTTTGGTGCAAGGCAATGACCAAGCACTTGTTCTTTGATTTTATAATATCAGACTCCCATACGATTTGTACTTCCATATTTTCCATTGATTTTATTATAAATCCGTTCTTATTTACCTTATGTATGGAATGATTGGTTTGTTAAGGTGTTAAAGGTGATGACATTACTGGTCATTTTTCAGGCTCACCGGCCAAACCATCGCATACGTTGGGAAGAAGGGAACCGTCACAATGCTGGGTTGGAATTTGCGACTATTTTGGAAAATTTGTTTTGTGATTACGTGGTAAATTTTTTGTTTGATTCATTTTTTTCAAATCTTAAATTTATGTTTGTCTATGCATGCTCCGAATGACATCGTACTACAGAAACTACATAATTCTCTGTGAATAAAAAATACACATTATCAATGTAATTTTTCTGATCCGTAAATTCATTTCATATTATAAAACAAGAGCCACAGCAGTGGCAGAAGTCCCTACCCATAAAGGATTCCGCCATGCCTGAAAAAATCATGTTCAATTGGAAAGCTTTAGAACAATTTGGACTCTTCGTGACGTGGAAAGATAAATTTAGTATTATTTTTATTCAGTTAGTTATTTTCAGGTGGTTATTCAATTATTTTTGTTAAATAACCGGGACACCTAAAAAAAAACTTTTTAAGAGATATAAATGACTTGGTATATTTTGTATAAGAAATCGAAATCTTTTGTTGTTGGTAACAACACAGACATAAGAATTGTAGTATCCAATAGTTTACTCAAAAACACAAACATGAGAATTGTAGTATCCACTCGCTGAGTAAAATGCTGCACGAATTAAAAGCTCTAAATTTGTCATTAAAACACTCAAATGTGTGAATCCATCACTAAAGTTAACTCAAGAAAACCTAACAACAATTCACGGGCACAATGACCAGAATAGAAGTGTTAAACCTATTAAAATAAAAAAATAAAAAATATGAGTTCTTCCAACGATAATTTTTGAACAACCACATATACTATATGCAATAAATTTTCAAAGGTTGAGTATATAGAGTAATTAACCCATTATTATATTATATGTTAGTTTATTTAACTAAATACAAATGAAAACCAACACTTAGCTAAATATGTGCCCCACATATTGTCTACTTGTCCATAATGCCATAAGCATGGCATGCATGTCAAATTCCAGAAGTTTCCGAGTGTTGTTTTGCTATGGAGAATTAAAGTGGGTTTGTTTTACATATTAGGAAATAAAGTGGGGTTTGTTTCGCAGATTAGGGCTTATATGACTCAGTTAATTTCTTCATTGACAAAATTAATAGGTACATACTTTGGAAGCCTACTGATTTTACATTATGTAAGTCTAATGATTTTACATTATGTAAGAAAACAACATCTTGTCAGAAACACTGCAATACACTTTGCATGAATATTCTTACAACATCTGGTCAGAAATAATGCAATACACTTTTCATGAATATCTTGCGACTAGAAGCGACAACGCTGCAAGAGTAGAGGAGAAGAGGCAAAGGAAAAGAGAATAGGAAGCCAAAATGTAGAAAGAGGAAAAAAAGGAAAAAGCCAAAATTTTTTGAAGAGGAAAAAAAAGAAATTAAAAAGGAATATTTCTCAATACAAATATCACTTTCATACAAGCCTATAAATGCTTCATAAATCGTGGTTTTTTTATTCCAGAGCATGGGGTGGGTGGAAGGTAAGGTCCTTTTTATTCTTATTTCACAACCAGTGAATTGCAATTGAACAAAAGCAGTGAATGCAAATATCTTGTTGATTATTGTTGGCATTTAAACATGTTTGAAAATTGGATAGATGGCATGCTTCAATACCATGCTGGAAATTTCTGAATATTTTGAACAAAACAAAGGAAACAAAGTTCCTCAACTAAACACAAATATTTAATGATAGAAATGTGGACAGAGAGATGGATTAAAACTCTATTTCATTAACCATAAAAATGACTATTACAAAATACAAACTTTCTTCAGAACTACAGTTCTCGAATAAACAAAATACTCCTTACTATGTTTTTCAATTTATGCTTTTACATAGATTACTATTTCAGCAACACACAATCAGTTGCTGAAACTCCACACAGTATATTGCTAAAACACACAGTCTATTGCTGAAACACTCTAGAAAATGCATTGCTGCTACAAAACACAATGATTTTGATTTCCTCTGTTTTCTGCTCTCTGTCTTCTTCTCTGCCTCTTTCTCTAATTCTCTATCTTTCTCTATTTCTCTAACATTAAAACTACTGTTGTATATTACATATATATGTTGAAAAACATATTTGACTTAAAACATTAAAATAATAAAAATATCTTTTAATCTTATCAGCCTTTTAAATGCAGTAAGCGGTGGGAGATAACGTGATGCCATTTGGAAAAACAAAGTCGACTGTTTCAGGGACATTAACTCAGAAAATTTAATGCACGGTGGAGTGAAAAAATAAAACACGACTTTGTGGCATCCGTCCTTCTGAAATATCCACAGAAATCAGATTTCTGTCCACCTGTTTTAGATTTTAGTTGGAATTAATTTCCAACACTCCCCCTTAATTACAACTGCTGCTATCTTGCGTACCCAAACATTCTCTGAGATAATCAAAACTTTTCTTTCCCAATGGTTTTGTCAAGATGTCAGCAAATTGCTCCTGTATTCTATAGTGCTGCAAAACAATCTCACCATTATTAACCAATTCACGTATGAAGTGAAACCTGGTGTCTATGTGCTTTGTCCTTTTATGAAAAATAGAATTTTTAGACAATGCTATTGCCGAGCTATTGTCACAGTAAATGGTTGTGCCCTTTTCTTGTTCATGACACAAATCTCTGAGAGCTCTTCTCAGCCATACTACTTTGCATGCTACTACTATTGCTACCACATACTCTGCCCCTGCTGTTGACAAAGCCACAATTGGTTGCTTCTTCGAAGCCCATGAGATGGCTCCCGATCCCATATGAAACACATATCCTGATTTTCTCTTCCTATCGTCAACACTTCCAGCCCAATCACTGTCAGTTTAGCCTGTCAACATGAAACTTTCAGAAGAGGAGTATAAAATACCAAACCCCTTCGTTCCATTCACATACCTTAGAATCCTCTTGGCTGCCTGCCAATGAGTCTCTTTCGGTCTTTCCATAAATCTGGAGATTAAACTCACATAATGCATTATATCCGACCTAGTTGCAGTCAAGTACATGAGGCTGCCAACTATGCTCTTATATAACTTTGGATCAAAATCCTTGCTACTGTCTTCTTTGCTCAATTTCAACCCCATTATAGTTGGAGTCACAACTGCTTTGTTATTCTGCATGTTAAATCTTTTCAACACTGCTTCTACATATTTAACTTGGGAAATGAAAACACCATTTTCACTTTGGTCTACTTCAATTCCAAGAAAATATCTTAAGAAGCCCAAGTCAGTCATTTCAAATTCACTTTTCATGACTACTTTAAAATCAGCAATGAGAGAAGCATCATTGTTAGTAAAAATTAAATCATCTACATATAAAACAACAATAAGAATCTTACCGTCATTCTCCTTTATGTAGAGTGTGGGTTCACCATCAAAATTCTCAAACCCATTCTCAATCAGGTAAGCATCTATTCTGTTGTACCATGCTCTTGGAGCTTTCTTTAGCCCATAAAGAGCCTTCTTCAGTTTGCATACTTTATGTTCTTGGCCTTCAACTTCATAGCCTGGAGGTTTTTCAACATATACCTCTTATTTTAAAACTCCATTCAGGAATGTAGATTTAACATCCATCTAATAAATCTTCCATTTGTGTTGTGCCGCAGTAGACAACACTGTTTTGACTATTTCCATCCTTGCTACTAGTGCAAAGGTTTCATCATAGTCTCTGCCTTGTTGCTGCTTGTAGCCTTTCACAACAAGTCTCGCTTTGTGCCTATCGATCTTGCCTTCAGCATTGCTTTTGGTCTTATAGACCCACTTAACTCCAATGGCATATTTTCCTTCAGGGAGGTCCACTAAATCCCGTGTTTTACTCTTCTCAATTGCACCAATTTCTTCATTCATTGCTTCAATCCATTTATCTTCATTTACAACATGTTAAAAATGAATTGGGTCATCAACATGATAATACAAATCGAATAAAGAATTCAGACTGGTATTTTTACTTACCTCTCCTTGTTCATAAATCTCATTCAGATTTCTGAATCTTGGTCTTCTTGGTGTGCTTGGAGTTCTATTCGAACTTGAAGGCGTTTTTGATCCTTGTGGTGTGCTTGGAAAAGCACTTCCTTGACTTCTCAAGGCTGTTCGAATTCCAGCTTGTGGTGTGGTTTGTTGTACTTGCTGTGGTGGAGGAGGACCCACCAAGGAAGTATTATTTTCTGTTGTCCCTTCCTCTTCTTCTTCATGAGACACAATTGTCTTCAGGTTCACTGTCTTCTCTAAGCTTCCATCCCAAGCTTCATCTTCAATGAACTCCACATCTCTGCTTACTATCAATTTCTTGGTGGATAGATTATAGAGTTTGTATGATTTTGACTCATCACAGTACAAATAAAGACACACTTCTCCCCCTTACTGTTAAGCTTCTTCCTTTGCTGATCTGGTACATGTGCATATGCTACACAATCAAATAATCTCATGTGAGTGACAGTTTGATTTTTTCCACTCCATGCTTCTTCTGGTATTTTCTTCATGACAACTTTAGTTGGGCATTTGTTCAGGATGTAAACTTTGCAAGTGACAGCTTCTACCCAATACTCATGCGGCAAGTGTTTTTCCTTCAGCATACTTCTGACCATGTCCAGAATGGTCCTATTCTTCCTTTCTGCAACACCGTTTTGCTGAGGTGTATACCTCGCGGTGAACTGATTTTGTATGTCGTTCTCTCCACAGAAATGCAGAAAGTCTTTGCAGATGTACTCTCCACCTCTATCTGTTCTGAGCACCTTGATATAATGCCCACACTGCTTCTCAATAAGAGTTTTGAAGTGGCTGAATTTCTCAAACACTTCACTCTTTTGTTTCAACACATAAAACCATGTCTTTCTGGTGTAATCATCAATGAAAGTTAAAACATATTTATTTCTAGCACATGATGGTATTTGCATCAATCTACACACATTAGAGTGAAAAATTTCCAAGGGTGCTTTTGCCCTTATACTCTTTCCTGCTAGAAAGCTTTCTTTGTGTTGTTTTCCCAAGATGTAGCCTTCACAAAGGTTGTCTGGCTTCTCAATCAATGGCAATCCCTTTACCATTCCCTTTCTATGCAATAGATTCAAGCCTCCGAAATTGAGATGTCCAAATCTCAAGTGCCACAACCAATTTTCATCTTTCACTTCTTCTTGAAAGACTTCTTGTGTTGCAACTGCAATATTTCTTCCTTCCTTCAAATCTACTATGAGTTTGAGAGGAAACATTCTATTACTGGTCATCTGCACCTCTGCAATGATCTTCTTACTTGGAGGTATGTCTCTGATTGTACAGATATCATTTTTGAAGAACACATTGTAACCTTTGTCAATGAGCTGTCCAATACTCAAAAGATTACATTTCAGACCAGGTACATAGTATACCTCTGGCACAATAATCTATTCTCCATTTCTTGCTAGGATACTGACTCTGCCTTTACCCTTAACAAATATCTTACTATCAGTTCCTGTTGTTACCTCAGATTTCACATTTTCATCCAGATTGGCAAACATTGCTATGTTTCTAGTCATGTGATTACTACAACCTGAGTCTAAGAACCAAAAATCTTCTTGTTTGTCTTGTGCAATGTTACATGTTAACAGCACAATCTTTGAATTCTTATCTTCTTCATTTGCAAAATTAGCATTTTGCCTATTATTCATGTCATTTTTCTTTTCCCTACATTCTTTGGCATAGTGCCCATATTTCTTACAATAATGACATTGGACTTGGGATTTGTCATACCTTTGTCCATGAGCTTGCTGTTTTCTTGAAACTTCATCTTGGTTCTGATTGCAGTTCCTTCCACTTGTGCTAGAAAGATTATTTCTGCCTCTGTTTTGGCTTCTTCCACAACCTCTGTTATTTGCTTTGCCTCGACCTCTTCCTCGGCCAAATGACATATGAGTCTTGAACACTTGCTCCAAAGAGGAATTTGTTCCTCTACTCAGTCTGTGTTCATGAGACATAAGAGAAGCACTCGGTTCATTTACTGTGAACTGTGATAGATCCTTTGTCTCTTCTGTTGCTACCACAATAGCTTCAAACCTTGAGGGTAAACTTCTCAAGATATTCTCTACAATCCTTATTTCTTCAAGAGCTTCACCATGAGATATTATCTGGGTTATAAACCCAATAACTTGAGTGAAGAATGAATCTATTGTATCATATTCTATCATGTTGAGTGTTTCAAAGTCTCTCCTCAACATCTGCAACTTTGTAGTCTTCACCTTCTCCATACCTTAATAGGCAGTTTTGAGAATATCCCATGCCTCCTTAGACTTTGTTGCTACTGCAATCCATGGGAAAACACTCTCATGTACTGATTGAAAGAGAAAAAAGAGGGCTTTGGAGTCCTTCTTCCCGTTTCTCTTCAACAGGTCTCTTTCTGCTACTGTCAAAGCAGCCAACGCTGCTTCATCTGCAGGTTTAGGGTAGCCATTTTCAACTAGCTCCCATAATACTTGAGAAGCAAACAAAGCTCTCATAGTTATGGACCAATAACTATGATTCTTCCCATTAAACTATGGAAGTTGGGAATTTGTCAAACCAGTTCCAGCATCTGCCATCTTAACTGTATAAGTAAAGAAAAGATATTGACTGTATGATAAAACAAGCAAGAACTTTCTCTGTTGGATAAATCTGCTCAATAAGCTTCTTACAGCTCCTGTAGTGGAAAAAAAAACTCTGTTTTGTCTCACTAAGTGCCTATACTACCTCTGATACCATGTTTTGAAATTGGATAGATGGCATGCTTCAATACCATGCTGGAAATTTCTGAACATTTAAAACAAAATAGAGGAAACAATGTTTCTCAACTAAACACAAAGATTTAATGATAGAGATGTGGAAAGAGAGATGGATTAAAGCTATATTTCATTAACCATAAAAATTACTATTACAAAATACAAACTTTCTTCATAACTACAGTTCTGGAATAAACAAAATACTCCTTACTCTGTTTTTCAATTTCTACTTTTACATAGATTATTGTTTTAGCAACACACAGTCAGTTGCTGAAACTCCACACAGTCTGTTGCTGAAACACATAGTCTGTCGCTGAAACACTCTAGAAAATGCATTGTTGCTACAAAACACAACGATTCTGATTTCTTTTGTTTTCTGCTCTCTGTCTTCTTCTCTGCCTCTGTCTCTAATTCTCTATCTTTCTCTATTTCTCTAACATTAAAACTACTTCTGTCTATTACACATGTATGTTGAAAAACATATTTGACTTAAAACATTAAAATAATAAAAATATATTTTAATCTTATCAGCCTTTTAAATGCAATAAGCGGTGGGAGATAACGTGATTCCATTTGGAAAAACAAGGTCGGTTGTTTCATGGACATTAACTCATAAAATTTAATGCACAGTGGAGTGCAAAAATAAAACATGACTTTGCTGCATCCGTCCTTCTGAAATATCCACAGAAAGCAGATTTCTGTCCACCTGTTTCAGATTCCAGTTGGTAATTTCCAACAAAACATTTGAAAGAGTCAAGATAGTCAATTAAAAAGCCAGGTTTAGGTTTAGATTCCTAGGTGCAGCCCTGGAAAATGCAGACCACTGTGGACATTTATAAGCTTTCTAGTTTGCTCAATACAAGCTAATTACCAAGAAAAAGCAACATTCTATAGACAGATCCATGAACAATAGAAAGGGGGAATTTTTCATATTGTTGAATTTCAAAACAAGATTTTTAATGACCAGCTTTCTACTTGTATTTATCCAAATATGGTTAAATTTCAATATACCGAACACCTAAAAAGACATACGTAGCTACCTACAACAACATATCTAAATCAAATTAGTCCTATAGGTTTTTATCCATTAAATTAATGGAGAGACCTGTGTATCTCTATCATTATTGAAGACAACCCTTTTCGGTATTACTGTATACTAGAAATAATTTTCTATGAATATGAATTGTAGCCAAATATGGTACCACTAACAACATGTGCATTGAAATCCTGGATAATGAATATATATGATATAATTGATGTTCTTCACAACCTGTAGCAAGCATATTTATACAACACCAGGATATTTTATTTGAAATATGCACATTTGATGAATAATCTGTGATAAATCCTGATATAAATTGATATTAAATTATATCAGTTTTATAGTAAAACATTATATGTTTGAAATTCTACTGCAAAGCTTTATAAGGATCAAATCTGCTAGATTCTAATTTTCATCTGTACATTCATCTAAATCCAGAAATTCCTATTAGCAAAGATATGTTTGAGAACATAAATAGCACTATTTTGTTAGTTAGCACGAAGTGGCTAGTTGCTTTCAGAGTACATGATTAAGATTTAAGAAGTTATAAACATGGAACCTGCTTTATCTGTACATGAGATCAGATCATAATTTTGCTTGTATGGGTCACTGTGTTTCATCGTCCTATTCAATTTCAGAGGTGGGGTCCTTATTTTCAAAAGTATGCAAATCTCCATGATGAGGAGCATGACCATGACCCAATGATCGTATGTAATCCTTGAGGGACCTGTTGTGCTTGAAATCTGAACCACATATATAAAACTAAAGCTTCCCATAGTTTTCTCGTGCATTTTCGAGTCATGTTGCACAAAAAATGCCTTTCCACACATGCGACACATGAATGGATTGGTGTCGTGCTTGGGCTTGTAGTGAGCCTGTAGGGTACAAAAGTATTTCAACAATTTTTCTAGGGGATGGTCAATATTTTTCCTGCAACCTTCAACATAACAGTAACATGGAGCTCTCCTAGTATGGGGACCTCAACTGTAGTAGAATGGTTATGATTTTCATGAGCGAGAGCCTGTGCTTGCAGGTCTCGTTTACTAGAACGTCTCCTAGCCTGGGAGTTTCTCGTTGTAGAGTAAAGCTACCACATGAAGTGAAGACATGCCGAGGACGCAGGTGTTGAAGGGACAGGCGATGGGCAAGTGTTGAGGAGGTAGGGAATGGGCAGGTGTTGAAGCTATAAGCTTTGTAGGTGGATGCTTGAAAGTTAATTTTCATAACTTTATATATATAGAAATTTCATGTTAAATGTTTCAAACTAATGTTATCTTGAAAGTTAGAATTATTTCAAGTATATAAATGTTTTAAACTCAATTCCATGTGGGTTATCTTAAGTTTTAATAAAAATAATGAAAATCGTACATTCTACCCGCAATAAAAAACCTAAACAAAAAGTTTGGATACAATTTTGTCTAATTACGCCGATAGGTGTAATCCCTATTGGAATTGGCTTCATTAATCCTTTTTCTAATTAATATTTTTCATCTGATAGTTTGGATTGAAAGATGCCGGTATATTATGGTCATCGCCACTAAATCAATGGACAAAATTCAAATAACTAACTTCCTTGCATATCTAATCCACATGTTTAAACCATACTTAGATTAATTTTTTACAAAACATGATTAAAAATTTACTATTCCATTTGTTGACTGGCACCTATTAAATTAAGGTTAACTCTAAAAATATAGAGATACCATGAGATACCATGTGGAAAACATGGGATACCATGTGGCAAACATGGGATACCATGTGGCTGTAGACGCTGCGCAGGTTGAGGCCATTATGCATGATGGTTCAAATTCTCAATGCATGCATGATGATTTAAACTATAGTGAAGGGAACGCTTTGTTAAGTCTATACACAATTTACACGTGGAATAATCACTATTCAAGTGGAATGACTGTCCTTTGTTATATTTACAAGTGGAGTCGTGTAAATTGTGTGATCAATAAGTTATTGCTGTGAGTTTTCTTGATAGAAATTATTGATTGCTTGAAGAATTGCTATGTATTTTCTTGATCGGAAGTCCAAGTGCATTTTATTGATCAAAATAATTAGGGAGAAAACAATTCATTCTGTGCTTCTTGACTAACAGGAGGATCCAGGTTAATACTGACGGCTTCTAGGGTCGAATATTTGGACACATATGGAATTAGTCATCGGGTTGTATTAAATCTGGCGAGAGGAGGTGAAGTGATTATTTCTTTTGTTTCCATTGGGAGCCCTCATCTGTTACTTCTGAGTGGGATCGGCCCTCGCGAGCACCTAGAATCTTTGAGGATTCCTGTAGCTCTCGACCTACCTGGCGTTGGACAAGGAATGACGGATAATCTGAGAAATGGTATTATCATGATCTCTCCTCATCCTCTTGAGTATTATCTGATTCAAGTCATTGGAATAATTCCAAAAATCTTTATCAAAGCATCCAATGTTCCAATTCTTAATCGGTTTTATGGACACGAAGAGCTTCTATAAAATGACCCAAATCAAGCTTCTAGTGTGCGAAGTAGAGATAGTGCAAATTCATCTTACAGATATGTCTATATGGGAAGCATAATTGAAAAGGTCGCAGGGCCTTTTTCAAAGGGGGGGCTTCGTCTAAGTTCTGTGGATGTTAGAGTCAATCCCTCAGTGAGGTTTAACTACTTTTCAAATTGGGTGGATCTCCAAAATTGTGTGAAGGGACTGCAAACTATAAGCAGGGTTTTGAGACCAAAATCAATCAATCCTTATACGATGCGAATTATTGGTCCTCAGCTCCCTGAAAATACAAGCGATAATGAGGCCATGGAAGCATTCTGTCGAGACACTGTGACTACACTATGGTACTGTCATGGCAGTTGTCAAGTCAGCACTGTTGTCAATGAGAAATATCAAGTTCTAGGGGTCGATTCTTTGCGGGTGATTGACGGGTCGACCTTCAATATGTCAACTGGAACTAATCCCCAAGGTACGGTAATGATGCTGGGAAGGTAAGTCAATTAGGATTTCAAGTATTTTCTAATTCGCTCTCCACATCTTAACAAGTTTTTCATTCGCTTGCTTTGATCAGTTTCTCTAACTGAATTTCTATTTCTGAACATAAGGTCATTTGGTATATGCGAATAGGTATATGGGCTTGCAAATTTTAAACGAATGATCGAAGAGCTCTCAATAACATTCCCATAATCCCTTGGGAGCAATTGATTGAGCCAAATTGTGGGCAGAAACCGCTGGAATGTGAAACATCAGACAACTATTCGATGGAGACATTTGAAATAGAAAAAGGCTCTTCATTATTCAAATGGCTCCAGTGCTTAATCACAAGAAAGAAAAAATGGCTCTTCGCCACTCAAATAGCTTATGTGCTAAATCATCTTATAAATTAAAGTGAGCTTTTCAGTACTCAAAAGGGTTTCGTGCTAAATTATCAGCTCAAAAAAATCGTATAGATCTATGTATTTCAAAGCTTTTCCTGATATCGAATCAAGAGAATTGTCTAATTTTATATTGTCTTATTAAGAGAGCTCTGTAGTAGCGCATGTATTTTTATCTCAATTGAATTATAATTTTCATCTTTAAGTATTATTATGGTGTTCATTGTATTCGTCACTGAACAAAATAGGCGTAAAGCAACCATGGCGGGGGAATAGCCTTAGGACTTGGTATTTGCATAGTATAGTCATGATGCTTACATATATATTGAAGTTTTATACTTGCCAAAGTTTGAACTTATATATATTGAAGTTTTATAGTTTCGAGAGTTTGAACTGGAAAGTCACTAGTCGTTTTGAATACACGGAATTATATTCAATACTTTGATTATCCAAAAAAAAAAAATGTTGCGGTCTATAAATCACTCCACTCTCAATATTTGTCCCTGTGTGTGAAGTTTGAATCGGAAACTTCATAAATATTATAGATCGCATAAATATTTTAAAACTTAATAAAGATCAAAAATCTTTATGGGTAGATTGATATGAATATGTAACTCCGTCTAACAGATTAATGCATTGAAAGGGCAGGTGTATTTTCTTAAACAAAAAGGTTGTGTATTTCTTTTGTAGATTAAAAGGCAGTGTGTATTTGCTTAATGAAAAGGTTGTGTATTTGTTTATTAGATTAAAATCCAGTCCAAACTAAATTTAACGAATGGGATTTATTCCTTTTCTTTTTAAAGATTGGCTGGCAGTTTTTTTTTTAGTTTATAAAGTTTTTAAATTTTTAAATTTTTGATATTTAGTATTATTAAGATAATACTATATACATTACAATATTAATATTATTAAGAATATTAATATTGCTAAAAAAAATTATTAACATTAATATTGATAAATAAGAATAATAATATTTCTTTTGTAATAATTAACAATATAATTATTAATAAAAATAAATTTATACTTTTTTTCACTCTAACAATATGATTAAAAGTATTAATGATATTATTACTAATGATGCTAATATAAATACTATTAAGATTACTTTTAACAATTAATAATATTTTCATGCTAATCATTTTAATTAAATATGGTTAAACATTTCCAACACACTCAATCAATGTCACACATTCTCACCAATGCTCAATGATACACAATTTTTCTTAGCCATAGTCATCCATGGCTAACCCTCTTAAACCATAATAATCCATGGTGAGCCTTAATTATAATTAATAATTATAATAATTAATTATAGTTATAATTGTTTAAATGGTTAAACTAATTATTCTTAAAATAATATCTAAAAAAATATATAAACAAATATAATAATATCTAAATAAGTATAATAATGGTTTAAGTAATTATAATTCTCTTTTATTTAAAATAAAAAAGATTTTGAGGAAAAAAAAAATTCATTGTAACCATATCATTAGTGGTATTAATGATGTTAAAATTAACATTGTTAATAGAAATATTATTAATATTAATATGAATAAGTAAGACTAATAATATTTCATTCTAATCATTTTAATCAACTATGGCCAAACATTGCCAACATAGTCTCATTCTCACCTATGTTAAATGATAGAGAAGTTTACTTAACCTTACTCAACCATGGTGATCCTTGGTCAACCATTTTCATCCATCTCACCCTAGAAACCCCTTGTTAATTAGCGTTATCCATAGTCGATCAATCTCATCCATGATCAAATGTCACATTCTGACAAATATTGTCTCAATATGAAAATCACCTATGGCCAACCATGGTCATAGTTGGTCCAACATCGCATTGTGACAACAACTATCTTAATGCTTAAATAAAGCATGGTAAATCATGTTTACTCCCATTGGTTTATAATATTAATAATCATGTGACTTTATCAATGATTTTTATTTAAAAAATGATTCCTAAGATTTATTAATCTCTTTATTAATCATGTGAGTTTCTCATTCATTTTCATTTAAAATATTTATTCCTAGCCTTTACTTTAATCTTTTTTTCTTTTTATATATATATCTTGGCCTTGCTGGTCCCCTTGGTTATTAATATTTTTCTCTTGGGTTCACCAATTTCTTTGGTTTCTAATATTAAACCCTTGGGTTTATTAGTTCTTTTGGTTTATAATATGAATAATCGATCAATGTCATCCATGATAAAATGTCACATTTTGACAAATATTGTCTCAATATGAAAATCACCCATGGCCAACCATGGTCATAGTTGGTCCAACGTCGTATTGTGACAACAATTGTCTCAATGTTTAAATCAATTCCCTTGGGTTCACCAATTCCTTTGGTTTATAAGATTAAACCCTTGGGTTTATTAGTTCTTTTGGTTTATAATATGAATAATCCCTTGGGTTAATTATTAGTGTTTATTAATTTCTTCAACTTGAGTATTTTTTTATTAATTTTATTGATCCTTTGCCTTATTGGTCCCTTAGGTTATTAATATTTTTCCCTTGGGTTCACCAATTCCTTTGGTTTATAATATTAAACCCTTGATTTTATTAGTTCTTTTGGTTTATAATATGAATAATCGATCAATGTAATCCATGATCAAATGTCACATTCTGAAAAATATTGCCTCAATATGAAAATCACCCATGGCCAACGATGGTCATAGTTGGTCCAACGTCGCATTGTGACAACAATTGTCTGAATGTTTAAATCAATTCCCTTGGGTTCACCAATTCCTTTGGTTTATAATATTAAAACCTTGGGTTTATTAGTTCTTTTGGTTTATAATATGAATAATCCCTTGGGTTAATTATTAGTGTTTATTAATTTCCTCAACTTGAGTATTTTTTTATTAATTTTATTGATCATTCACCTTATTGGTCCCTTTGGTTATTAATATTTTTCTCTTGGGTTCACCAATTCCTTTGGTTTCTAATATTAAACCCTTGGGTTTATTAGTTCTTTTGGTTTATAATATGAATAATCGATCAATGTCATCCATGATCAAATGTCACATTCTGACAAATATTGTCTCAATATGAAAATCACCCATGGCCAACCATGGTCATAGTTGCTCCAACGTTGCATTGTGACAAAAATTGCCTCAATGTTTAAATCAATTCCCTTGGGTTAACCAATTCCTTTGGTTTATAATATTAAACCCTTGGGTTTATTAATTCTTTTGGTTTATAATATGATCAATGTCATCTATGAAAAAATTTCACATTCTCACAAATATTGTCTCAATATGAAAATCACCCATGGCCAACCATGGTCATAGTTGGTCCAACGTTGCATTGCGATAACAATTGTATCAATGTTTAAATTAATTCCCTTCGGTTCACCAATTCCTTTGGTTTATAATATGAATAATCGATCAATGTCATCCACGATCAAATGTCACATTCTGACCAATATTGTCTCAATATGAAAATCAACCATGGCGAACCATGGTCATAGTTGCTCCAACATCACATTGTGACAACAATTGTCTCAATGTTTAAATCAATTCCCTTGGGTTGACCAATTCCTTTGCTTTATAATATTAAACCCTGAGGTTTATTATTTCTTTTGGTTTATAATATGAATAATCCCTTGGGTTAATTATTAGTGTTTATTAATTTCTTCAACTTGAGTATTTTCTTATTAATTTTATTGATAATTCGCCTTATTGGTCCCTTTGGTTATTAATATTTTTCTCTTGGGTTCACCAATTCCTTTGGTTTCTAATATTAAACCCTTGGGTTTATTAGTTCTTTTCATTTATAATATGAATAATCGATCAATGTCATCCATGATCAAATGTCACATTCTAACAAATATTGTCTCAATATGAAAATCACACATGGCCAACCATGGTCATAGTTGGTCCAACATCACATTGTGACAAAAATTGTCTCAATGTTTAAATCAATTCCCTTGGGTTCACCAATTTATTTGGTTTATAATATTAAACCCTTGGGTTTATTAGTTCTTTTGGTTTATAATATGATCAATGTCATCCATGAACAAATGTCACATTCTGACAAATATTGTCTCAATATGAAAATCACCCATGGCCAACCATGGTCATAGTTTTTCCAATGTCGCATTGTGACAACAATTGTCTCAATGTTTAAATCAATTCCCTTGGGTTCACTAATTCCTTCGGTTTATAATACTAAACCCTTGGGTTTATTACTTCTTTTGGTTTATGATATGAATAATCGATCAATGTCATCCATGATCAAATGTCACATTATGACAAATATTGTCTTAATATGAAAATCACCCATGGCCAACCATGGTCATAGTTGGTCCAACGTCGCATTGTGACAACAATTGTCTCAATGTTTAAATCAATTCCCTTGGGTTCACCAATTCCTTTGATTTATAATATTAAACCCTTGGGTTTATTACCTCTTTTGGTTTATAATATGAATAATCCCTTGGGTTAATTATTAATGTTTATTAATTTCTTCAACTTGAGTATTTTTTTATTAGTTTTATTTATCATTCGCCTTATTGGTCCCTTTGGTTATTAAATATTTTTTCTTGTTCACCTATTCCTTTGTTTTTTAATATTAAACCGTTGGGTTTATTAGTTATTTTGGTTTATAATATGAATAATCGATCAATGTCATCCATGATCAAATGTCACATTATGACAAATATTGTCTCAATATGAAAATAATCCATGGCCAACCATGGTCATAGTTGGTTCAGCGTCGCATTGTGACAACAATTGTCTCAATGTTTAAATCAATTCCCTTGGGTTCACCAATTCCTTTGGTTTATAATATTAAACACTTGGTTTTATTAGTTCTTTTGGTTTATAATATTATCAATGTCATCCATGAACAAATGTCACATTTTAACAAATATTATCTCAATATGAAAATCACCCATGGCCAACCATGGTCATAGTTGGTCCAATGTCGCATTGTGACAACAATTGTCTCAATGTTTAAATCAATTCCCTTGGGTTCACCAATTCCTTTGGTTTATAATATTAAACCCTTGGGTTTATTATTTCTTTTGGTTTATAATATGAATAATCCCTTGGGTTAATTATTAGTGTCTATTAATTTCTTCAACTTGAGTATTTTTTTATTAATTTTATTGATCCTTCGCCTAATTGGTCCCTTAAGTTATTAATATTTTTCCCTTGGGTTCACCAATTCCTTTGGTTTCTAATATTAAACCCTTGGGTTTATTATTTGTTTTGGTTTATAATAATAATAATCAATCAATGTAATCCATGATCAAATGTCACATTCTGACAAATATTGTCTCAATATGAAAATCACCCATGGCGAACCATGGTCATAGTTGGTCCAATGTCACATTGTGACAACAATTGTCTCAATGCTTAAATCAATTCCCTTGGATTCACCAATTCCTTTGGTTTATAATATTAAACCCTTGGGTTTATTAGTTCTTTTGGTTTATAATATGAATAATCCATTGGGTTAATTATTAGTGTTTATTAATTTCTTCAACTTGAGTATTTTTTTATTAATTTTATTGATCATTCGCCTTATTGGTCCCTTTGGTTATTAATATTTTTCTCTTGAGCTCAACAATTCCTTTGGTTTCTAATATTAAACCCTTGGGTTTATTAGTTCTTTTGGTTTATAATATGAATAATCTATCAACGTCATCCATGATCAAATGTCACATTCTGACAAATATTGTCTCTATATGAAAATCACCCATGACCAACCATGGTCATAGTTGGTCCAACGTCACATTGTGACAAAAATTGTCTCAATGTTTAAATCAATTCCCTTGGGTTCACCAATTCCTTTGGTTTATAATATTAAACCCTTGGGTTTATTAGTTTTTTTGGTTTATAATATGATCAATGTCATTCATGAACAAATGTCACATTCTGACAAATATTGTCTCAATATGAAAATCACCCATGGCCAACCATGGTCATAGTTGGTCCAACGTCGCACTGTGACAACAATTGTCTCAATGTTTAAATCAATTCACTTGGGTTCACCAATTCCTTTGGTTTATAATATTAAACCCTTGGGTTTATTACTTCTTTTTGTTTGTAATATGAATAATCGATCAATGTCATCTACAATCAAATGTCACATTCTGACAAATATTGTCTCAATATGAAATCACCCATGGCCAACCATGGTCATAGTTGGTCCAACATCACATTGTGACAACAATTGTCTCAATGTTTAAATCAATTCCCTTGGGTTCACCAATTCCTTTGGTTTATAATATTAAACCCGTTTTATCAGCCCTTTTGGTTTATAACATGAATAATCCCTTGGGTTAATTATTAGTGTTTATTAATTTCTTCAACTTGAGTATTTTTTTATTAATTTTATTTATCCTTCGCCTTATTGGTCCCTTAGGTTATTAATGCTTTTCCCTTGGGTTCACCAATTCCTTTGGTTTATAATATTAAACCCTTAGGTTTATTAGTTCTTTTGGTTTATAATATGAATAATTCCTTGGGTTAATTATTAGTGTTTATTAATTTCTTCAGCTCGAGTATTTTTTTATTAATTTTATTGATCCTTCGCCTTATTGGTCCCTTAGGTTCTTAATGTTTTTCCCTTGGGTTCACCAATTCATTTGATTTCTAATTAAACCCTTGGGTTTATTAGTTATTTTGGTTTATAATATGAATAATCGATCAATGTCATCCATGATAAAATGTCACATTCTGAAAAATATTATCTCAATATGAAAATCACCCATGGCCAACCATGGTCATAGTTGGTCCAACGTTGTATTGTGACAACAATTATCTCAATGTTTAAATCAATTACCTTGGGTTCACCAATTCCTTTGGTTTATAATATTAAACCCTTGGGTTTATTAGTTCCTTTCGTTTATAATATGAATAATTCCTTGGGTTAATTATTAGTGTTTATTAATTTCTTAAACTAGAGTATTTTTTTATTAATTTTATTGATCATTCGCCTTATTGGTCTATTTGGTTATTAATATTTTTCTCCTGGGTTCACCAATTCCTTTGGTTTCTAATATTAAACCTTTGGGTTTATTAGTTCTTCTGCTTTATAATATGAATAATTGATCATTGTCATCCATGATCAAATGTCACACTCTGACAAATATTGTCTCAATATGAAAATCACCCATGGCCAACCATGGTCATAGTTTGTTCAACGTCGCATTGTGACAACAATTGTCTCAATGTTTAAATCAATTCCCTTGGGTTCACCAATTCCTCTGGTTTATAATATTAAACCCTTGGGTTTATTAGTTCTTTTGGTTTATAATATGAATAATCCCCTGGGTTAATTATTAGTGTTTATTAATTTCTTCAACTTGAGTATTTTTTTTATTAATTTTATTGATCCTTCACCTTATTGGTCCCTTAGAGTTTATTACCTTCTTATGTTTTTGGGTTTAAAGTATTATTTCTAAGGGTTTTTTAATTTATTGAGATTAAATTATTTATTCTTAGGGTTTTTTTATTTCAAGGTTTATAATATTAATATTTATCCTTTGCTTCACCAATTACTCTGGTTTATAATATTAAACCCTTAGGTTTATTAGTTCTTAGGTTTTTTGTTTTTAAATATTATTTCATATGCTTTATTAATCTCTTTAGTTTAATATATTAATTCTTAGAGTTTATTACATTCTTATGTTTTTGGGTTTAAAGTATTATTATTTCTGAGGGTTTTTTAATCTCTTAGATTAAATGATTTATTCTTAGGGTTTTTTAATTTCTTGGTTTCTAATAATAATATTTATGCTTTGCTTCACCAATTACTTTGATTTATAATATTAAACCCTTGGTTTTATTAATTCTTTTGGTGTAAAATATTAATAATCCCTTGAGATATTGGTAAGAGATATAAACTTATTATAATATTAATAAAATATTATCATTATGTTATAATAGAATTATGGTATAGTTTGAGTTAAAACTATTAATGTATTGAAATAATTTAATAATATATTTTTATTATATATTTTACTATTGAATAATATATATATATATATATATATATATATATATATATATATATTTCAAGCTAATATATAGTATGTATATAGTTAATATTATTAATATATAATAAATACATATATAAAATATTTTGGTGATATTAATCATAAATATATAATATTTATTTTGGTGAAATATATGTATTGGGTAGTAGATATAGGTCTATCAGCGTATGTCAACCACATTGGTGAATGTGGTTGTAAATCTATTTCATATAATCTTATTAGCGTATATCAATCACCTTCGTAAATGTGATTGTGCTAGTAAAATATTTTATTAAAACTTTATTTGAGTCATTAAATACATTGCTCATTAAACCTAAATTAATGTTGGTTAACTTCCAATCAAAATCTACAATCCATCTACAATCCCTGCTATAGTTGAAGGCATGGACTAAGAATACCTATCGATATTTTCACAAAAAATTGAAATCAAATCTAAGACTTCTATGAACAATTGAGTTTCTCACACTGATTACAACCTCTTGGAAATAATGATAAATGATAGGATTTGTGGGTTGACGAACGTGGAGTGATCTTAAAGTTTTATGATTGGCATTAGAGATAGCGTATGTACAAGTTATGATACTCATTCTTATTTAATAGTATCTTATTAACACTATGATTTAGTTTGCTATTTTACGAACGGTATTTTAGTTTGCTATTGTATGACCTTGTTGTTTTTGTTTTGGAATGAAAATAATTGAGTGAGGTGGTTAAGTTTTATAGAATAATTAAATTTTGCGAAAAAAAAATAAAATAGTTGAAATTTAAAAATATGTAAAGTTAGAGGTTTTATTACTAACGTTTAAGTGACAGTGAAATTTTATATTTTGGATATGTTTAAGTAAAAATATGAATAATGAAATATTATTGTTGTCACATATTTAGAAGTTTATATATTTTGGGTGCTAAACTTTTTAGAATGAATTATAAAGTGTGTAAAAGTATCATAAGTCTTACTTGTCATTACTATGCTTTATCTCAAATTCAATGGGATTTTTTATTATTAATTTCAAGAAGATCGAAGATTTAATTTAAACTTAGATTTGAATCCAATGAGATTTGACTTAAATACCCTTACAAGAAAATGCATTCAAATTTCTACCATGTCCAAAAAACAATGTATACAAATGAGGAGTTTGTCTTATGCTTGGGTCATTTGGGGTGGAGACAATGTTTATTTATAAAGTATTTGATCTTGTGAGTGTTTCATTCATAAGGAGATAAGTATTGTACACGAAAGGAATTTATCACGTGTCAATTGATGTTTGGGATGTTGATACATAGGCAAGTAATCCCTCCATGTATCAATGGATACATTTCATTTTTGCTTATTTGTTATATCGATACCCAATCACTTTCAAAAGGAGAAGCTCGAATCCAAGTGGACTTACAATTCCCTGAGATTTAAATAGAGTAGTGTAATATTTAGGACCAACTTTTTTAGAGATTATTGCAAAGTTCATGTCATTGTTCTTTGAGGAAAAGAAAAATGATTATAGAGGCTACATATAATAAAATATGCCATAAGAGCTATACTTAGAGATTTTATTCTAATCCTTTAAATAATTTAATTATTTAAATCACTAATAATCACCTACAGTTTTTTTCAGTAGTTATTCCCAATGGCAACTTTCCAAATCACCTATCCAATAATGTTATAATGGTTACTCTAAAGGAATATAATGCCCCTTATTCCATGCTCAGTGGAGTTTATATGCATTTAGTAATCATTTTCTAAACTAGTTCGAAATTCAATTTTCCAAGTCAACAGCAATACCATGTGGAGGATTTGAATTAAAATATATAAAGTTCTAATTTTACCAATCCACTCTTGCAAAAATACCCCATACATATTTTTATAATGGGCTATGATTTGATGATACATTCAGAGATCTTGTTTTTTCCACTAGTTCCTCTCATGCCATGTGAAAGTGGATTTATTTGTGGATTCCTGTGAATAATTTCCTTTATATAGATTGGATCCCAACGGCATGGTACTCATTTTATAATAAATGCTCTCTTTGCTTGATTAACTATATCAAAATTTCTTGTGAAATAATTTCTAACATGAAATGTATGTTAGGACTAAAGTTACTCTTCCAATTAAATAAATATAACACTTATAGTTGTTGCACCAGCTAATTTCCACAATTTGGTAGTTTCCCAATCTAATTTCCCATTTACCATGTGTGTGCAAGGACATAACTTTAAACATTGAACTTCCTATAGGGAATAACGTACTATAACAAGTAAGGACATAAACACATTCTTCTTTTGTGATTCTAGTTGCATGTGGATCACAATAAATTTTTTTATTGAATGAAAAATATTTAATCCCAATATAAAAAGCTAATTAGCATACCAATGCTAAAACTTGTCACTCACATTGGCTATGCCAATTATGCATTTATGTGATACATAAACAGAAACTTCTAAATGAGCGCAATAATAATGAAAATATTCAAAAATGATAAAGAGAGTGGCGGGGGAAACTAAGAGCCATCTAATATAATATTTTGACATCAATATATTGGAATTACCAAAATGGATATATCAATATGTGTTTACTAGAATGTTTTCCACATTGTGTTGATGATCTCAAGTCAAGATTTATGAAAACATACATGTCAAAGAATAATGATTTAATTGTGGACTAATATAATTGAACACTAACGTATATATGATATATTTAGTGGATAAATTAATTTTAGGTGGAAATATTGGATAAGTTTTGTTGGGAAGCATTATTTCATCAAATTTTCATAATTTTGAATATGAACTTTTTCTCCTAAAGGTTTTAGCCCATTTTAAGACCATCCAATTTTGAGGAAATGAATAGATCAAATAAAACTTTCCCTCATTAGAGTAACAAGAATATTTGACCTTATGCACATGCTACCTTATTGCCTACTATATTTCCTTTTATGTAGAAAATAATAAGATAAACAATCTATTTGATTGGGGTATTGTGTAACAAGCCTTCAAGATTGCATAGTTTTACATCCTTTATTTTGATAAACCTAGCAAAGTATACTTACATCTTAAAATTTGAAGAAAAATAAATAATATGGGGATTCAAAAACCACCATGGAATGTCTGACATCGATAGTGTAAAAAAATTGAAATAATAAAAATATTCATGATGTACAACATTAATTTTTCTAGTCATTTGATGTGTTGAATAACTTATAAAGTATATGTCTCATACTTGAATGCATGCAATAGATTGGATTTCAATAGATTTCAATAGATTTCATTTCAGTAGATCTCAATAGATTGCATAAATTAAATGCATTTCAATAAATTTCAATAAATTACAAAAAAAATTAATAGATTGTAGTACATTGCATTATCTTTGAATGCATTGCAATATATTGCAATAGATTTGATGAATTACAATAGATTTCAATAAATTGAATTCATTCAATAAATGAAAATCAATACACTAAATATATTCTAAATACAATTAATAAATAAATACATTACAATAAATTGAATGCAATCAATAGATTGCAGTTAATACATTCAATAGATTTTCAATACACCCAATACATTCAATATATTTGAATGCATGCAATATGTAAATATTTTGAATTGCAATCAAAATATTATTTTAAAAAGAACCCACAATTTTTGATATAAGGCATTAGGAAAAAGTGAATTAGTGAATGCTTTTATGCCATGCCATACTAGGTGGATAGGTAAAAAATAGATTCTAATTATGTAGTGCATACGTAAACATAAAATTAACTTTATTCATGAATGGAGATTAAATACTATATCAAAAGTGGATATCTAAAAAATAGATTCTAATTATGTAGTGCATACGTAAACATAAAATTAACTTTATACATGAATGGAGATTAAATACTATATCAAAATTATATAATGTGGAAATTTTATAAATATTTAAATAAATTCATATATGTGAATCATTTAGGTTTATTTCCAATATAAGAAAATTGATTTAGATGATTTAGGATACGTATATTACCTTATAGTTACTATATTTAAAAAAAATACTACTTCGATGTATTGATTTTAGTGAAAATTGTTATTTTATAATTCATGGAAGAAATGCAAGTTTTATTAAAAGATTAAATAGAAATTACACTTCTCATTTGCATGTTAAAATGATAAATTTGATGTTACATAGTAGGTACATTTCATTTTCATATTATTGATAACTAGTTCTCAATCCTACTTTTTTGTTATGCTTAAAATTTTGAATAAATTGAAATTTTGTTAGTGTGGAATTTAATTTACTAACATTTGGATTTTTTTTTCCATGATGGTATTCCTAGATCTTAATAACATTTTTTCGTTTTTGACTTTGAGAAAATTATTTTTAGCCAAGTTTACATAAATCCAAGTTAAATAAAAACATGTTAATACACATAAAAGTGTCAAACATATTAACTAGTTAACAAAATCCCCAAAAAAATTAAATGATAAAGAAATTTATAAAAATTTATATTTATGTTAATGCATGTGGAGGCATGTTATAGTATACATTTTACAATCAGTCGTTAGAAATGTCTAGAAATAATGGGGGATGGGATGAACGTTGTTACACCATTTTTTGGTCATCTAACCTTTCATCATTAGATGGACCCAAGTACACCATGTAAGACCAGTTTTACCCCAAGTAAAACTGCTTTCACTATGTTAATTAGGAAACCCCAAAAGGAATAATTAATTAAACCATAACTTAATTATTATTCCCAGTCATGTTTAACCCAAAAACAAAGAAATTAATGAGATAAACCCATAGTTATCTTATTATTTTCTAGGAATAATTATTTAAATAATATTCCTTGTTAAATATGACCAAATCAACCACCATTAATTAAATAAATCATTATTTATTTGATTATATCCCAATCACTTCCTTAAAAAGATAAATAAATCATTTATTTATTTATTCTTCACTAATCAAGGGATTTGACCCAAGTCAAACACCCTTTCCCTCCAACAAATAATAATAAAATATTCCATAGAGGTGGATCTAGATTTGATTAACATTATTTTAATCATGCACCAAGATCTAGAATGACCCAATATTTTGTTATAAATAGGAGGGTTTTCCCATCATTCTTCACCTTTTGTTGCCTATTAGATCACTCTGGATCTATACACTTGGTCTCATTTCTGCCATTTTGCTCCCATTGAGCTCTACCTTCTACATTGGGTTTTCTACATCTACAAGAGAGATAAAGCTTAGATCTGAAGTGCTGAGGACTACAAAGAACCCATCCCATTGAGGAGATCTGGATACACCTTCTTGTTTCCTCCCAGGTGCCCTGTAATATATAAATTCATTCAAAAATCGTGTTCTTGTCTTGTCTGTTGGATGCATGGAGCAAACTCTTTACTTTACTGCTTAATGTCTTTCCATTTATAGATCTGTTTGTTGCGGCATTTTAACTACTAATTGCAGATCTGAAGATGTTTGGCAGCCTCTATTGTTGTTAGGGCTATTATTTATGCGTAGCTAAAGTGGTTCTTTTTCGTACACTTCGACGAAGAATTCATACTAACAAATGGCGACTCCACACGGGTTTTAAATTACGACCGCTGTCGTTTTCCATATTCCTGCATATCCAGCTACTTCAGGCCCTAGGGCTTCTTTTCAGCTACTTAGTTTTCCTCTTTTTATGTCATTTTTCTCACATAAAACCCTAAAAACTTAAAATTTCTAACTTCCGTGTGTTTCTGGCCCTATTGCGCAGGTAAGCGACACCAGCCACAACTGAGACGGCAACTTTTCTGAAAATCTGCCGCCGAGACAACCGGAACAGAGGGGTCGCACTTTTTGGCCCTAAACCTGCGACCTGGACCTCGAATTATTAGCACTTTTCAACTTTGTTTTTAGGCTGCCCTCAGATCGAGTCGAAGCTGCGACACCTTTTCCAGCATTTTTACTTACTTTTACGTTTTGTTGTGACCACGGAGTCTTCAGCCTCACAGCCTCGGCCTTGACCAAGATCTGATCGGTTTTTACTCATCTAAGTGGGAACCCAGCCCCTTAGGGCTTTAGTACCCTCCACTTTTTGTGGAAGAGTTTCAGCTGTTTCAGCCGTCGGTTTCAGAGCTTCAGCCCCCTCTTTTTCCAGATCTGTGACCTCACTTCCAGATCCATTGAAATCGGCCTCTTTTCCTTTCAAATCACCTCTTGTTTTTTTGTTTGGACCTCTCTGAGAGCCTGCCTTTGGGTTTTTGTTAGTTTCCCACCAGCCACCTTGCCTCGTCTCTTGGGCTGTGATACGCTTTTCTTGTCTGCGACTTTATCCTTAGAATCTCGTCCCCTTTGACCCTAGATGTTGTTGAGCTCTGTGTGTGTTTCCTAGTTTTCCCTTTCTTTCAGCATAAGTTTTGAGAGACCCACCTTCTTGGGTTAGATAGATGCATACGTAGCTGTTATTTTTCTGTTATTTCAGCATTTTACTCTGTTCTCTGTAGGTTTATTTTCAGCTACGCAGCACACTTTTTTGCTCTCAACAACGGAAAAGGGTTTAAAAATTAAAATTAACGCACACCACACACTGACCCTAAGTGAAGAAGCGCCTGGTTTACACCGCCTGGCAAAGACTCTAAAATCAATCGTCACTGCACCTTATCTGCCCTTGACCTTCTTGATTCTGTCCCTTTCTGCCCTTGTCGGTTTCCTTCTTCCTGTCATCATTGCGCCCCAAAGGCGCCTTTCCCGGAGACTTCTTGGCCTTCATCCTCAGTTTCCGGTTGATCGACCTGCTCCGCACCGTCGTCGTCGAGCCAGTCCACCTTCGAGTCCGCACTCCGACTCCTCTCTTGATTCATCGGGTCCCCCTTCTCCTTCCGGTTCTCCCCCTTTTACCTTCACCATGTCTGGACCAGGGCCTAATGCTAGCGGTTCTCCCGGCCCCAATGCCGGCCCTACTTCTAGCGGAACCGTCACAGCCACTACTCCGGCCACCCCTGTGCTGCCGTACATTGCAGGCCTCAGCCTCCCCGATTTCCATCAGTTGATTAACGACCCCATTCACCATAATACTACCTGGCCCACTATGCCTACCAAGTTACCCTCTGATATCCCTAAGTTCGAGGGCCTTAATGGCGAAGACCCAACCAATCACGTCCGGTCTTTCCACATGTAGTGTTCCTCCAACTCCATTACCGATGACTCCATCCGTCTTCGTTTGTTCCAACGCACGCTTACCGGCGAAGCTTCTAAATGGTATGTCGAACAGGCCACTTCCTCCCATGCCACGTTCGAGACTCTTGCCCAAGCCTTCTTGTCGTACTTCCAGCTCCCTCTCCGATACGACACTGGTACGGAGCTCTTGACTTCATTTAAGCAATCCTCTTCCTGCGCCTTCACGCACGTTCGGGAATGGCGGCCGAGGACGGAGCATGTCGAGATCCTCCTTTGAATATCGGTTTCATGTGGGTTGGTTCATGTCACACCCTCCCCACATCTCTCCCATTGGCAGATGTGCCTCTCACTTTTCTCCAATGCGAAGAAGCAGCGCCAAAAATGTTTAAAATATGACCTGATCTACGCTCAATCTGGTTATGTTTATACCGTTCTTCCTGACATCCCCGGGCCCGGTGGCGCTAACGCCCCGGGGGCATCTCATTCCGCCGACGGTATTGTTGGATCTCTTTCCCACCCATCTGCTCACCCTCCTATGGGCTATGGTCTCCCTCAGGGAGGGGCCAGCACCTCAAGCACTCTTCCCCCTCCCGACAACATGTATCCAGGATACGGCATGCCTCCTCCTTTTGCCCAACCTCCTGCTTACCTCAATGTCGCCCAACCCAACCCTTACTTTTATCCACAGCCTGGTGCGCCAGCTCCTCCAGCATATGCGCTTCCGCCTCCCTTGCCTCCTCACAACCCTCACCAGCACTTACAACCCCCTCCAGGGCAAGTATTTGCACAGCAGGGTGCGCTTAATAACCCTTCTTCTCAAAGAAGGCGGCGAGGCAACCAGAACCCATCTGCCCCCGGTAACCGAGGACCCAATTCTGGTGTGGACCCTAACACTAGCAACCAGCCTCAGGGCATTCCGCCCAGGCCGGACAGGCCGCTTCGCACAAGCAAGCCCTGTTCGTGTTGCGGTGTTTACGGTCACTACACTCACGATTGTCCTCTCTTACCCCAGATGCGACAGATGTGGGAGTCTCAAGCCACATTGCGCGGACAACACGCCTCCCCTCTCGCTCCTCCTAATGTGGCCACTACCCCGCCAGCTGTGTTCACTGATCCTTTCCCTCAACAGGGATTCGTGGCTACCTTCCCATTTCGTGTGTGCCACCCCTCGTCCATTTTCTGGTTCTCTGGTTGATCCTGTATGATCTGCTACCAATCCATGCACTTCAAGTAGAGCCTTCACCTTCAAACTCGGTCTCGCCAGTACCCCAAGCCTCCTGCTCAGTCTGCTCCCGAGCCTCCATCTTCAGGTTCTACAGAGCCTCTTTCGACATCCAGTGGCCCCTTACACATCCCTCAAACCAAAGTTGAGGTTCATCCAAAGATTCCAAAGGGCCCATTACGCCGAAATGCTGCTTCCGGTCGAGCCGCTCAATCGTATAGTATAGTAGATGATTTGGTGCAATCCCCTGCTGCCATTTCCACACTGGAACTCCTCCAGTCGTGCCCTTCTCAAAAGAAGGCTCTACTATTTGCCGTGGGCGCTGTTGATCCTGCTGATGACCAAATGATTGTTTTTGACGCCACTCAATCGAACCATCCTCCTCTTCCTCCTTCCGTCGCTTTCCAAATCCAGTCAAAATCAGACATACTTTTGTGTCCCAGTGTATAATTGATGAGGGGGCATCCACCTGTGTGATGTCCGCTTCGGTTTGGAAGCAACTCGGATCCCCTGAGCTGGCCCCTTCCACGATCACCCTTCGAGCGTGGGACGGTCATGCCTCCCAGCCTATTGGCCTGTTTCGTAACTGTCCCATCACCCTCGCCGGTAAGACTGTTTGCGTTGACGTCGAAGTCATTGGCGCCCCTCTAGACTACAACATTTTATTGGGGCGAAGCTACACCTATGCCATGTCTGCTGTCCCATCCGCGGTTTTCCGCAAGATGTCTTTCCCACACAATGGGAAGAATAGTCACTATTGACCCGGCCCCTATCTTATCATGAGCGTCGTCTCGGACCTCCTCAGAGACGACCATCTCCTTTGTAGCCAACAAGAAAACCGTCGATTCTGCGACTGATGTCTCCCCCGGCGTCTAAAAGATTCACCTTGCTTGGTACTTTCCCTCATCTTCCCCTCCTTCGGTCAACGATCCCGGCTTGTCGAATGTTTGCATGATGCAATCGTCTCGAAGTGCCCATAAGCGCTGCCTCGGCTGGTCAACAACCTCCCCCCCGCCCCTCGCAACAACTCTAACCATTCATCTCAGCCGGCCCCGGACCAGCATCCTCCTTCGGCCTTCCCCTACGGTGGTATCCACCGAACCCCTTTATCCTCCGGATCGGTTCCCCTAGCCTTAACCATCTTGGAGCCGTCCCTCTGGTCATTTCCACTATTTGGCGAATCCTTTCCTAGCTCCCCCTCCGAGTATATTCGTCCCCGTCTCGCCACCTCTCCCTCCTTGTGCCGATCCCGTTTAGTATGATACAGCCCCCGCCACCCCCACGGTCACCCCAAACCTTACATGGCTTTGACACCGGTTCAACGGGTCCCCCTCGCTTCCTCCGCCTTTGTGCCCCCGGCACCTCCCACAAGGACCCTTTTCTGTTGTGACGGCTCCCCGGGAAGAAAGGCAAAGCCCTTAAAGGGCCATAACGACCAAACCACCACGACCGACCCGGCTCCTTCTCGCGCGAAAACCTTGTGCCTTATGTGATGTCATTGGTCATGCCACCCATGCTTGTCCCGAGTTACCTCGTGTCAGGCCCATGGTAAACGTCGCGTTCCCGGGACACTACGGTCCACAGGAAACTCCCTCCTTCTTCGACGGAGTCCCCAAGAACCCCAAGACTCTCCGCACCAGCAAGCCCTGTGCTTTGTGCGGGATCCACATGGCCACTACTCCCATTGTGTCCTCACCGGTACATTACCGTACCTCCTTGAGTGATCAGCGAGTATGAGGTTGAACAAAATCAATCCGCCTCTCCCATTCTCGCGGTATGCTTGAGGCCAGCTGAGGATCCCCCCGCTCCCATCCACATCCCCCCACCGATGTTGAGATGACGGAGTCTGATCCACCATTCTTTACCTATCCTCCCTCGCACGACACTCGGAGCCTAGCCCGCCGCAGCCTCCCCTTTGTTGTGTCTTTTGATACTCGAGATCGCTCCACTTGTGTCCACAGTGACCTCCGCGGCCCGAGTCCTCGCCATGTTTTTGATAGCTCTCATACACCACCTTGTTTGAGTCTTGATCATCCTGCCCCTTCCTCCTGCCATTACCGCTCGATGACTTCGTACCCTCACCTGACTGCGAGTCATTTCCCTTTCATCCCCTCATTTATTGTCTTGTCACACCATTCTGCAGGACCCCCGTCCACACCCTTTATCGGCTACGCCGATGGTGCAAGTCGCTACTCCAGGAATCTAGCCTCGGTAGGTTGGGCCATCTTCACCCCCTTGCATGCCCTTGTTCTTTCTAACGGGGTATGCATTGGTTCTGCCACCAACAATCAGGCCGAATATGATGCAGTGCATGGTATATTAGCCGATGCCCTCTTTCATCGCATCCTCCATCTGCACGTTCGTTTGGATTCCCTGCTTCTTGTAAGGCATCTAAATGGTGTGTATCGTGTGCATAACCTTGTGCTGTTTAGACGCTATTTACGAGTGAAAATCTTAATACGTGTGTTTGAAACCATAACTTTCAACCATGTACCTCGAGAACAAAACTATGTAGATAGTATTGCAAACCATGTTCTAGATTGGCATTTATCACACACATTTCATACAAGACAATAACATTAAATAAACCATCAAAAGACGATGCATATCCATAATATATGTGTCGCAAAACATGTGTTTAGAGTCCATCTACTCTGATACATATGACATGCCCATAGCATGTTACACAAACTCAAAAACTGGGGGGCACCATCTGCCCCTACATACATCATAGGGGGCACCACATGCCCCACCCCTAATCACTATCTGGAGGATCCCGAGCCAATGGCTCTGCCCCTGCAGCCTATAGATCGCGCATCGTCTGACCGGCCATCGCCATGCGTCGCATGATACCTCGCCACTCCGAGGGTACACCAACACACGGCTCTATGAACTGGTCGTCCAAGTCCTGCCACCCGCGCTCTGATACTCCGATCAACAACCGTTCGCATCTACATCGGATATCCTCCAGCAGGGCAGCTGCATCCTCATTCTGCGCCGCTCTCGATCCTGTAGCTCCAGCTGCTGCCGGTCGTCCCATATATCCGGCCGGTTTCACCGGTGCTATATCTGCATACCAAAAGTACATGAATCAGTACCTTACTCTACTCTTCAAAATACTTTAACATGCCCATACAAGTATAGCAATCTGTCACTTACCATCGGGCCCCCAGACTCGACCAGGCGGAAGTGGCAGGTCCGGATCTCCACAATAACTCATCCCACTATAGGGATAGTCGTCTATGTACAAAGGCATCTGATCCCAATGGGCAAAAAACTCTGGTCGAAATACTCGCCCGACCGCCCCTCCTCCTCCTCTGCATAGTAGCCGTCCCCAACGGCGCATCCTGGGCTCTCTCGGGCCCCCATCTGGAAGCTGTACATGAGGCCTCAAGGTCGGCATCTTCTCAAAGAAGAAGGCGCACAAAAAAGTCCCATATGCACAGTCATGGTTCACCTGCCGCCTGCATAGTGACAACTGTCGCTTTAGCGACACCAACAGCATTTGGACCCACCCATAGTAGGTCCCACCCAATACACTTTCCACTAACATCATCTGCCCCCCAGTGATGTGATGGAACGCCTCGCTGCCCAGGATTCGCAGCACAGCTGCGGCCACTGCACGAGTTTCTAGCCTCTCTAGATCCCCGATCGGTATTCGAGTCCCCTTGACTTGGAGACCCGGTCGACCATGGCGTTCACGAACTCCATGATATGTCGCCCACGCGGTAACACTGGCTGTGTGTTTCGCACCATCCCCAGTGGCGGGAGACCGGTCAGGAAGTACACGTCCTGGACCGTCAGTTCGATCCTGTGCCCCTGCACCACAAATATCTCCTGATCTGGATCCCAATAACTGATAATCCGGGCCAGTAACGGTTCCCCTGCTCTCATCAATGGGTTCTCCACAAACTTAAGAACCCCAAATCTGGCCAATACACGACGGACGCCCTGATCCGCCTGGATCTCTGTCCGAAGTGTCCCCAGATCTCTCTCTCTCCAGTTGACCCGTAACTCTGCCATACCTGCACAAACACATCATTTTTGTCAGCGTACAGATCGGGACAACCATAACCAAACACCAAAACCCAACTTCCAGCCATAAAACAGCACCAAAACCCCCTCATCTCCCAGGTCGCAGTTTTCTGCCATTTTCTGGACCAGGTCGCACTTTTTGCCCTGATACCTGTGTCCTAGGTTGCACTTTTTGCCCCAAAAAGTGCGACCCGGCCGTAGAGATGAAGGAGGAGCTGTTTCTGGGATTCTGGGCCCTAAACTGAAAGTGTAATCCATCAAAATGCAAGAGAAAGGTTAGGCCTCCTACCTCCAACTGACGGATCTCGATTCCAACGGTCGGTTTGTCCGCTACGTTCACCGCAAGATTTAGGGCCTTCTCTCCTCTCCACATTCACCACAGCAACAATAGCAAATGAGTGATTTTGGAGGGAAACTGCCTTATTAAAAGAGAACCCTTGTTTCTTCTTTCGACTGCTGCGACCACACCGTAGCCCTGTTCGACGAACCGTCAGCACCGCTGGAAAGCTCTCACCAAGCTCTCAAATGGGTTTCTATTAGTTTTTGGTGATTTGATACTTCACCTGGACACATTTTGTCCAAGAAGGGTCACTTCACCGCTCCTTAAAATCGAATTTCCTCACTTACGACACTTGTACTAGGGGCACCATATTGCTCCTTTACTTGTCCATGTTCGTGTCGATTTTCGTCATGAGTTCCCACCTTGTACTCATGCTTCCGGGGTCCCCCATTGGGGCCTTTACTGTGTGGCAGCACCATCGAGTCACCCTTGTTTAGAGAATCCAAGTTGAGTCATCATTGCATCCATGGAGTCTATACCACGTCCCTTTGCACCCCACTATAGCCCTCCATCCTTCATTTCTTGGTCTCTCTCTTGTGTCGCACATTATGACCTTCAGTCTCACTGTCCCCTATCCCTTATGATTTTGTGTCAGTCGCTGCCATGTCATCCATGCTCTTTATGCTCTAACAAGGGAAGTCGTCCATTCGCTACTCAGTCGTTCCCATTTCCACTATCATCATTAGTGTCAGTCTGTCCGTCGCTCTACTATTTTCTCTCGTGCCTTAGTTGAGGATCTCTCATTGCCTCACCTATGGCGGACCCCCTTCTGTCGACATCAACACATTCATTCCAGAAGCCAGGTCTAGAGGGCGGTGTACCTTGGTTCCAGCTTCCACTCTTGTTCGGTGCCTCGGATCAGGCAAAGGGATACCTCTTTTCCCTTTGACTTGATTGTTTCTCCAGCTCCTTTCAGCATGATCGAGATTCATATATTTGACGGTCCAGTGATCCAGCAGCAGCTCTTGATGATTCCCGGGTGTGTGTGAGATGTCTCAACCCTCATGAGGGGGTGGCCCTGCAGGTAGCCCCCCACATGCCCGGATGACCTCTTCTTTGCAGCCTTCGATGCCGCTCCAGATTTTGACGATGTTGGCCTTCGCCACTTGCAGCACCTCTTCGATTTGCATGTATGAGTCAGATTTTGTGAGCCCTTACCCATTTACAGGGGGCATTTGGGTTGTATTTATCTCATGTACTCAGATATTATTGTACTAGTCCTGGCTGTTATCCCAGACACAGCATGTATGTGAGATTCCTCATTGTATTTTTACCTGGCTCTTGATTATGCCAGCTGTACTTTATGGTTCGGTCCCTTGTTTACTGGACACACTATTCTTTTTTACTTTGTCTCGGCGGGCATAGGTATGCCTCCCCCGCCGCCTTTAGCACAGGTACCCTCTCATAAAAAGAGACTTGTTGCACCTGCGAGTCTCGTCTCCTCGGGGTCTAGTCCTTCAGCACACTATCTACCTCACCTTTCTCTCTCTGACTTCCCTTTTGTTGTCTGGTGATTGAGTTCTTACAACGTACTTCGGTCATACGATTTGCTCCTGACACTCGCACGCTGGGGGGCAATCTGTTACACCATTTTTTGGTAATCTAACCTATCATCATTAGATGGAACCAAGTACACCATGTAAGACCAATTTTACCCTCAATAAAATTGCCTTCACTATGTTAAATAACTTAATAAACCACATTTATTAGGTTGTTTATGGTCCAAACAGGAAACCCCAAAAGGAAATATTAAACAAACCTATATTTGTTTGATTTTTCCTCATGGAATAATTAATTAAACCATAATTTAATTATTATTCCCAGTCATGTTTAACTTAAAAACAAAGAAATTAATGAGATAAACCCTTAGTTATCTTATTATTTTCTAGGAATAATTATTTAAATCTTATTTAGATAATATTCCTTGTTAAATATGACCAAATCCCCCACCATTAATCAAATAAATCATTATTTATTTGATTATCTCCCAACCACTTCCTTAAAAAGATAAATAAATCATTTATTTATTTATTTTTCAATAATCAAGGGATTTGACCCAAGTCAAACACCCTTTCCCTCCAACAAATATAATAAAATATTCCATAAAGGTGGATCTAGATTTGGTTAACATTATTTTAATCATGCACCAAGATCTAGAATGACCCAATATTTTGTTATAAATAGGAGGGTTCCTCCCCATCATTCCTCACCTTTTGTTGCCTACTAGATCACTCTGGATCTATACACTTGGTCTCATTTTTCCATCATTTGCTCCCATTGAGCTTCATTTTTGCATTGGGTTTTCTACATCTACAAGAGAGAGAAAACTTAGATCTGAAGTGCTGAGGACTACAAAGAACCCATCCCATTGAGGAGAGCTGGATACACCTTCTTGTTTTCCTCCCAGGTGCCCTGTAATATAAAAATTCATTCAAAAATCGTGTTCTTGTCTTGTCTGTTGGATGCATGGAGTAAACCCTTTATTTTACTGTTTAATGTATTTCCATTTATAGATCTGTTTGTTGCGGCATTTTAATTACTAACCGCAGATCTGAAGATGTTTGGCAGCCTCTATTTTTGTTAGGGCTATTAGTTATGCGTAGCTAAAGTGGTTCTTTCGTACACTTCGACGAAGAATTCATACTAACACATAGCCAAATGGATGGCACTTTCTTGGCTGTCCTCTTTATTTGAAACATCTTAACATTTTGTTTCTTTCCTTCCATTCCTTTCTCGATCTAGTGAGGCGAGAGAAGATTAAGAAGAAGAAGAGAAAGCGAGAAAAGAGATGCTACGGAATGAGTGATATGCGAGGTAAATCGGCAAACATTTAGTTTAATAAGTTGAAGGTAGTTGGTGCTTCCTTGCAAGTTGTAGCTTGCAGAATTGAGGTAGGAGCCTCCTGTAGGTTGGTGCCTGCAGAAAAACAGTGGTGAGAGGGAGTTGGAGCTTGCCTTTGCATCACAACAATAATAAGATGTGGTTTTCTCCCTTTATGGGTTTCCACTTATATCTGGTGTCTCTGTGCATGATGTTTATGTGTTGATCTGATTTATATCATCTTCTTAATACCTGTTGCTCTCATATTAAGTCTATTGTTATATTATATTAATACTTTCTACTCACATTTTAAGACTACTCACACATTAAGTTGGATATGAAATGAAGGTGTAAATAAGGTTGAATAGAAAATTTAAAATATCATCACTGTGTTAAACTGATTCACCCCCCCCCCTCTCAGTTTAACTAAGGGTTCAACAATTGGTATCAGAGCGGGTTCCTTTGTACAAGTCTAACAACTGAAAGGAGATCCTAGGTTCCCAAGATGGCTAGTAAAGAAGGATGCTCAACCAATAAAGCCCCTTTTTTCACTGGTGAAAATTATGCTTTCTGGAAAATTAGAATGAGGACATACATAATGTCTCTAGGAATAGAATTCTGGGCTGCTGTGGAATTAGGATATGCCCCAAAGGTAACTAACACAGAGAAAGAAACAAAACAAAATTTTGTGGCTAACGTAAAAGCCATGAATGTCATCCTGAATGGATTGTGTGAAGCATATTTTATCAAAGTAATGCAAAAAGACACTGCCAAAGAAATGTGGGATACTCTAGAGAACATCCATGAGGGGGACAAGAAAGTAAATACTGCCAAACTTCAAGTTTATATAGCCCATTTTGAAAACTTAAAAATGAATGTTGATGAAGACATTGCCAGTTTCTTCCTAAAAGTTGCAGAAATTGTTAACAATATGAAAGCTCTTGGAGAAACCATGCCAGAAAGTATAATTGTGCAAAATATTCTAAGATCTCTTCCATCCAGGTTTAATCCCAAGGTGTCTGCAATAGAAGAAACAACTCATTGGGAGACCTTGACCATGAACCATCTACTTGGAAATCTAACAGCTTATGAGATGAGGCTCCCACAGAAGAAGCCATGTACGAGGGAGGCAGCCTTTAAAATAGAAAAGAAGAAAGAAGAAGAGAGAGACATATGCTCTTGCTCGGATGAAGAAGAGGCAAAATTTGTCAAGAAATTGGATAGAGGCTTAGGTAAATACAAAGGTAAACTCCCTTTCAAATGCTTTAACTATGGAAGAGTTGGACACTATGCTGCTAAGTGTTCTCACAAGAAAGTAAGGAATCAGGCTCAAGAGTCATAGAAAAATACATCAAAGAACTGGCAGAAAGGAAAGAAGTTCAACAGAAAATCATTCTATGCTCAACAAGACAGTATTACATCTGAAGATCCAGATGAACTCTCAAGTGAAGATGGAACCTATGAATTTTTATTGATGGCTATAGAAGAACTTGAAGGTCTCCTGCTAGAAGATGAAGAAGAAGAAAGTGAATTCGACCTTGAGGAGAAGCTAAGAAGTGCTCTAGAAGAGATTGATAGACTCAAGCTGAAATATAGAAAACAAAAGGACATTCTCCTCAAGCATGTACGATAAGAACAGAATTCAAAAGTCCTTATGCAGCTAAAGATAGAGCTTGAAGAAGCCAAGAAGATAGAGGAAATGTTACTCAAGCAAATCAAAGAAAAAACTCAGGAACAAGAAAGGTTGGAAGAAGAAGTAGTATGTCTCAGGAAGAAATTAGTAAATGCTCAAAGGAAAGTGGTTATAAACTCTTCTCAACCAACAAGCTCTAGTAAGTTGAATGAAATTCTGGTTGCTCAAAGATCTCCTATGATAAAAACTGGAATAGGCTATGAAGGAGAATCAAGTAAAAACAAAGAAAAGGAAAATAGAGAGATTATTTTTGTAAAAGAAAAGAAGGATGATGAAGCAGATCAAACTATTCCTACAAAAGAAGAAACTTGTAATGAGAAAGACAAAGATCAGAAGAAACCTCTTGTAGCAAAGAATGTGATAAAAACTAAGACCCCTGAGTATGTCAAATTTGGAAACCATCAAAGGAGATTCTTCCCTCCTATGAAGAATGCCACCTGTTATGTCTGCCACAAGCTGGGACACATTGATGCATATTTTCATACAAGGAGGAGTAATTCAAACCAACAAAAGATGAAAACAGTGAAGAGACTTCCTCAAGCAAACAAAGGGAGAAGACAACTTTACATCAGGTATGCAAACAGTTTCTATGGTTACTGTTTTTATTGTAAAGCATTTGGACATAAAATCATTGAATGTAGAAAGTATGGACAAATATTGATGTTTAACACCTCAAGTAGGTTTATGAATCAAAGAAAATTTGTTCATACTCATAATTCTGCAAAAATTATGATGAGGAGTCATGGTTGTGGCATAGGAGATTGGGACATCTCAGCTTTGACCATATCATCAGACTAAGCAAGAAGAAAGCTGTCAGGGATATGCCAGAAATAAAAATGCCTTCAAGTACTATATGCAAATCTTGTCAATTTGGGAAACAAACTCGCACATCCTTTAAATCTAAAGAAGAGTTATCAACAAGAAGACCACTGCAACTTGTGCACATGGATCTGTGTGGACCTGCAAGAACTAAAACACCAAGTGGAGAGTCCTACTTTATGTTGATAATAGATGATTTCTCTAGAATGACATGGGTTGCTTTTCTCAAGAATAAATCGGAAGCTCTGGACAAATTCAAAACATTTAAAGCATTAGCAGAAAATCAGACAGGATGCAAGCTGAAATGCATCAGATCAGACAGAGGAGGTGAATTCACTGATTATGACTTTGCTGACCTATGCAATGAACATGGCATAAAACAACAATTCACTATTGCAGGAACACCTCAGCAGAATGGAGTAGCAGAAAGACAAAACAGATCTGTTCAAAAAATTTCCAGAGCCATGATGCAAGAGAATGATATTGCTCAAACTTTCTGGGCAGAAGCAGTGCACACAGCAGTACATATCCTTAATAAAGCTCACTTAAGGCCAAGCAGTGACAAGACTCCATATGAACTATGGCATGGAAAGCCAACTTCAATAAAACATTTCAGAGTCTTTGGTAGCAAGTGTTACATAGAGAATAATGATGAAAACCTTGGGAAATTTGATGCAAGAGCAGATGAAGGGATTTTTCTAGGATATGCTTCCAAAAGTAAAGGATACAGATGCTACAACAAGACTCTTCGGAAAATAGTTGAAAGTATTGATGTGATATTTGATGAAGAATTTCCAAACAATACAAGAAATACAGATTGTTGCAGTCCATCAGTTAATCATGAAGAAGAAGACCGGAATGATGAAGAAACTAGCAAGACAATAGAAGATGCAGAGCTGAGCTCAAAAACCCCCTCAAGATACACTCAGAAGAATCATCCCGAAGATCAGATCATAGGAGACAAGAAAGCAGGAGTCCAGACAAGAAGGCAGCTAACAGAACAAACAGAAGAAGTATACATAGCCATGTTATCACAAATAGAGCAAAAGAAATTTGAAGAAGCCAGCAAGGACAAGTATTGGGTAAAAGCAATGAATGAAGAATTGGACCAAATTGAGAAGAACAATACCTAGGAACTAGTTCCTAGACCTATTGAGAAAAATATCATTGGTTCAAAATGGGTATTCAAAAACAAAATGAATGAGCAAGGACAAGTAATCAGGAATAAAGCCAGGCTGGTCTGCAAAGGATACTCACAGATTGAAGGACTTGACTATGATGAAACATTTTCTCCTGTAGCCAGAATGGAGGCTATCAGAATGTTCCTAGCATTTGCATGCTACCAAGACTTCAAGGTATATCAAATGGATGTAAAGTCTGCTTTTCTTAATGGAGATCTAGAAGAAGAAGTGTACATGGAACAACCAGAAGGCTTCTCATTGACAGACAAAGAAGACTATGTGTGCAGACTGAAGAAGGCCCTATATGGACTGAAATAGGCTCCTCGTGCTTGGTACTCAAGACTAGACAAATATTTGCAAAAACAGGGTTTTAAGAGAGGTGGAGTAGACAACAATCTATACATAAAAGCGCATGAAAATGAACTCCTAATTGTTGTTGTATATGTTGATGACATTATGTTTGGAAGCAACAAGATGAACTAGCAAAAGGGTTTGCTGATGAGATGAAAACAGAGTTTGAAATGTCTATGATTGGAGAACTCAGTTTCTATTTGGGACTGCAAATTCAGCAAAAGAACACAGACACATTCATTTCTCAAGAAAAATACGTAAAAGAAATGCTAAAAAAATTCAAAATGGAGGACTGCAAACCAATGACAACCCCCATGATCACGGGATGCAAGCTGTGTGCTGATGATAGGTCTGCAGATGTAGATCAAAAACTCTAGAGATCCATGATAGGAAGCCTGCTGTACTTGATAGCTTCAAGACCAGACATCATGCTAGCAGTAGGACTAGTGGCAAGATATCAAGCAGCACCTAAACAAAACCATCTTCTGGCAGTAAAAAGAATACTCAGATATCTACAAGGAACAACACAATATGGGCTTTGGTATCCTAAAGGCAAGAGCTTCACCTTAACAACGTACACAGATGCAGATTGGGCCAGCTGTGTGGATGACAGGAAGAGTACAAGTGGAGGTGCATTCTATCTAGGAGAAAGTCTGGTGGCATGGCTAAGCAAGAAACAAACATCCATATCTCTATCTACAGCTGAAGCAGAATATATAGCAGCAACAGCATGTTGTACACAAGTCATGTGGATGAAGAAAACTCTTCAAGACATGAAGGTAAGCATTAATGAACCTATCTCAATCAAATGTGATAATACAAGTGCTATAAGTATATCTAAAAATCTTGTGCTTCATTCAAAAACTAAACATATACCAATCAAGTATCATTTTCTCCGAGAACAAGTGGCTCAGAAGATAGTTAAACTAGACTATGTATCAACGAAAGAACAGATAGGAGATATATTTACCAAACCACTTGCCAGAGAACCATTCGAATACTTGAGAGACAAACTAGGGGTAGTATCTGTAGATACTATTCTCTAATATGAAGAGAAAGTACAGTCTCAGGGGGAGAACAAAACAAAGATATCATTCCAGGGGGAGAACAACCAGCAAGATAAGCATAAAACAAGTCCATAGGATCAGCATTATCAATATTATCAGCATTCAGAAGCAACAAGAACCTTTCAATCGTAAAATGCATCATCTATGTCTGCAATCTAGCACATATTACAGGCACTACAAATGAAACACAACATAGTCCAATTTCAGCAGAAGAGGACCTAAACGTAACTCAGAGAAAGGAAATACAACGACAAAACCCATACGGAGGGATGAGGTGTCATCCTTTGCCATTGATGTCAAAGGGGGAGGAAGAAAAAATAGCAAACAGGAAGAGCAAGCAACAAGAGAAAGAGAAAGCAAACAGAGAAAGTGGATTGCCATCAATGCCAAAGGGGGAGACTGTTGGAAATATTGTCATTGATGGCAAAGGCGGCAGCACTCAGGCAAAAGAGGCAGCGCTGAAGCAAAGGAAGGCAAAAGAGGCACAGCGAAAGCAATAGAGGCAGCAAGAAGACAGTCAAAATGTAACAGTCATAGAAGCACAGTGAGACAGAGGCAGAGTGACAGAAGCAGAGACAGAGGCAAAAAGCAGTTACAAAATTTCGGGAATCGCACACTCCAGCGAGCATTATACATATAATATAACACGAATCTTATTCCGGGAATCGCAGACTCCAGCCGGGCGTTACACATATAATACAAAACCGTATTCCGAGAATCGCACTCTCCAACCGGCGGAGCACATATAATATATAAACCATATTCCGGGAATCGCTTAACCCTTTGGAAAAGTATACATATATGTCTGTTATATTATGGAGCGCACAAAACGAAGTTTTAGATGGTGGGACCTCTCCCCAATCACAATCAGAGATCGCAAGGGCAACGGAACATCGCAACAGAAAGTTGCGATTGCAATCGAAGGCCGGACCCGATCGAGTTATATGCCACAATTTATGAGCTAATCGCATCCGAGTTCCCAATCACAATCGGAACTTTCCGATTGATCGCAAGTCTTTTGTTATATGCTCTGATCAAAGGCCGGACCCGATCGAGTTATACGGTTATAAGGATAATCGCATCCAATTCCCAATACATAATCGGAACTTTCCGTTAAATGCTGATCTTTGTTATAATATAGATCAAAGGCGGACCCGATAGCGATTATACGATGGAATAATTGGTTCAATCGCGTGGAATCTCAATCGCAATCGAACTCTACGATTGATCGCACGACACTTTGTAATATGTTGCGATTGAAGTGGCGGACCCGATGGCGATTATCGATGTAATTAATTGGTTCAATGCGTCAGGAATCCCAATTGGCCAAGGAACTCTCCGATTGATCGCACGACTTTGTAATATGTTGCGGTGAAGTGCCGGACCCGATCACATTATATGCGGAAGTTAATTTGTGCAATAATTTGTGAAAATCACATCCGTGTTCTGGTCGCAATGGGAACTTGTCTATAATACGTACCGGTGCATGTCTTCAAAGTTCGGACCCGATTGCGATATGAAGAACCTGCATCTTTATGTGGTCATCGCGTCCGTTTGATCAATCGCAATCGCAAGTTTTCGTTTGACACCACCGATCCGCCGACGGAGATGTGGGGCCCGACCCTTTCATGTATTAGTGGTTGTGATTTGACTTATTGGATTGTAATATAATACCAAAGGCTTAAGTTGGAGGGCGATTTCTTATATATAAAAGGATTGTTGTTAGATATATAAAACACGATTGCAGTTGTATTAAAATATGTCACATGGGCTGTGAACCCACGAGCCTCGGCCTAATGAGAGGGCGATTATAAATATACAATGACTGTGATATATGTCCGTTCCATTTGCGAAATGTTCCACATCAACAAGACACTTGCTGCAAGTCAGCAGTCATGCATTTTTATAAGAGGCACTGATATAAAAGCACTGTTACACGTATGCAACAAATACACTACATCAGAGGAAAGAAAAGCATACAGAGCAGAAAAGAGTCAAAAAAGAGTCACAGAAAAGACAAATTCGCAACAAACCAAGAGACAAAATAAGTGAGCTGGAATTCATATTGTAATTCGAATGTAAATGTTTTAATTGTTTGTGATGCATTGGCAAGTCTCCGAGAGAAAACAAACTCCCACTGTAATGTTAAAATTGACACCTACAGTTATAATTTCTGAGTAAGCTGATAAAAGGAGTGAGAAGGCAGAAGGCAAAGAGACATGACTTTCCATTTCGAATTCCAAGCAGAATACAAACAGTCATGTGAGGAAATCTATAAATAATATCATCTTGATATGCAGAGAGAGTTTTTTTTTTAGAGAAAGGGAGAGAGCATATATAGAGAGAATGCAGAATATAGAAGGCAGAGAAGATTAAGAGAAGCTACAGAACAGAGCTGATATCTGAGGTAAATCAGCAAACATTCAATTTTAGAAAATGAGGAAGTTGGAGCTTCCCTATCAAGTTGCATCCTGATAGCTGTCAGTTGTAGCTGACTGAGGTTGGAGCCTCCTGTAGGTTGGTGCCTGCAGAAAACTGAAGGGAGTTGGTGCTTCCTTGCAAGTTGTAGCTTGCAGAATTGAGGTAGGAGCCTCCTGTAGGTTGGTGCCTGCAGAAAAACAGTGGTGAGAGGGAGTTGGAGCTTGCTTTTGCATCACAACAATAATAAGATGTGGTTTTCTCCCTTTATGGGTTTCCACTTATATCTGGTGTCTCTGTGCATGATATTTATGTATTGATCTGATATGTATTATTTTCTTAATACTTGCTGCTCTCATATTAAGTCTACTGCTCTATTAAACTAATACTTTCTGATTACATTCTAAAATTACTCTCACATCAAATAGAGTTTGAAATGAAGGTGTAAATAAGTTTAATGAAAAGTTTAAAAGATCAGGAATGTATTAAACTGATTCACCCCCCCCCTCTCAGTTTAATTAGAGATTCAACACAACCACCTCAACTAAATTTCCTCAAAAATTAAGTTCACCATGGAAATTGAAGAAAATAGGAGCATTCCTTTCTTGGATTTCCTGGTTACCAGAAAAGAGGATGGAACATTAGGGCATCAGGTTTTCAAGAAGAAGACCCATATGGATAGCTACCTCCATGCTGAGTCCTACCATCTGTTGGGAAATGAAAGAGGTATGAAATTACTATGTATTTACTCATTTTTTTACCATAGATATACTCTTGTTTGCCTTGGAAAGGTAATTTATCATAAGAATTACTATAGAATTGTAAATGTTTATGTTTAGTACGAAAAGATGACTTAAGGTTACTTTTTGATTGAAAAACAAGAATTCAAAGAGGTGAACAGCTGTACCAAAGGCGGGGTTAAGAATAATCTAACTGCTGCTCCATCTGCATTGAACCATATCCAGCCAAAGGCAAGGAGATCTGAACGAATAGCCCAGAAAAGGTAGGGGATAGCTCGGCCTCAGTCAGAGTAAACAGAATGATGACTAAATTCAGAGGAGCGAATCCCTTAGGATCTTTCGATCCTGAGGGATCGCTGTTCAAAATCATCTTATTCCTTGATTGGTCCATCGAGATTTGATATATAAAGCCATGTCCTTTAATGACAAGGGGACGATTGTTGTGGAAGTTAGGAATTGGTCGAAAGACTTTACATTTTCTCTGTTTTATTAACTCTCTGTTTTGAGAGAAACTTCTCTGTAAAAATTTATGTTGGTTTAATATAAGACACGAGTTTCATCTACCTTCTACATTTCTGAATTAACCCAGCAATATTTCACTGGCACTAAGGGCCCGACTCTGGTGGAATCACTTCGATGTTTGTATTTTAATCTTTTCTTACTGTCGTGTGGAGTGCGTTTAATGTTTGTTTTAATTACATAATTGGTTTATTGTTGATTGGATCAAATACAGAGTCATTGCTATTTCCTTCTTTACAAGAAGCACGATTTGATGTTCGATTATCTTACTGTTATTATAAAGCTTCGCTGACTTGTATCTGGTTTGAGTTACTGTTCCATTAGTTTATAATCTGTTATAATTGATTGTTGCATGGTAAGAAGCTGTCGACAGAATTGAAGCATAGAAATCTAGTAGCTTGAATATGTTAGAATTGTAATTGCTGTTCATTTTACGTTGCTATTCCATTTTTTTTCATTACTTATTTCATAGTCTTTGATTAGTAAACAGATGAGTTATAATTATATGTTGTTGTTCCTTTCCAGATTACGTTTTCTTTTAAATTGCTTTCATTGAATCTGCTTTCGGTTTGATTGCTTTAAGATCTCCAACTGTAGAGGATAGAGGCTTTTGCTTCCAAGTCCCCAGATTGGTCATCTTGCATCGATTTCTAAGGGAAAGAGTTACTGCTATTGCATCCCTGATCGATGTTCTGCAAGATTGAAGTAGTTTAATATTTCCATTCATGTCACTGTAATTAGGTTTCTTTCCAAGCATTTGTTACTTTTGCATTTGTTATTTTGTACTACATCTTCACAACATTGCTCTTAGACAATTGCAGCCTCAGACAGAGTACACTCTTGAAATAAAAATACGCTCTCGGATTGATGATTAATGTAGGCTAATTAGGTGTTCAAAAGATACCTTTTTATGACCCAACATTTTGGCATCGTTGTCGGGGAGAGTGTATGCCATTTTAAAGGAGTAACGCACAGCTGATTTTCTTCTGCTTGCGGAGAATTGGGTATTAAAGACGGAAGGTAAGAACCTGCACACTGGGCAAGAAACACACTTGCTCGCAGCCCGCTTCATAGCAGAAGTAGGTAAGCTTCTTTCTTTAGGTAGGAATGAAGGTTTGTTTCTTTGAATGAATAAATCAACTAAGCGAAACAAAATTCTTCCTAAAACTGAAAAACCTAAGGGACCGGTGACCCTTGGGCACACAACCTTTATTGACGAAATCCTTAAAAGAACTGAATCTCAGCCATCAATAGGATTTAAAAAAACTACTTCTAGACAGCCTACTAGTTCCCTTCAGGCTACAGAGTCACCATCTGAAGCCTTTGCTAAGATACACAGTCAAACAGAGGGAATTGAGCAAGATTCCCAAGAAATTGAGAATCCTTGCATAAGTTTCCTTCAAGAAGGGAATGCTAGAAATCTCCGAGAAGGAGAAGGGGAAACGGGAGAAACCACAAACTTGAAATCTCCTATTGAAATTTCCCATACAATAAGCAGCCCAGATAAGGGAAGTGTTGTTCAACTTATTCAGAACCAAGGTCCTGAATCACCTCGAACAGTAGGTCGATAGGAAATACTTATTATCCCAAACAAAGGGAGTGTTGTCAAAGCCATTCCTGCCCCTGCTCGTCCACCTAGAAATTCATTGGAAATCCCAGAGGGATATTGGCATATCTTCGATCAAATGGCCCAGAACCAAAATTAGAATCAGCGGCAGACCTCTACGCTGCAATATCCTATAGTAGATACTGCAGTCAATGCACCCATGAAAGCTATTCCTCTTCAACATATTCCCACATTTCATGGCTTAACATCAGAGGACCTAGATGCATTTTTATTTGAATTTGATGTGCTGTGCAGAGGATACGATTACGCCACTGATGCCCAAAAACTAAAACTATTCCCTTCTACATTAAAAGGGGCAGCTTTACGATGGTTTATGGGATTAGGTGGGGGTGTCATAACTGATTGGGATCATATGAAGGCTGCATTTTTAAAGAAGTATCAAGATTATTGCAGGTCTCGGGAACTAAAAGATGAAATATTCCAAATGACAGCAAAACCAAATGAAACCTTGGAAGAATATGTGGAACGGTTTCAATACAATCTTCAGAGATCCCCTTATGCATCTTTACCCTTACCTGATAATGTTTTGAAAACCACATTAATTAAGGGAATGAAAGATCAATGGGTTGAAACATTGAATATTATGGGAAAAGGTGATATATATCAGGAAAGTTATCCTAACATCATTGATTTGTGTATCAGGAGTTTGAGGGGCAATACAAGGTTGAAATCAGCAGAACGTGATATAATCACAAGGGAAAATAAGACCTCTAATGAAGGTGTGACTCGTGCAGAGATTGGAAATCTGCTAGAAGACTTTAAGACAGACATACTTGGGACTCTAACAACGCAGTTTGATATTATGCAAGCCAAACAGAAACAGGCAGAAGCAGAGCAGAACTTGGCAATATTTTGTCCCAGATGTAGGAAGAAACACAGCCACAAAGAATGCCCGTTGGATGTGATTAAAGTCTGTGCCATTTGCACGAAATATCACCCTATAGAAGGATGTTCTTCGCTTCCTGGCCTAAAAGCAGTTTATAAGGAGGCATAAGAGGAATCAGAAGCGGTATGTCTGCTTAATCAGCACCGACAATGGGAGCCACGACCATCAGGTATGCCAAATGATCCATTTTCTTTTCAACCTCCTCAATATAATGCTCAACAATATAGTGGGATGTGGAAGAATCAACCATCTTTCCCTAATTGGTCACAACATCCATTTCCTCCCACATCTTGGCCAAATCAAACAAATCAAAATAATTGGCCTAGCTTTCCTTTCTACCCACCTTTCTGGCCTACACAATGGTCCCCCTCTACTTCTCAGAGTCAGGCCTGGCAGTCAAACTAGAAAAAACCTACAAATCAGCCAGCCGGATCAATTCCTCTCTCTCAACCTACACTGCCAGCTCCTTATACAAACCCCTAGACCAATTTAAGACCACAACTCCCAGCCCAACCCAACCCAAACCCAAACAATAGGCCAGTTTAGTCTGTCTAAATAATGGAACCCCCAGAAGTAGAAACTGAACTGAGGGAGTGTAATGATCTTCAATTAAAGTCTGGGTGCATAGTGGAAACAGAGAGAAAAAATGATGTCCACATTGAAGATCCATTACCTGTAGAACAAACAGTACAAATTGAGAAGGAAGTTCAACAAAAAAATCAACAACAACAAGTAACAAATTCCTCTCCACCATTCCCAGAACGATTAATTATACCTCGTCCAATAGAACAACCTAATTTTGATCTTCTGGGAGAATTAAAAAATTTGTGTATAAAAATCCCTCTCCTCCAAGCTATTCAAGATATTCCTATATATGCAAAAACTATTAAGGAATTATGCATAAAGAAGCCAAAGAGGAGAACAACAACCAATCCTATTGTCCAAATAGTCGGTACCTTATCTGACTTATTATCAGGAATGGAAACACCCATCAGATATGAAGACCCAGAAAATCCTATAGTGACAGTGCAGATCAATGGCCAATCATTTCCAAATGCCTTAGTTGACTTGGGGGCAGAAATCAACATTTTAACAACCACCACCTGTCAAAAACTTGGAATTACATCACTGGAACCAACAACAACCTTGTTGGAATTGGCTGACTGATCAGTAGTCAAACCAGAAGGTATACTACAAGATGTAATGGTTTTTGTAGATTCCTAGGAATACCTTGTTGACTTCCTGGTTATCAATACAAAGAATTGACTAGATGTACATCCGTTAATTCTAAGTAGAACTTGGTTGGCAACTGCCAATGCTTATATTGGATGCCGACAAGGCAACATGACAATTACAAGGGGAAATTATGTCAAGAATCTAGCCCTATATCCCCCAACCCAGCCAAGTCTATCAATAATCAAAACAAGAAAACCACCTGCATCATATCTTATGGAGAATATGAGATCACCTCTAACCATAGAAAATGCTCTTGATTTTAAAGATCAAATAGAGGATGATATCATTAATAATTTTATTAATAATTCACAAACCAGATCTCATTTGCAATGTCACATGATCAAAGCAGCATTCGATAATAAAGAAGAAGAAGATCCTTTCAAAGATATTCCTGATCAAACAATACCTACTACTTCTATGAGCAATAGCAAGGTTGTAGAAATTGAGCCGGGAAAAACTTTAAACATTAATAAAAATCTCACTGCTGAACAAGAAGAGAAATTGGTCCAATTATTATGAAAATACAAAGCAGCCTTTGCATGGGATTACCCCGACATGAAAGGAATTGATCCTCAATTGTGTACTCACCACATTTACATTGAAAAAGATGCAAGACCCATTCGCCAACCTCAAAGGAGACTAAATCCTCACCTTAAAGATATTGTGAAAGATGAATTACAAAAACTATTGGATGTTAATTTCATCTACCCAATATCTGATAGCAAGTGGGTCTCCCCACTAGTGGTAGTACCAAAAAAGAATGGGAAGTGGAGGATATGTGTAGATTATCGTGAACTTAATAAAGCAACACAGAAATACCACTTTCCCCTTCCTTTCATTGACCAGGTATTAGACACATTGGCAGGAAAGAAATTATTTTCTTTCCTTGATGGCTTCAGTGGGTACAATCAAATCCAGATTGCCCCTGAAGATCAGGACAAAACTACTTTTACCTGTCCATGGGGGACATTTGCCTACCGAGTCCTACCTTTTGGCCTATGCAATGCTCCTGCTACATTCCAAAGGGAAATTCTCAGCATTTTTGCAGACTTAATAAATGAAGGCCTTGAAGTATATATGGATGATTTCACACCCTATGGGGATGACTTTGAGCCTGCATTGGAAAACCTAGAAAAGGTATTGCAAAGATGTATTGACACTAGGCTTTGCTTAAGCAACGAAAAGTGTCTTATGATGATGACCGAAGGAGTTATCTTAGGGCATTATATTTCAGCAGCTGGAATTCAAGTAGACCCGGCTAAAATTCAAATACTCTTGTTAATTCCTACACCTACTACACAAACAGAGGTACGTAGCTTTCTTGGATTTTATGGTTACTATAGAAGATTTATAGAACATTATTCTCGAATAGCTGCACCTTTATATGCACTGACTGGAAATGTTGATTTCATTTGGACAGATAAATGTGACAATGCCTTTAATGATCTGAAAAATCTCGTTTCAACAGCCCCAGTGCTGAGGGGCCCAAATTGGAATTTGTCGTTCCAAATTTCATCTGATGCCTCAAACATAGCAATTGGAGCAGTACTTGGACAGGAGGAAGACAAGAAGCCATATGCAATCTACTATATTAGCAAAAATCTATCCCCTGCTGAATTAAATTATACTGTGACTGAGAAAGAATTTTTAGCTGTAGTTCATGCTATAAACAAATTTAGACATTACATAACTGGGTATCCTGTAGTACTATATATTGATCACTCTGACATTAAATTTTTAGCAAATAAACCTGTTACAAATGGAAGAGTGACAAGATGGTTGATTTTACTGCAGGAATTCGCTATCATAATCAGAGATCAACCTGGGAAAGAGAACCCTGTAGCTGACTTTCTGTCAAGAATGCCAAAGCCAACAGATATAGAAGCAGTTGAAGACCACTTTCTGGATGAACATCTCTTCGTTGTTACTATCAGAACACCGTGGTATGCTGATATAGCGAACTATTTAGCAATAGGTAAATTACCTAAACATCTATCCCTTAATGAACGTAAGCAAATAATACATCGTGGTACCTGCTTCTCCTGGATTGGAGACTACCTATTTCATACAGGTGAAAATACGCAAATAAGGATATGCGTTAGGGAGGATGAGGTATTTGACATATTGAAATCATGCCATGATGGACAGTGTGGTGGAAATTTTGCAGATCGTAGAACTGCCCATAAAGTTTTACGAACAGGCTATTATTGGCCTACTATCTTTAAAGATGCTAAAAAAATCGTGCAGGCCTGTGATAGCTGCCAAAGGGCAGGTCGCCCTAGGCAGTCTGATGAAATGCCTTTGAACCCTCAACTAGTGATCAAACCATTTGAACGTTGGGCCCTTGACTTTGTTGGTCCTATTAGCCTTCCATCAAACCAAAAAACATATATCCTAGTTGCAACTGAGTATGTCACCAAATGGGTTGAAGCAGAAGCTCTTTCAAAAGCTACAGAGGACTCTGTAATACAGTTTCTTTTCCAAATCTTTGTGCGCTATGGCCTCCCAAGGGACATAATCACAGATGGAGGAACACAGTTTGTAGGTAATAAATTAGCTGAAACATTGAAAAACTACCACGTTCAGCACAAGATTACAACTCCATATCACCCACAGGCCAATGGCCAAGTACAGAGTAGGAGCAAAGTAATCGAATCTATATTAACAAAAATTGTTGCCTCTCATAGACGATATTGGGCCTACATATTGCCAGAAGCATTGTGGGCATATCGAACAACGTGGAGACCTTCTACAGGGTATTCACCATACCAATTGGTATTTGGAAAAGAACCCATATTTCCTATAGAATTTGAAATTCAAACATTAAGAACAACTCAAAAGGTGGGTCTAAATCTGAATGAAGCTCGGGCTAAAAGACTGCAGCAAATTAATGAGTTAGATGAAATTAGGCTCTCTTCTCTTCAGCACATAGCATTATTTCAGCAACAGAGAGCCAAATGGCATGACGCCCATATCAAAGAAAAGATCTTCCACGAAGGAGACTGGGTACTCCTATATGATTCTAGGTTTCAGGATTTCCCAGGAAAACTCCAGACACGATGGCTTGGACCCTATGAAATACAAAAAGTGCATGATAATGGCACTGTTACATTAGTTACCATTGATGGATTTGGACATTCCTTCAAGGTAAACGGTCATCGAGTACAATTGTATCATAAACCGCTTACCCAGGAATCCTTTCACCAACAGTTACGGGAAGATTCTACAATGGAAATTCTTGCCGAAGGGGAGAACTCCTCCTCGGCACCAGCTTGATAAATCATTTTTTTTCAAATTTTGTACATAAAGAATTTTTTCGTTTCTCGATTGTTTTTTTATGGAATTTTTTTTTTTAACATTTTGTTAATATTACTTCTTTATTTCTTCATCATTTGTTTCATGAAATCTGATTTCCTTAAAAGAAAAAAAGAGAAAAAATTATGTTTATTTCGTTTGTTTTGTTGTTCCTTTCTAAAGGAACAACACTTTTGTTGTTCCTTTCGAAAGGAACAGAAGTTTCGCAGAGTGGTTTTGCTGTTCGTTTCTAACGGGACAGCACTTCCGTAGAGTATTTTCTTGTTGTTCCTTTTGAAAGGAACAACAGTTCTGCAGATTTTTTTTGTTGTTCTTTTTAAAGGAACGAAACTTTTTTTAGTGGATTGTTTTTTGTTTTAAGCCAGGATTTTGAATTTTTTATTACTTTTCTAAAGGAAAATATATCATTTATATACAATCATACAAATTAAAGCTTATTGTAATCAACAAATCAAAAGAAATCGTCATTTTTTTAAGAAAATTGTCTAGTAATGATAAGAAAAAAAGGAAAAAGGGGCATGATCAATAACATAACTTTGCTATTTTATTATCATTGAATTAATCTGATCGATTATTTTTATCATGATTGGTTCTTCCCCACATGCTATAATTTTCTTTGATGTTTATCTATGGAATAAGAATAAGGGAATATTTTTTTTCTATTGAGATGTTCAGACTTCTTCCACCATCCCTACTCTTAAGGAGTGTTGAGCCATCCCTTATGAATAACTGAGGAAAAGTGCTGTGAAAAATATATATATATATATATATTTACATATTTCATCAATAATGATTTTGCAGATGGAGGATAGGGGGTCTCACCAAGAGCTAGCCTACTGTGATCATAGGGAAGGCAGTGAAGTGGCATTCCCATTATGGCCACCAAACCAGGGAAATGGTCCAATAGACAATTGAAAAAAATCAAGAAGTCCTTGGAATAGGAGGTCTCATCACGAGCCGACCTACCCACCTTTCACTTCTTCCCGGTGAACGGCATTGTGGTTTATCTGGTCACCAAGCCAGCACAATGGCCTCCGTCATGATATTCAATAAAAAGGCACTTCCTCAGCATAAATAAAGGACAATGGTTCCGTGGGTAAGAAAGCAACTCTGTCAAGGTTATGGACACCTATGGGCAACAGAACTCTGCTAATGGTATTGAAGTCACATTTATACACATCAATAGTTATATTTAACCCTTTTCCTATATCTTTACTTAAATGTCAAATGAAAATATATCCCTTACCTTTACCTCTGAACCTATTATACATAAAAATCATTAGAAATCGATCATATTAGTTCAAAATGGTAAATAACGCAATTGTATTTATGTTTATCTTATGCTGTCCCTTCTCCTCGTATTTGAATCATTACAAAACGATTTTCTATTTATTAACGATTCATCACATGCATTTATTTCAGTAATTGATGTAATTTGATTGAACGTATCATAATTACGCCTGCTTTTTACTGTTGTATTGTTGTTGTGCCACACATGCTCCTCTCAATTGACGGTCGAGGGCGACCTTTCATTCATTCAGGGGGCGCGGATGTCTGCATGCAAATCAAAATCCAAGATTTCCTTACCTGTATATGAACTAAATCCCTGCATTTTAGTAAATAAAAAAATTTCAACAAACTGTGCGGTGATATTCCATTTTGATTACTGTGTGTTGGGAAAATTAACAGAGCATAGAGATGGGGGGACAGCCAATTCATAGTGAACCACAAGTGTTGATCGTCTCTGATGCTGCACGAGCAATTTTAGAAAGACTGGGGTGGATTACATACTTCATGAGAATGTAGCAACCCCACGAAGCAATGGCCATCGAATTTTTATTGAACCTGCAGGAAGGATCCTCCATGGTCAGAGGAAGGCAGATAGTTGTATCTGATGAGATAATTGCAGAAGTGTCTGGCATTCCCGCGCAAGGGACTATCTGGACTCAGAAGAAGATTAGGATTCGGGAAGCCATGAAGATTTTTCAAGACGATGGATAGACGTTAGTTATCAAAGGTAAAGGAGTCCAGCCAGCGTCATTAGGAGAACCATGGGCAGAGTTGGCCGGGATTGTGCAAGCTTACATAACGTGCGATGGAAGAAAGGATATGGTAAGACCTCGCCACCTTAAGCTACTAGCTGTATTAAAACATAAATGCACCATTAATTTTCCTGCATTTTTAAATTCTTTTTTGCTTGATACTGCTCGTGGTATAAGAAAATCCCAGCATGCAGATATGGTGGTCAGTCACCATTGTCTAATTTGATTAATAGTGAGTCGTAGCCTCGCCCAGCAACAGACTAGCTAGGAAGAATTAATATTTTCCATCGACGGAGGGTTAGCTCTACCCGCTCCAAAACGGAAGAGGATGGTTGGCTCAATAGCTAAGCCTTCTACACAGAGACAGTCCCTCCAATTGAAACGAAGTAGGAGGATGGTGGAAGGACTCTTGGGCAGTAGCAGCCAGCCCCTGGAATTGCACAGCTCAGAGGAGGAACAACCTCCACAATTGGAGGGAGTAAGTCCTCGTACTGATGAGGAAGAACAATTGGAAGGATAAATTCACTACTCGAACAAAGAAAAAATAAGTCATCATACCGGTAGTGAAAAACAATCCAGTGCAGAGGAAGGAGATAATAAGGAAGAAGGAATCGAAGGAAATTCTGAAGAAGAAGAAGTTGAATGAGAAATTCGGTATTTAGATGAAGAGGAAGGAAGTTATCACACCTGTGCGGAGGATGAGGACAATCATAGCAACAATAAGGATGAAACAGAGTTGCCCGAAAATGTTATCGTAAGCCCTTTACAGGAAAACCAATTGGCCCAGATTTTGGCCAATATGAGTGATTATGCACAGCCTCATAGCCCCTTGGACCTCAATATAGATATTAATCAACTACCAGAGTACTTTTCTATTGATAAATAAACAGCTGAACTGAATGAAACAGAAAACCCTAGCGAAGCTAGGGTTGCTTCTCCTGAGAGGCGTGAACAGGAGAAAGAAAACACCAAAACTGGAAGCCCCCAGGAGACTGCAGAGTTAACTGAGAATATGATTCTCGAAGAATATAGCCAAGGGGGTATGAATATGGAAGAATAACCCCAAGGAGAAGAACAAGAAGAAAATTTTACTAAAGGCACAGCTGATATAGGCCAAAACCCTGTTGAGCAAACGGGTTCAGATAAAGGAACGGCTGTTCCATTAAGAAAGAGGAGGAAAACAACTGAGATTGAGAAGCTTCGTAGGGAATGAATAAAGCTTCATAAAATAGTAGAACAACTCAGGCAAACCATTAGGATTCTAAGAATAAAACAGATGCCTAAGCGAGCCCCTAAGAGAAGAAGCATTGCTATCAAAAGAGTTTCGAAAAAGAGAAAGGTGACCGCTAATAGGAGCCCCCACGTTACAGAGGAAACCATACCTGAGCCTAATTATGAGAATGCGGAGCAAAAAACGGCTGTTCCAACACAAGTTGTTCCAGAGGAACCTATTCTAAGTGAAAATATGCAATATAGCAGTCAACATACTTTTAGTGATCCAACACTGGTCAAACTTCAAGAAGAATTGACACAGGCCTGAATAGAACGGCAGAGATTGGAGGAAGATACTGTTCCAAGAAAGAAATATCAGGAATTGTAGCAAAAAATGAGAATTATTCATGAAGCCGAAGCCTAAGCTCATGAAAAATGTCGAAAAGCAGAGGTAAAGGCTGATAAGGTAATGAACCAACTAAAACTAGCCTACACTCAAATGGAAACTCTCTGCTCCTTGTATACTGATGTCTTAGCCTGTAGATGCCCCACCAAAAAATATGCTTTTTTTTTACTAGAAAGATATTTACAATTAAAGATCAAGGCAGTTAGGGCAGGGAAATCCATAGAGATAAAAACCATAGATGACTTTATATCATGCTGCAAACTTTATGGGATCAAAGTACAGCGCCTTTTGTGTGAATTTTACTTGCATAATCTAATACTTGAAAATGACTGTGAATCAAACCCTAGCCCTTTTATTGAGATGTTCAGTTTCAGGAATTCATTTTCTTTGTTGTAAATCAATTAAAATGGCTTAAAGCTTATAACGCCTTTCAAAGGCAGGAAAATGGATTAGATCTGTGGGTCAGAATTGAACCTTAGGAGCCACTTCAATTTTGGGCTAGACAGAAAAGTTTGATGACAAAGGAAGGTGTTACCCAAACTCTGGGGCCTGTCCACAAATCAATCATTTTGAATGGAACAGACTATTTCTCATCCATTAGAAACCAAGCTTATGTAGCAGCCAAGGTCCGGTGGAGAATCTCTAATCAGAATGTGCAAAATAGGGAACCATTTAATTATAGAAACTTTGGGCTAGCAGCAGACCGTTTGATTTCCTATAGCCATATTGTTTTAAAAGAAGGACCATACTGGTTAGCATGTAGGTTCCGCATCCCTATTGCATGGTTCCCTGCTTCGGACTACAAAGCTATTTATGAACTTCCTGAAGGACAAACAGAACATGTTTTTGAGGAATTAGCTGCACTACGTGGTTTTAGGCCTATTGATGACAAACCTTATCCGGCTTATTCTTTGACTGCTCTCCATGTGAACTATAGTTTTCATGAGGGCATGAAAAAGATTAAGCAGGGGGGTATGTTGGGCAATGAAAGAGGTATGAAATTACTATGTATTTACTATGTATTTACTCATTTTTTAACCATAGATATACTCATGTTTACCTTGGAAAGGTAATTTATCATAATAATTACTATAGAATTGGAAATGTTTATGTTTAGTACGAAAAGATGACTTAAGGTTACTTTTTGATTGACAAACAGGAATTCGAAGAGGTGAACAGTTGTACCAAAGGCGGGGTTGAGAATAATCTAACTTCTGCTCCATCAGCATTGAACCATATCCAGCCAAAGGCAAGGAGATCTGTATGAATAGCCCATAAAAGGCAGGGGACAGCTCGGCCTCAGTCAAAGTAAACAGAATGATGACTAAACACAGATGAGAAAATCCCTCAGGATCTTTCGATCCTGAGGGATCGTTGTTCAAACTCATCTTATTCCTTGATTGGTCCGTCGAGATTTGATATATAAAGCCATGTCCTTTAGTGACAAAGGGACGAGGAAGATTGTTGTTGAAGTTAGGAATTGGTCGAAAGACTTTACATTTTCTCTGTTTTATTAACTCTCTGTTTCAAGAGAAACTTCTCTGTAAAACTTTATGTTGGTTTAATATAAGACACGAGTTTCATCTACCTTCTACAATTCTGAATTAGCCCAGCAGTATTTCACTGGCGCTAAGGGCCTGGCTCTGGTGGAATCACTTCGCTATCTGTATTTTAATCTTTGTTTACTGTCGTGTGGAGTGTGTTTAATGTTTGTTTTAATTACAGAATTGGTTTATTGTTGATTGGATCAAATACAGAGTCATTGCTATTTCCTTCTTTACAAGAAGCACGATTCGTTGTTCGATTATCTTTCTGTTATTATAAAGCTTCGCTGACTTGTATCTGGTTTGAGTTGTTGTTCCATCAGTTTATAATCTGTTATAATTGATTGTTGCGTGATAAGAAGCTGTCGACAGAATTGAAGCATAGAAATATAGTGGCTTGAATATGTTATAATTATAATTGTTGTTCATTTCACGTTGTTATTTCATTTCTGTTCATTACTTATTCATATTCTTTGATTAGTAAACAGATGAGTTATAATTATATGTTGTTGTTCCTTTCCAGATTGCGTTTATTTTAAGTTGCTTTCATTGAATCTGCTTTCGGTTTGATTGCTTTAAGATCTCCAACTATAGAGGATAGAGGCTTTTTCTTTCAAGTCCCCAGATTGGTCATCTTGCATCGATTTCTAAGGGAAAGAGTTACTGCTACTGCATCCCTGATCGATGTTCTGCAAGATTGAAGTAGTTTAATATTTCCATTCATGTCACTGTAATTAGGTTTCTTTCCAAGCATTTGTTACTTTTGCATTTTCTATTTTGTACTACATCTTCACAGCATTGCTCTTAGATAATTGCAGCCTCAAATGGAGTACACTCTTGAAATAAAAAGACGCTCCCGGATTGATGATTAATGTAGGCTAATTAGGTGTTCAAAAGATACCTTTTTATGACCCAACACCATCATCCTGCTCAGAAATTTGGTGTCCTTAACACTCTTGCTGTAAGAGCCCTGAGAATTTCCGATGAGGAGCATCTGGAGGATGAAATCTCTCACCTGACATCTGTCTTCTTGGGTATAGGGTATAAGGAAGGAGAAATCAGGAAAGCCATAAACAAAGAAAAAAGTGCCAAGATCCCCAAGAGAATATTGGTAGGGTTTTTCTGCCATACATTAAAGGTGTGACAGATAAGATTGCCAGGGTTTTGGGAAGGAATGAAATTTTTGCACAATTCTCAGCAGTAGGAACCATTAGGAAAAATATGCGTTCAATCAAAGATAGCATTAGTCAGGGGCAGCTTAAAGGTGTTTACAAGATTGACTACTCATGTGGCAAGAGTTATATTGGTGAAACCAAGCGCTTCCTTCAAAAGCATTTGAAAGAGCATGGTGCCAATATTAAACATGAGCAAGCTAGAACCTCTGCCCTTGCTAATCACTCCTCGAAAACAAAACATCACATATGTCTTGAGGATGTTAAAATCATTGTGATGGAGGAGCACTATCAGAGACAGAAGATTAGAGAAACGTTGGAAATTATGAAACAACCGAATAACAGAAACAGGGATGGAGGATACTTGATTAGTGACAATTGGCGACCCCTAGTTAGACAAATTTTCTCCTTAGGTTCGTCCTCATCCCAGGTATGATCTCGTAGGTTTTCTTCTTATCCGAGGTATGATCTCGCAGGTTTGCTTCTTCTCCTGTTTAGTAAACAATTTTAGGTCATGCCATTTCATAACTCGTATTACTTCACTTAGTCATAATAATTATCTATATTAATCAATTTTTATTAATAGAAATTAATTAATTAACAATTATTATCAGTGATTGGAAGTAAGTAAGGATAACATTCTAAATCAAATTTATTAATTGAAATTAAAATTAAAATTTATTAGGATTTTATTAAATTAATAAAATATATTTAATATACTTAATATAAATTCATTATATTTATTAACACTGAGATTATATAGATTATAAAATTAATTTAGACATTAAATATAAAATACAAAAAATTTTGAGTTTATTATTGATAATAAAAATCTTAAGTAAACAATTAAATAAAATAAATTTTGTGGTCATTTAGACTTTGATAATTAAATAAATATTAAATAAATCTTTTTAAAAAAATATCTATTATTATAAAAAATATTTATTATTAAATTAATAAATATTGTAAATATTTATTATTAAAATTAGAATTAATAAAACCTTGGAATTTTTTTTTTTAAATAAAATAAAAAAATTTTAATTTTTTTTAACAAATTATGAGTCTGTCGACTTTTCTCATCTTCTCATCTTCTCATCTCAGCCCTTCACTATTTATACCCTTTATGACCTTCTTTCAATCTTCATTCAATTCTCGTCCTGAAGATGGATCCCCGTTGGGATTCGAAACGTCGACAATCGTTTTATGATAATGTGGATAATCCGGATTCTGCAATCAACAAAAACCACAGAAGCTTGAAAACCATATATAATATGTTTTCAACATATAATATATATATATATAAAAACACAATTCAACCTTAGAAACCATTACGAGAATTTCTCCACATAGACCAGATTGGAGAATTAGAAAATTCCAGCTATCACAACCTCATTGGCTGAAACCTAAAAAATATTCTAGAAGATTCTTTTTCGCTGACTGGGCTGCCATGTCATCAACCTATCCAATTTTTCAAATTTTTTAGTCGTTTGAGAAAGCGAACAACATGCCATAACTTACTCATACAAACCCAGATTTTGATGAAACGAGTTGTGTTGCAATCCCGATGACGAGCTCTACGCTATCGGCCTAGTTTTGAGAAATTTTGGAAAATTTAATTTTTGATCTAAATACTGAGCACGTGATGATTGTGGAATATAAAGATCATCGAGTAGAACATAATATGCAAGTTTTGGTATCTTTAAATGAATGGATCCAATTCCTGGAGACTTAATTTGATATTTTTCAGTAAAATATACTATTCCAGCAACTTGGTCATTGAATATTTCAAAAAAATTGTCTTAAAAGTCATATGCCATGTGGCTCCTGAATCCAAAATCCATCTGCCTTGACATGAAGAAAATGAAATACTAAAATAATCATTAATATAAAATTAAAATGAGCAACAATATAATGAGCAATTTCAATTTGTTTTTCTTTACTTGGTTGTTCTTTGTTCTCACTAAATTGTTCTCTCCTTCACTGACATTATCCTAAGGAGTTTTAAAATTAATAGAAGTATGACCTACTCTTCCACATCTATAACATTTAAGATTTTTTTTATTATTCTAAAATATTTTTGTTGTTTGTCACTTTGTTGATTATTTCCCCCCTTCCTATAAATTATTTCAAATTCAATTTCAAATTCATGTTTATTGTTATCTAGAAATACATGGCATAATAAACACTGAAGAATATATATATATATATATATATATATATATATATATATATATAATTTCAGTTCAATTGATTTCTTAAACTCCTATCTATATCTTCAATCAACCAATTTCATATAATAATGCAAAAAACAATATTATGGCTTCAAAGAATTCGATTTTGTCCCCAATTTCAATTTCTTTCCATTGCTTATGTCTTCATTTACTGCCTTACAACCAGAAAAGAATGTAGTGTGTATCAGCAAAGGTAGACCTTTATTGAAATTGAAATCTTGTTTTTCTCTTTCTTGGATAATTCAGATCGAGTGGGATTTACACAGTAGAGTTAATTTTAAATTATAAAATAAATCCACAACTCAAAACATTTGATGCACACAACTTCTTAATATTCCCAATCCATATAGTAGCCGACTATCCCTAGAATATGTGTGCCAAGGTAATTTGTGTGCCAGGTATTCTCCCTAAGTCGAAAAATAATCCAATTTTCTACTAGCAACAAAACATGCACACATTCCTAACTAAAAGATACCAGAGGGTTACAGAGGACCAACGACTTGGGATAGGGATATAGGATACAAAATCTAATAATTCGACTCATGAAAAAAATTTAGGCCAATAGAGAGGTCGCAATAAAAATTTGTGTTTGTAACCAATTCCAAAGAAGGGCCTTCATGTTTTAGTTTTTACAACAAACAAACCAAATCTGGACTTTAGCTAAAATTAATCTAAATTTACACACTATTTATGTTTGAAACAAGTCCAAGTCATAAAAATGTTGTGTAATTTTGACAATTGAATCAAAAACCTTATGGACAACGTTGTCGGTCAAATCCATTTTTAAATAATTTTCATACTTTTGCATAGTTTAAAGCCTTCTTAACAATTTGAGGTAAAATTCTCAGGTTGAAGCTCAACAATGAGAGAGTGGGATGAAAATGGAGAATTAGAACGCATGTAAGAGATTACAAGGGAGTCGTTGGGTGAGTGGAAGAGTGCAGATGAAAGATAAACGTACAGATAAAAGAAGTGTCACACGCCGCTAGATAGAGTTTCCAGAGTATACAGATGATGCAAATATTACATGATTTATTTTCTCAGCAGTAGAGACATGTAGTGTAAAAAAAAAAAATTGGATGTTGATTGTAAATGAAGCAGCGCACAACTTCTTTGCGTTTTGGCTATGAGTATGAAAAATAAAAATATTACAGGCTAAAAACCAAAGGAGGTAGGGAAAGTGTGCGATAAGCTGAGTGCATCGATTTTTTTTTAATGCAACATAATACTCAAAATGGTACCTTATTAACACGTCCTTCATATTCAAACTTGGATTTGTCTCACTTAGTTTCACCATTGTCTTGCTCTGCACGAACCTCCAAATGATCACGATGTTAAAATAAGCTAATTACCCATAGATGACGAGTAGGATAAATCTAGAGAATCAGTCAAGTAAATTTAATTCATAGTCGAATTTAATGTGTGGTTTCATGTCAAGGTATTTTAGGTGAGTCGTTAGTCGAAAAAGTTAAATACCCTTCACCGGCTTCATTATAATCATGTCATGTGAATCAAGTTTGTGTGATCAATAGAAGAGCAGCAAATCCTATGGTTTGTGTGTTAAGTTTATGTTTTACCTCCTATGTCTTTCCAACAAATTGGTATCAGAGCTAAGGTCATAAAGAGTAGAGTGATTTTTTTTTGCAGAGTAGAGTGATTTTTTTGCAGAGTCGAGAGAGAGGGTGGGTTAGTAGCAATCTGTGACTGAGAGAAGAGAAATACTTTTTGTCTTGATTGAAAACATAACACATTCTGCAAGTGATAGACAGGGCATAGTCGCATTGTCAGTGAAAAAATTACAATGATTAACAGGAACGTGGGTTGATGGTACTTCTGGTGCATTAGAGCAATAACGCAGGCCTTCTCTGTCGAGCAAGGCATTAGTAGGAAACCTCACTACCTCCCATGACATGTTAGAGCAAAGAGTATTTTTAAAGAAGTGTGAAGTCAAGTATTTCGTTGATTTATATGGTCAAAAGTTCTTTCTAATCCCCAAATTTATTTTTACACGTGGACTAGTTTAAAAATATTATAAAAAGGATTTCTTAAAAAAAAATTATATATAAAAGATATTAAAAAGTAAACGGTATGAAGAAGGTTTTTTTTTAAGTTTTTTTTACTAAAAAAAAGTTGCATGGCATAAATGAATTTTCCATGCTAAATTTTTAAAGTGATTTCTTTATAAATAAAAAGGTGGAGTTTTTTTTAAATTTATTATTGAAAAGAGATATTAGGGCATTGAAAGTTTTGTTGGTCTGCAAATTTTTTCTGGTTTTGTCAAGAATGACAATGTTTTTGGCTGAAGATTGTGCATTACTGGGGCGAATATTAAAAATCATATTTGTTTTCAAGGGTGATATGGAAGATACACTCATGCAATTAAGAAATAAAATATAAGACAAAGAAATGAAAAAATTCATGGGTCGCAAAGCGCTACTGAAGAAGACTAAGAAAAGGGATAAAAAACAAGAGGAAGATATTGTTGTCGTGTTTAAAGAGGTTCAGGCCACATCTAATGAACTGCAAAGTCTAGCAGAAGAAAAAGATGAAATAAAGGTTGATTAGTGTAGGATGGATCTCCTACCACCTCCTAAGTTTATTTATGCCCTAGATTTGAGTTTCATTCAATAAGAAATGGATGAAACTGTTATGTGCAAGGTAGGAAAAGCTACAACTTCCAAGGAAGCATGGAAAATCTTGAAAGAATAATTTCATGCAAGGGGGAGTGACATGGAGCAAAAATATGTGTCATAGTTTGTTGAGTCAGCCGAAAATCTTAGAGTAGATGAGAAAGACTCTAAGAGTACAATAGAACTTGGAGAATCCCACTCAAAAATGGAAGATGGTCGTGAAGACTATAAAATTGAAACCCATTATGCAAGCATACACATGGATGAAGAAGATCCAACAAATATTTCAAAGAAAGAAGTTGAAACCTTTATTTCTGAAGCAAAGCAAGAGCATATCAAAGCTCAAGCACTCCACTGTAATGTGGATGGTGCAGATGATGGTGAATCCCATTGTGATGAAACAAATGTGGATGATGACTGCAAAGTGAGATGTGCATTGGTGAATCCAGCCGCAGCTGATGAATTTTTGAAGCTAAAATTTTTAATGAAAATGAAAATGAGCACATGCATGGTCGGATATCCCAACATAGTGGGGATGAAAATTACGTTGATATTATGTGTGGTTTCTTTTTTGAAATTGGAATTTGTTGTGGTAATATGCTAAGCACAATGTTTCATGAAGAATTGAAGGCTGAAGTTGCCACTGTAGAAACAAGTTATGAAACAGTTGGTACTACTCATGAAGTAGTGTGCGAACAAGCAGTAGCTGAGTTTGGATTAGATAAATCTATCAATACAGCAGAAAGTGGTTTCGTGGATCCAACAATTAGCATTGTTGAAGTTAAATTTGATGAAGAACCATTAATTGGGGATTATTGGTTGCACATGATGCAACAAAAGGAACATATTGATATGTTTTTATTTGGTGAGAGAAACCCACTTGCATTTGGAAGCCAAGTGGAAGCAACATGTTTGCAGTAAAAAATATTATTAAAAGGGCAGAAAATGAAAATTATGATGCAATGACAGAACAAGAGAAGGAAGAGGTAGAGCAGGAAGCTCTCATTGAAGAGAATAATAAAGATGTTTTTAACATTGCTTTTGAATATGCAGGTGTTCAAAATAACAAGGGAGGATAAGTTGAAAACAAGGTTGTTAATAAGTTTGATGCAAATTTGAAGCTCATTGAAGGATGGATTCAAAAACCAATTGAACAAATTAATGCGAGTGTTAAAGAAACAACTGGAATAAAATAATTGAATGAAATGGTGAATAATGATCTTGAGTCTGAAAATTACAGGAAGAAATGAGTAACACATGGTGATGAAAGTGAAGAGAAAGATATGAAATTTTTTTAAAACAAGGAAGAATGCATTAAAACTATTTTTCCACAAGGGAGTCAAGAAGAGATAATATTTTTCCTAGATGAAATAAGAAATAAGTTGGACGACAAGGAGGATAAATGCATATTTGTTGGCTATGATGATGAATGCAAGGCTTATTAGCTCTACAATCCAATAACCAAAAAGGTAATAATAAGCATAGATGTACAATTCATAGAAAAGGAATCATGGAATGGAAGTTTAGAGAAGAAACTCAATGTAAAAAAAAGTCTACTGGAAGAAGAGAACGAGAAATTTACAGCAACAAATAATCCTTCAAGGATGAATCCTCTTACACCTATTCATGGTCCACAAAGAAACCATCAAGTGACACCATCAACAAGCAATAAGATAGTTTCACACATTCAAGAAAATACCCCTCCAAGTGTGCAACAAATATCAACAACTCCATATTCACCATATTCAAATTCAAGTGAAAGGTCATGTCTATCTTTGCAAGCATGAGAAGACAAAAATCTAGAAATTTGAATGATATTTATGAGCAAAATGAAAGAGAAATCAACCTAGGTCTAAATTCTTTATTTTCCTTATTTTTTCATGTAGATGATCCAATTCATTTTGAAGATACAATTAAATAGAAAAAATGGATAGCAACAATGGATGAAGAAATGAAGGCTATAGAAAAGAATGATCTGTGTGTGTTAGTGAATCTTCCACAAGGAAAATAATTCATTGGTGTGAAGTGGGTCTATAAGACCAAAAAAAATGTTGAAGGAAGGATTGAAAGGCATAAATCAAGGTTGGTTTTCAAGGGATACAAACAACATCATGGAAGAGATTATGCAGAGACATTTGCGCTAGTAGAAAAATGGATATAGTGCGGATAATTTTAGCAATTTCCACGCAACACAAGTGGAAGATATATCAAATGGATGTGAAATCAACATTTCTAAATGGAGTGATGAAAGAGGAAGTGTATGTGGCACAACCACCTGGTTATGAAGCTCAAGGGAAAGAATACAAGTTATATCGATTGAAGTGTAATAGCCCCAATAAAAAATCCATGCAAATATAGTTAATAAAGGAAAAATATTAACCAAGATCATGGGACACTTATTCTAAGTTGATTTTTGGGAAATCATCCCAGTGTGGATGTTCATTTGGTTTATTATGGCTAAGGAAATTGGTGAAGGCAATGGAAAAGGATTTGGAAAGGAATGAGGCATTTTTTGGCATTTTATTTATGAAAATAATGGAAAATAGGAGAAAGGGGAGGTGAAAGGTCACAAGTTGCATGTGAGGAGGAAATTAAAGGGAAATAATGGAAAATGAAGAAAATAGAGGCCTCATTAATAAAAAGGCTTATCAGGATTAGTTCACAACATTTTGTTGGTTTAGTTTTGGAGCTCTTTTTCTCTCTTATCTCTCTCTCACACTCATGGGCACTTAGATTTTTCTTGGAACACTTCAGCATTGGAGCAAGGAAAGAAAATAAGGAAAAGGGAAGCAAATATCAAGGAAGTACGAGCAGGGTCAAGCGGCTACAGTAGGATTTTTTTCAAGTATCGAGTTCCATGTATGATTTCTTTCCTAGTTTTGGCATGCTTGGTTATGCATGTGTGTTCTTGGTTCTCTTATTATCACGGGCATGGGTTTTTACAAGTGTAACAATGTTCTTCAGCCTTTCCTTGCCTTTTTTTGGATAGCCATGGTGTGGTGGGTTATCTTGTATTTGGCTGAGATATATTTCCAAATGGAATTAAATCTGAGTGGGGTGGTCTCTTAAATAAAGAACACAAGGCCTAGGAATCCCTCGAATGGAGAAGGTGAGATTACGGTAAAGTGATATTTTCTGTGCTTCAGTGGGCCTAGTAATCATAGACTGATGAATGGAGGGATATACGATAAAGCCTAGAGGTTTTTTCCCTCGATCAGGCCTACGAATCCTCGATCGGTCAATGGCAAGATATACGGTAAATTCTGGAGTGTGGAGTCATGATTAGGCCAAGTAATCCTCAACCGTTGGATGGCAAGATATACTATAAACCCTAGACACTAGGATATAGGAAAATTCCTCACAGTGTAGGTGGATAGAGCTGTAGGAATAAATGCTCATTTAGGGCCTAGAGGTCCAACAGGGATTATGGTAAAGCCTATTTTTTTGTGATTCCCACATTCATGCTTGGAATATGGTACGGGGGTGATTGGCTGAAATAAATATTTCTTTGAGCTAATATATGGCCGGGTGGTTCGAGGAAGTCCCAAACCTAGTTGGCTTATGCATTAATTAATAAGAGTTTCTTCTCCTTGGTATTTCATGTGTAAATTTAATGGTTTATATGTGGTATTAATGGTTGTTGTATTGGTTATTTATGTTGGTTATATGTTGGTTATGAGTATGGTTTACAACAAACTTAAGGGGTGACTCTCAACATGTTTTTATTAGAAATTCAATGAAAAAATAATATATGTCCTAATAGATGATAATTCAACTAATGTGATAAGGCAACAATTCTGCCCTACAAATCTCAAATAAGTATGAGACCCCTATGCTTAGATCTATTGTTATGACCTGTAGATTACATATTGTGACATGTTTGACGAAATGCGTGCTATGGATAGTAGGGGTCCAGTTAATTAATTGATGAAATATTTTCACTATTAATATTGTTTCCATGCTATTTATAATTTTTTAAGGTTTCATGAAGTTCTGGGAAGTGGCCTCAGACCTAGCCCTAAAAAAGTGGCTCATAATCTGGGTTTTTGGCTTAGAACTTCCTGAACAATTCCACATTCATTGGCATGCCTTGATGTGGGAGTGACTAGAAGGCCTTAGTTTCATGCATGGATTTTCATTAGAGCGGTTGAGGGTCGAGATCAATAAAATTTCAAGTTGCCTAATGGGTTAAGCACATGGAAGGGTTGGTTGGCTCCTAAAGGTTCTATAGCATGTCTGGAGGGTTAGTTTGGTTTATTTTCGTTGGTTCCACTTCCTTAACTGTACATGGGGAGTTGAATCAAATCATAGTAGCCTCTCATCACATGTTTACCCCAATGGACCGGTTAGCTTTAGTAAATGTGCAAGGAGGGTGTTACATGAAGAAATATTTTTGTGGAATGAAGTAAGCACCATGTGCATGCTACAACAAAATAAGAACTTACTTGTTGGATAATGGCTTTAGTAAATGTGACGATGACCCTATTCTCTAAATAAAAGAGATTTATGGTATTCTCTTAATTTTTGTTTTATACGTAGAGGATTTTATTTTTACAAGGAATGATGATATCCTCATTGTTGATTTCAAAGAAGTCATGAAAAATGAGTTTGAGATTACATTTTGGGATTGTTAAGGTACTTTCTAGGCATAGAAGTGAAGAAAATGGATGATGTAATTTTTATTTCCCAAACAAAGTATGCTTCAGACACCTTGAAGAGTTTTAAGATGCAAATTAGTAGCCTGCTCCAACTCTAATAGCTATGCATTTGAAATTGAGCAAAGAAGATAGTAGCAACAATGTCAACCAACACTATACAAAAGTGTTGTTGAAAGTTTGATGTGTTTGACTATAACTAGCTATAATTTAATGTATGCAGTGAGTTTGGTTTCAAGATTCATGGAGACACCAAAAGCGACATGCTAGCAAGTAGAAAAAAGAATTCCAAGGTATGTTAATGGAATCAAGGAATATTGTATTTTGTATACTCCAGAAAATTATTTTAGGTTGGCTGGATACACTAATAGTGATTGGGAAAGAAGTTTCTATTATAGAAAGAACACATCATACTATGTATTTCATATGTGTTCAGGAGTCATTTCATGGACTTCCAAGAAACAACCAATAGTTTCATTGTTGATAGCTGAATTTGAATATGTTGCAACAACTTGGGAAGCATGTCAAGCAGTTTTGATGGGAAGAATGATGAAATATTTATGGAATGAACAAGAAAGAACAAAAAAATTTATTGTACAACAATTTTTCAATAGCCCTATCCAAAAATTTATTTTTTCACCGAAGAAGAAAACACATTGTTACAAAGTATTGTTTTATTATAGAGTTTATTAACAATGGAGAAATTGTTTTTCAACATTGTAGGTCAGAAGAGGAGTTTGCAGACATCTTCACCAAACCATTCATAAAGGAAATTTTTGTCCATCTAAGATATTTCTTGGGAATTGTGAATATTATTCGCTGTGATTACGAGGGACTGTTGGAAAATTAATGACAACTACCATAACTAAGTGCATTGTTAGCACACCATACATGAAAGTACAAAACAAATGGATTTGCATATTTTTCTACAAGTTGAAGGAAAAGTAAAGTAAATGACTTTTTGAACTGGTGTACAAGCTCCCCCATCCTGCATTACATCCAACATTGAAAAATCTTTAAATATTTTCGAAAATTAAATGCAGTTGTGAATGTTTGATTGTACTATGCAGGAAGGAGGACATGTGCAATAAATATATGTATTGTGTAAATTAATTTTCGTGTAAGCACGCCATGTTTTATTTTAATACTTGTCATGTATTGAAAAATATATATCGATGTATGCTTTAGTGGGTGTCATACAACTTTGTTTTTTTTTTTCTTGTAATTTTGAGAGTGTCTCTAGCGAAAATAGGTGCGCAAGTAAAAAACTTGTTTTCACTGTGTAAAATCATAGTGTTAGTAATACTCTGTAAATCTTGATTTTAAGTCGTGAAAGGAGATGAAGCCTCCATTTAATCTTATGAATGTATTTTTTCTTTCATATAAATATAATCCACATTAAATTTTCTTGCACGGTCATTTTGGAATTTTTATGTCTGGTTATTATTGTGCATTCCTCTGTTTTGGCAATGCATGTAATTTTGGAAGTCTTAACACTGTTTTTTTATTGTCAAGTTTAATTTTTTTTTAGTTGATCTACATGGTAGTTTATTTTAGTCCATCATATTCCTTTACCATCATGCTACTTTTAATCTATTGCAACACAAAATTTTGGTTGTCCTGCTGTTGTGGTGGATTTATCTCACAGGTGTACGAAATCGCACCAGCTTAAAGAGTGTGGTCTACTCTTTAAACTATTGGTAACAAGCAGAAAGTGGGGGAGCTAAAAAGCATAAAATTCAGTGGAAATATTATGCTAAAGTATGCTCTGGTTAAACTAAAACTAAAACACAAATATAAAGAAGCTATAAAGAGGGTCAAAACGATAATAATGCAAATGATGGCTTGATGGACTCTTCTTATTAAACGTTTGAAATGGAGAAGAAATGTTAACCACTTTCCAAAGGGCCCCTACGCAATGCCTCTAGGTCTCGATGCAAGGATGTTTCCTTCCAAGCTCTGCCTCTGATGTAGTCTCCCTCTCTCTCTCTATTATGGTGGACTAAGATGTTGGGTGGCCAATGATCGAGTCCTCTTTATCTCCAGCTCTGGGTCACACACTGCTGGTGTTTCTTGGGCAGCTTTGGCCAACATAAAAATGTGATCACCCTTGCTTCATCTCTTGGTGGCTTTATATAGGTGATTTTCAAATCCTCCTTCCCTCCCTTGGTACATGATGGATGGTGCAAGGGAAAGGTATGATTTCGTTGTGTGCTCCAAATATTCCTTTGTGTGCTCACATAGTGTCTAAGGAGGCGTTGGTGGCTGTCCTTAGGTGGCTTTCATATAAGGAGTAACTGTCCTTTTCTTGGCGTGGTCCTGGAAAGCGACTTTTTTCTATTTCCAGGAATGCGCGCTTATCGGGAAAAAAGCCGCGCAAAAGGCGCTCTTCTCGAAGGATAAAGCACGCATTTCATCATTTATGGCTAGTTCAAATCTGATTTTCTCAAAACCTTAGATATTTTAAATACTTCGTGATTCCATAATGTGTTCCTTCCCTATAAATCCTTAGGCTTTACATTAATTGATTTCGTCTTCTGTTGTATGATTTTCTAGTGTTAACAGTTGCCCCCTAATGTGTGAGGTCTAGGAAAAACTGTATATCCGAAATACATTATAGTTTCTTTTATGTATCGTACGTAGAGAGAGGGAGAGAGAGGCCTGCGTGAATCTTGGAATTGACAACACCTTGCACCATTTCTGAGATAACCATGGCCTAAGGGATCCCCTGCAAGAAAAAAAAAAATATACAACATATATACAAAATTTCAAAGAGGCGGGCATGTCCCATGCTTGTGATGCTATGGCTAGTTAAACAAAATTGACAGATACATGTGCTATATGTGCCACTACTGTGGTAGTGATGCTAGTGGTTGTTGACGACGACTGTTGATGCCCTTAGGGGCGTTTTTTCTTTGATGATAGGTGGAATGTGGTACCCATATGTGTAAACTGCATATGTACTGGTTGGGACCTTCCCGTGTAAGCATTGTTGTCAGAGATGCTTACGGAGGCATGGGTCTTCGACGGATCTGATCAAAGTTCAATGGTTGTAAGGTACAATACCATCGTGACATGAAATATTTTGCTATAGTCGAATGTCAAGAGGATAAATTACATCTATGGACAATGATGTCTCCCACAGTGCCACCCGAGGATACCCCTTTGCACGGGGAGGGGTAATCCAAGGTATCGCTTCCTTTTTAGAAAAGAGGTGTCGAGGTCGACAAAAATGAATCCTTAACCAAACCATGGGTCACCGACCTGAGGGGTCAGGGACTTAGATGTGATGGGTTTAACATAAGCATGTTGGTGAGAAGTGACTGAAAATGGATGATGGGGATTTAGTGGCCCAAGGTCAGAGTATACTTTAGCAGCTTGGCAGTAGTCATAGGTATTTCTGAAGGAAAAATCCCTGGAGTCGGTAGGACTTCCAGGGTGGGTGTGAATCGACTATGAATGTCTTGAGGTGTGTGCGTGGGGGTGAAATAATTCGACCAAGGGGAATGAGGGACTGTTGCCATGGGGGAAAAAATGAAATATGAGGGCGAAGCAACGAAGGGCATCGTTTACAGTCTTTGTACACTTACCAAAAGAATAAAATAATGAGGTTTGGTTTGTAAAAAACATAGAGATGGGTACCTCAAAGCATGAAAAAGGGGTTTCTCACTAAATATGTGAGGAAGATTTGTGGGGGTCCCATTGGTTGGTATCATGTGCGGGGTTGATGAAGCGGAAAATGTCACAAATGGGGTTATGCTGATGGAGGTATGGTAGGCCAAATGCGATGCATGAAGGTGCGCTTTCAATTCTGCTTGTACAACCTGGTCGTTCGAGAAGGGGGTTTTGAGTTTGAATGGTAAACTTGACCTTATGCATGATAGATGGATGGGCATGAGGTGCTTCCCAGACTAAAAATGGTATGGCCTTGGCATCACTTATGTGGTGATATATGGTCTACTTTGGGTGAGGAGTGCCATGGAGGGGAGGCTCTACCGACCAACATGGATGTTTATCATATGCAGGGTGAGGTGATGATAAACGTGGTCGAGTATGAGGATCCTATGGTTTATTCCTGATGGAGAAATGATGTCAGGATATGCAAAGTTTTTTGGGATTCTATCATGCTGAGGGTAGAATGATACCTGCTCCAGAACTTTCAGTGGATGGTGTTGTGAACGGTTTGCAGGTTCTTCCTACAAAAACAACTACCTCAAGTGAAAGCATCTTCTTTTCATCAAATATTCTTGAAAGACCTGAACGTTAGAAAGGAAGATGGGAGGGTGCATACCTGCCGGCTCTAAAAGTTTATTTTTCTTGGAAAGCGAATGTGTGGCATCGCTTTCATTCTTCATGGCATACTGATGATGGTGCAACTTATGGTTTGTGGAATGGACCTTTTGACCTCTTGTTATGTAACTCTGAAGTTCTGGAAAAGGGCGATAAATATGGGATTATGGCCCTAATCCTATTCATTTGTACTTGCTAAGTTTTGTGAGATCAGAGGTGATTGCAGAGCCTTTCTTTCCATTATGGTTAGCCCGTGTACCAGGGATTAGCAATATTATGCCAAGGTAACTTTCATGACATCCTGCAATTTTTTCAATTTGATGGTGCCAGGGGCTGTACAATTTGGGTTTGTACGACCTCAAAGGGAATTTTTGCCCTAGATTGTGCGGGTGATCTAGGCAAAGAGGCAACCCCCTTGCGCACATTTCTAAGGGACAAGCATGCAAGAGCATGTTGTTTCCTCCTTTTTGCATGCAAGGGCATGCCTGTGAAGAAAACAAGTATGCAAAGGCCAGGGTGACAAAAAAAACTTGGGTTTTTGTCTGTTTTGATGCTTTTCTCTGTACTGATGGGTGCCTGTGTTGCTTGGCAAGTTGGTGTGGAGAGAGAGAGATTGGCCCGAGATCCGGATCGCTCTAGCTGCTGATGCTGGGGCGCGTCGTCAGTTGGCCGCATGGGGCCTTCTGAAGTTTGCTGAAAATAAGTTCCTTCAGTCTCAGGACCGACTGTTACATTATATTATACAGCATTGGCACAGGAGGCGCAATATGTGCGGACTGAGCGGGACAAAATTTATTATCCATCCGGAGACGGATATATACTTCGTGACTGGGTTATTGCCTCAGGGTGAGGCTCTGAGGTATCCACTCTCTGCTGGGAGAGTGAACCTAGACAGATTCCAGAGGCATCATTGCGGTGGTGCGCCTCTTACTGAGGGGTGCATCAATATTGCATCAGTGATAGATGTGGCCGAGCAGTGTGATCTGGCTATTATTGTGCGACTGGCAGGGTTGTTTGCTCCAAATTGGGCATCGGGCCCGCAGTTGTGAGTTTTATGCCGTTTGAGGGGTGGGCATTTTTTTGATTTCTCCCGCTTATGTTTTGATGGCATGGTGTTGCAACTGAACAGGGTCCAATGTGGATCCAAATAATTTTCATACGCTAGCATCCTGTGCAGCATTATGTATGAGAGGGTGGTGCTGCTGAGGCCTATTGTGGTGGTGCCTATTGGGGTTCATGGGAGCCACGCATGAGGAGGTGGGCTCTGGTGATGCCACACGGTGGTGGTGGCATGGTGGGCCGTTATTGGAACGATATGACAAAGGCCTGGTTTGAGGCCAACCCACATATGTTCTTGCCATACTCGTATGTGGGGATGGACTTTCAGGGTGATCCAAATATCGGTCTCCCTTTCAGTTATGTTTGGGGTCCTGTAGGTATGAGTTATGTTTTTCTGCATTTGTTCGATTTTTTATGTATTTGTGTGTTTTGTTATTGACACTGACATTATTTTGGATACTCCTGTAGATGTTGGCGAGGTAGGTCACCTAGTGGTCCATTTGGTGGGTCATGATCCTCCTCTACGACCTCGTGGTGGTTAGGGGGAGGTGGCGCAGGTGGACTGAGTGGTGGTGCTAGTGGACCTGGTGGGGATGGTGCTAGCCCTTCTGGTGAGGGCAACAGCTTGGCTGCAGCTGAGATTACGGGCAAGCAAGCTCGTGCGGATGCGGCTGAGGTGCGCATTGCAGTACTTACGACTCAAGTGGCCGCTCTAGTGGACTTCCGAGGTCGAGTGGACCACTTGACCCACGGGATTCCTACTCGAGGTTTCATGGATGACTTCAAGGAGGTTTGGCTAGAGACGGTGATGGCCCACGAGAGGGATTATCGGCCCACTCTACGACGAGTAGTGATTGTAGTGGCGACAACAGCTCCAGTGGTGGCACCAGGAGCAGTGGTGGGTCCAGGTGCTCCTCTTGAGGGGGCACCCCCCTAGAGTAGTTTTGTACATAGGGAAAGAACCTGTTATGAGGATGCTTCCCTTATTTTTTATGACCTTTGTGTCTTTGGGCTGGCCAATGGGCCAGCGACACTATTTTTTGTACTCATATATACATATTTTTTTTTATATATATGAGAGATTTTTTTTGCAGCTTTATATGGTGTGCTATCTATTTCGGTTTATACATTTTGTTTTATGTTGATGGATATATATGTTTTTGATTTTTTATTTATGATGGTTTATTCGCGATGCATTCCAGTCTACGATATTGTTAGCTATGTGATCATCTGCTTGGTTTTGATTCCTTGATACATGTGAAAATGTAATGTAATCAAATTTTTTGCTTAATCTTTTGGCACACAAATATTTTCTAAACAGGTGTGTGTCTATGGTCTCAAATGTTTGGTTCAACTCTGATACTACTAACTAGGAATTAAGGTAGACATGCATATGGCAGATGCCTTGATGGAGGGTCTCGCACATAAGTCCGATGATGTCGTCATATTCTTCCTGATTGTTTGTTGTTGTTCCAATGCACACACTGTTTGAACACAGTGGTGATCGTTCAAGGTGGTAGATGACCCAGGAGGCTACAGATAAGTTTTGAGACCATCGTGATGCTCCAATAGCAAATCCGAAATAGGGTTCAAGTTGGTGATCCATGGTGGCACTTTTAGCGCATTTTTTACATAAGTCTTTGGGTCAAAAATATTTTGGTGATTGGGTTTTTATGTACTCTAACTCTAGGGGAAAAGAGCTGTTAGGGCGCTTATGGGTAAAACTTCTTGAGGTAAAGGTTGTTGACGGGGTTATCAAGGTAGGTCCTGTCCGTTTCCATCAAGATGTATGCCCCCTGTCGAAGGCAATGTTTGATGATATAGGGTCTTTTCCACAAGTTTTCGAACTTTCCTGGCCCTAAGGCCTCTTTTGCGACATCGTAGCGAAGGACTAACTCTCCCTCAGTAAATGAGCAAGGGGTGATGTGGCAGTCGAATGATGCTTTCACCCTTTTCTTATGGGCCTCATTGTGTTGCAGTGATTGTCGTTGACTTTTGTCAACTAGCTCTAGTTGTACTAGGCGTTGTTCTAGAGGCTGCGTGTCATCAAGGAGTTCGACGGTGGCATGTAAGTTTGGGATCTTGCAAAGATCAATGCAAAAGAGCAAGGTACCTTGGTCTTTTGCTACAAGAATAAAGTGGAAATCATGGGACGAGGGGGTGGTTGGGATCCTAACTTGGGCATGCGATGGTACAAGTCGTATGTGGTGAATTGTTTCACTGGCATGCAGAGGGGGAAGGATCTCGGTAATGGAGTCTTGTTTGGGCATAAATTTTGGTCTCCCGCCAGGATAGTCAATTTCCGGTGGGTGGAATTTTTTCTTATCACAGAGTTGCATGAATGCTTACATCAGCGGGCATACCTCTGGCGTGTGATCTTGACCAGTACAAATGGTGCACGGTACCATAGCGCTGACAGAGTAGATAGTGTGATATTCTACGCTACTCGTTGTCCCTAATGTGCACGCTTGGAAAGGGTCAGTCATAAAAGAGGTCGTCTTCTACTTCCATTTCTGCGTCGTTGGTTTAAACTTGTCTTCCTCTTTGGTGGATGGTAGACTTAATGCCGCTCAAGCTGCTCTCAGCTTGGGGAGATGTGCACAATTAAATGTATGATGAAAGTGTGAGAAAATTCGGCAATAAGTGCATGTGATCTTCTCTTGATTGGAGAGAAGTTCTGAGGGATCGAAGAGACTATGCGGAGAATATTTGCAAGGGGCTTGAGTTCTCTGCATTGGTTGACTTAGTGATCGTTCAAATCACATAGGCCACATGTTATCCAAGGCTTTGCCTAGGGTACACGTGGTTGGTGTGCAGTCTTATCAGGTTTGACACACCATTTTGGTGGTGGGGACATTGAGCTGGTGATGTATCTTTTATGCCATTCCTGGAGATCGTCTTGTCTCTTTTCTATGGCATTAATTATGTCGATGGTGTGATGAATCTGCGAGGCATAAGTACAGTGTCACTCGTAATGATTACCCTGACATATCAGGTAAAATATCCGTGATATGGGGGTCCCATCGTGCTTGGTCTGAGGCCAGGTAGGGAACCAACATCGCAACACTGCTAGAACAGGGCAATGGATGACTATATGGTCTGCCTTTTTGCATAACGTGCATGTGGGTTTGTTTTGTAAAGAGTTGTTTGGGGTAACTAGGGGTCCCTTATTTGGTTGCTCTTCAGTTGTCAGGAACATGATGGATCTGCTCATCTCATCATCTTGGGTCATTGAGTTGCCTGTGGACTCCGCGTCCATGTCATCTTCCTAGGAGAGGCGGACTATGGCGGAGCGGAGGCTAGCAAGGGCTAGCCGGAAGCAAGGTATGTAGTGACAATCCTCTAAAAGGTGATTGTCGGTGCATAATGGGCATGTGAATTACGCTGCCCGTAGCCCCATGTAGTAAACCCTTTCGATTGGATACCATCTGTGAATGAGCTCCAATGCGGCACACTCTTTGAGGTAGTGGCCACGTTCATCACATAGCGTACAACATATAATGGGCATTACTAGGGGCCATTCTACAAATCTATGTTCCTCTTGTAAGTATAGGATGGTACATAGTTCGTCATTGATAGACTAGAGGGAGGGATCCTCTTGATAGGATCACTCGATCGCACGTAAGGAATCCCTATAATGTGGTATTTCCAGACAATGGTGGATATAATGCCCATAGTTGTCACTAAGAGTGCATGAGTGATTGGTACGCAGCGGTTTGCCTTTACTTTTTCTGGGAGTTTCCTTTTTTTCGGTAACGCAGCGTCAAGATGTTTGCTTCGGAGCCAAGGAGTGGTTTTAACTCGTCCAAATCTGAACATATGTGGGTAGCGTGTCCTATGACATCATATAGCGCAGGCTGATGAATCCATTTTCATGGTGGGGGTCATCGCTTTCTTTCCTCTTTTTGCAGTTTTCTTGGTCATGATAACCAGTTTCGCAATGGGAACTTCCCTTGCGGGGGCAGTTTCGACCGTTTCTTGGGTTGGTTGGGGGTCCTTGGGACTGAGGGGCTTTAACCCTACAACAGTAACATTGGTGGATCCTGTTCTAGCAGGGGGAACAAGGTACCAAACTGGGAACGCCAATGATAAGCTGGGTAACACCAGTGTTGCCAAAACCTGCTAGGAGACGAAGCCAGCTAGAGGGTAGAGGAAAGGGGTTTGGGAGGCAGCGTAGGCTAGAGAGGTTGCCATGGCCAATGCCTCGGTGTCTTTACTGCTTGAATCCATGTCCTAACTAACCTCGGTGCTTGATGTGGACATCATACACATCCGGGCCCCTGTGGCATCGAGCGATACCTCAGGGATAATGGGAGGATCTCCTAGGAATGACCCTAGGACGGACGATGGTTTGAATTGGCCAGGGCCATATTCTTGGTATCGTGAAAGACCATCTGCAGCTATATCTACGTAGGGTAGAATTACATCCGTGTTGGTTAGGGGATGCTTTTCACCCTACGTCAGTTGGTCTACTGTAATGATTCGATCCTCGTGGGGGAACATCATGATGCAGAAGATGGAGGATGCTATGGCAGACATGGCATACATGTAACTCCGCCCGAGGAGTATGTTGTAATCCAAGTGAGTGTCCAAGACTTCAATGTCTATGTGGACTGTCTTGCTGGCTAAGCAAACTAGTACATTTTGGTAGACGCCGATAGGAGTCGAGGGACGACCATCGTATTCTCTGAGCGTGATGATAGAAGGTTTGAGTTCAGGGGATCCTAACTTTTGCCACACATTTTTTGACATGACGCATGTCGATGCACACTCGTCAATGACACATCAGTGAATAGTGATATTCTGTACTGATACTAGTATCTGGAAGGTGACCATGAAAGGAAGCCTAGGGGTGGCTTTGTCTAAGTCAGAAACCATCATGCGCGTATCGACAGGGTTGATAGCGCTCAAAGTGGAAATTAGGGCTTTCCATTGCTTTGGGCACGACTGCAGTACTTCCAATGCATACATAGCAGCAAGTGATTGAGCTAAATCGTCCACGATGCTATAATTGTGGGCCACTTTGGAGTAGTTTCCTGCTCTCCTATTAGGCCCTTTTACCATTTTTGGCAATAGTTCCGTCCGAATATTTGGAATGGTCAAAGGTGCAGTCGGCGTGCTAGTACTATCCCCTAACGTATTGGTGTATGGTGGGGTGTTGTAGCTGCGATTCTGAGTTTGGAAAAAAAATTCTTCCCCGGTCATATAAATCTCATGGTTTTTTTTCCCAGAATCGTCTAGGTTTTGCTGTTGAGTGTTGACAGTCTCTTGATGGGGGAAAGGTTCTTGCATCATTGCAGTTTTCTCAGAAGACCCTCCTTGTCCTCGGTTACTCTGTAGCTTTTTAAGCGCAAGGAGTTTGTGACAATGGTGAGTATAGTGCACGTACTCACCACATATTGAACAAGAATGGTTTGTTCATAGAGGTGCCATTTTTCCTTGACTTGGGGTAGTGCTTGGCTCCTGTTTCTGATTCCCGTTGGAGTTACCTCCAGCCTGGGATCACAGTGGGCATTGTTGGTTGCTGCCCCCTGTCCAGGGTTCCCTTTGGGCTTGTTTTTTGTCTTTTTCTTAACCACGTTAGGAGGGTAGTTCTCCTGATCATACTGGTGTGGTTGATTTTGGGACAGCTGCACAAAGTTCACCCGTGCATTGGTTTGCGTAGGTGGGTTGTGTGCTTGGGACTGAGCATAATGTTGTCCTATGTTTGCACCTGGCTATTGGGGGGGGAGCTCTTCCGTCAATGTTTCTTCCTACGTACTAGGTCCCCTCAGCCGAAGGATAAGGTACTCCTTGGTGATACGCTTTCGCCCTATTAGTCAAATTTTGTTGCGGCATATAGTGACTTTGAAATCCGGGTTGAGACATATTCTGGGTAGAACTATGTGTGTAATTGGGATTCTGACTACTGTTGCCCAGGTACCCTTGGGTCATTGACCTAATTAGTCCATCTGCAGAGTTAGACGCGCCTGGAAATTCTTGATAAGTTTGCAAGTGCGGGGCGTTAGGCAGGATATTGTAGATTTATCCTGATTGCGTATAGATCAGTTCAAGTTGTTGGGCTTTACTAATTGCGTCCTCTTCGGATGTGGGGTTGCATTGCGCCACATCCTTTGAAATCTCCGCCATCAGAGTTTTCAAGAATAAATCTAAAAGGACTCGGTCGTCGAGTTTAGCTTTGCATAAACTACGATGCTGCCTCCATTCATGGAGATGGTCTGAGATATGGATGGAGGGGGATTGTCTAAAATGAGTCAGCAATTCCATTCCTGAATCGTGGTGAATTGGAAACTGAAAGTATGTGAGGAACGCGGTAGCGAGGGTGCTAAAGGTTCCATGTGAAGAAGGCAATTGTTCCACGTACCATTTCACGACCACTCCCATAAGAGTGTGTTGAAATAGCCTCAACCAAATAGTATCATCAATGATGCTATTTGATGAGCACCACAGGTGAAAGGTCATTACATGATTACGTGGGTCTTCCGCTTGCTTACCCTCGAATTTTGGTATGTCTGAAGGGAGCTTCATGGGCATGGGAGGCCAATTGGGGTCATGTGCAATGGGGCCATTTGTGAGCATGGTTAAGTCGGGTAGATTTAACGAAGCTCAGAAGGGTTACTGGGAGGTTGACGCCATGGAAATGTGTGAAGACATGAAGTTCTGGTTAGAACGAGGGTTAGTCTGTGATGTACCCTATTGTGAATTCAGTTGCCTTCCCATATGGGATGCGCTCCTCTGCCCCAAGGGGATGAGGGGGGAGTGGTGTGCGGTGTGGTGTTGGGAGACCGACTAGGGCTCCCAAATAAGGTTTCTCCAAGAAAGGATGAACCAAAAATGATGTAAATGTTTTGTCTTTGACGCCTAAATGGAGAAAGACCTGGAACCCCTCTCGTTAATGGGGGGAGGTCCAAAAGACGTCTAAATCGACGAGGTTTCGTTGGAACTATTTGAGTGTTGACCAGGTTAGGTTTTGGAAAAAATTGAGGGGATTGAGTCTATGATCACGACACATTTATGGCCACATACATAAAACAAAGCAAAAATGAAATGAATTTTCCCTTTAACTTAATCTATGTGATCAATCAAGCAAAAAATGGTTTTTTTATTTGCGCGTGATACTCGAAATCCTAGAAGACCTATCATATCCTCACACACTCAAACGTAACTGGGCCTTGAGAATATTTCTTGTGAGTGCTGGCACAATGTCCCGTAAAATCTAGCGACGCCCCCGGTCAGTAGAAGAGAATCCACCAAGGTAAGGGTAGAGGGTCTGGCGCTTGCTTACACCGTCACCTATAGGGTAAAGGATGCCCTAGTTTTTCACTACTAATAACCACCATCCCATGTGAGCGTTCGATTCTTGGGCTTCATGGTAGTCAGCTAACAGTACCGAGTATCAGTCGGGTCAGGTAGCCCCAACTGATACCGCACGCACTGTTGCTAAGCCTAACCCCCTCTGAATCGGGTTTCTACCGTGCTCGGGTTTTCTTTTCCGTGGGCTAATAGGTGGATTTTAAGCTCCCTAAATACACAACTTCTATGTTTCAATATGAAGTGTGATCAAGGTGGCTTATTGGATGCCTATCCCCTTGTTCCTAACTTAATATATAAATTATTTTGTGGCCCCTGTGGGGAGAATTTAGTGATTTTTTTTAAGTTAGTTTTAGGTGGCTTTCTTTGCTTAGTGGGTGAGTGTGTGCGAGCATATGGTGAACAATATCATAGTTTGAACATATGGATATCAGTGATCCTTTACAAAAATCCCCTAGTTAAACTATGTGACGTTTTTCCTTTCTCAAATGGAAAACATTTGCGTATAATGGGTTGCTTCCAAATCTTCCTAGTTAATCTATTTGACTAACTAAAGGGAGATGGTGAATCACAAATGTAGAGCATTCATATGCTTGCCTAGAGTCACCAAATGGTGCAAAGGCAGTAGAGATTACTTACTCTAATCAGCGATTCAATCCTAGTCCCGCAATTCCCTAAATGCAAAAATTGAATTTATGCTAAACAATTTCTTCACTAGATTATGCATGTGTGGTCTTGGGCCACTTACTTGGACTAGTTAAACTAAATGTGCATACCAGAATTTGAAAAAACATAAATTGTTTGAAAAGAAATGGTTAATTCACCTCCTACTTAAACTATGTGAAGAATTTTTTGCAAAAAACCAACTTAAATGAAAATTAACTCTATGCCTACAGAAAGTAGCAAAATTTGAGTTCTCAGAAGCTATGGGGTATCAACACAAGTGCTGGCAGATAAATTAGGGGCTGCCCAACACACTTACAAGCAGAAAAATGCAGAATATAGAGAGAAAAATCTCATTCTACAATTTGTGCGCAAAAATCCTTGATAGGTGTGCCTTCTTGCACACAGGTCAGTCCTGAATGCACGCAATGCGCCTCTGTGAGGAAAAACTGCGCAAAAAAATATTGCAAGTAAAAATATTAGGAGCTGCCTTCTTCAGTCTGTCACTTTAGTGAGTCTAGGGACTATAAGATGGATCAGAGAACTATCAGCTCCAATCCAGCATAGACAAAGGGTCTCCTGCAAAATATGGCACAACCACATAAACTTGGAACACATCCATGCAGTCGCCAATCCTTTTGTGGTGGATTTGTTGCACGGGTGTACGAAATTGCACCAACATAAAGAGTGTGGTCTACTCTTTAAACTATTGGTAACAGGAAGAAAGTGGGGGAGCTCAAAAGCATAAAATTCAATGGAAATAGTATGCTAAAGTATGCTTTGGTTAAACTAAAACTAAAACACAAATATACAGAAGCTATAAAGAGAGTCAAAACGATAATAATGCAAACGATGGCTCGATGGCCTCTGCTTATTAAATGTTTGAAATGGAGAAGAAATTTTACCCACTTGCCAAAGGGCCCCTAGGCAATGGCTCTAGGTCCCGATGCAAGGATGTTGCCTTCTAAGCTCTGCCTCTGATGCAGTCTCCCTCTCTCTCTCTGCTGTGGTGGACTAAGATGTTGGGTGGCCAATGATCGAGTCCTCTTTAGCTCCAGCTCCGGATCACACACTGCTGGTGTTGCTTGGGAAACTTTGGCCAACATAACAATGTGATCACCCTTTCTTCATCTCTTGGTGGCTTTATATAGGTGAGTTTCAAATCCTTCTTCCCTCCCTTGGTACATGATGGATGGTGACCCAAGGGAGAGGTATGATTCCATTGTGTGCTCCAAATATTCCTTTGTGTGCTCACACAGTGTCTAAGGAGGCGTTGGTGGCTATCATTAGGGGCTTTCATACAAGGAGTAATTGTCCTTTGGTTGGTGTGGTCTCGGAAAGCAATTTTTTGCTATTTCTAGGAATGCACGCTTAACGGGCAAAAAGGCGCGCAGAAGGTGCTCTTCTCGAAGGATAAAGCACGCAATTCAGCATTTATGACTAGTTCAAATCTGATTTTCTCAAAACCTTAGAGATTTTAAATACTTCTTGATTCCATAATGTGTTCCTGCCCTGTAAATCTTTAGGCTTGACATTAATTGATGTTGTCTTCTGTTGTACGATTTTCCAGTGTTAAAACCTGCCATCGGTCCATTCAACAATCTTCCCTACCACTTATCCACTCAAACCTTCTTTACTTCTTGACATCAATCCTTCTGTTTTTTGTCTTCTAAATTTTTTCTTGCTTCCTTGTTTCCTTTTAGTTCACCTCTCGGTTACTTATATCTTGCGATGGGGGCGGGTGAGCCGTCAAATAGGTTAAACTTCGTACCCTTTTCCATGCCTTCACTTTATTTCATGAGTCGCCTTGTCTCTCCATCGCATGGCGACACATGGAATCAGACCAATGCCCAACGTCATGCTACTTGATCCTACCATCATTCCATTGTCATACCACTTGATAGAGCTATCATTTCTATTCATGTCTCTTTGACTTGTTGTCATTTCATTCTTGTGATACTTAGTGGGGTTGGTACCTGGCGTTTGTTCCATCGATCTAACACAAATATTATGCACTCCAGTTAATTGTGTTACCTCCATGTCACGTGTTGGTTCTTCCCAACTAGAAACCCTAGATTTGGTTGCTCATGCTCAATTTGAGTCGACCAAGTGAGTATTCCCTTGTCGAGATGTCACACCAACTCGGTTTTTTCCTCTTACATGTGACTTTACTTCATTATATATGTCAACCTGTGTGGTCGATACCACCTTAACATGTGTACAATCATGCCCAATTCATTAATTACAAACCGCAAAACGTCACAAATATTGCAATATAAATGTCACAAATCCTAAAATTAGGATTGTACCCACATTGCACGTTCGATTAAAGGCACACCCAACTCTAGTGATATTAGAGGAAATATCAGCCTAAAAGTGGCTTATTAAGGAAAAATAATTAAATAATAATTAAAATAGTAAAATAAAAGTTATGAATTTTGGAGAGAAAAGAAGAACACTAATTTTTTAATTGTATTTTTTGCTTATTTCCTTATAGGTTTACTCAAATTTCAAGTGTACACACTTGTCGAATGTGGAATTAAGTTATGCATTCAAATAGTACTCATCATGCATAATTTTGAGAAGACCCACATTGATAAAAATTGAAGATACATCAAAAAAGTGTGTTCAACACGCTTTTTAATGTGTCTTCAATTTTTATCAATGTGGGTCTTCTTAAAAGTATGCGAACGCGATTTTTTAATGTATCTTCAATTTTTATTAATGTGGGTCTTCTCAAAAGTATGCATGATGGCTAATTATTGGTTTCAAAACTTAATTATGTATCCAAAAAGTATATACACTTGAAATTTGAGTAAACGTAGAAGGAGATAAGTAAAAAATATAATTAAAAAAAGTAGTTTTTCTTATTTTCCCTCTAAAATATTTACATGTCCCTCTTTTTAAATTTAAATTATTTTTATTTGTTTGCATATTATGACATGCAAATTATGTGAAAATTGCATGGGCACTTTTAGGCTAAAATTTCCTCTAATTCTTACATCCTGTATCACTCAAAATTATTGTTGTATTGACAATACTCCAATGACAACTCCATGGTCATCACCCTCTAGAATTCGACGTTATGAAGTGTCACTCCTTTGGATGATGTATCTAATTGCATCTCTGAAAGTCATATTTGTATATATGGCATGTGTTGGATTCTGTTGTATCTCCTAGTTAATCAAGTAGCTAATTTGATTGTTGCATCAAGTTCCACAACCAATCATGCTCACATAGTGTAATGTCCTCAACCTCAAATAATCTGAGCTCCCATGTCAATCTACCATTGCATAGGTACCACCCTAGGCACCCAATAGTCTTGGTTTACCATCCATCTACAATATCAATCTATCTACTTATGGCTCAATGCGAGGATATGGTGTAGTAGCCATGATGAACACCACATCCATCCATTATATCCAACCGCTCATTCGGAATTATTTCCCCATACTTCACTGTCACGTACCTAAGTAAAGGTGGGTATGAAGAAAATTTTCCTTCGACTTCCTTAACAAGCCTCTCCATATCACTATCTCTTAGTCATCATCCCAGGCTCCCTACAAATACAACAACCTCCTCCTTGAACTTATGATACCAAGGCACACTCTCCTAGTCACATCTCCAAACCACTGATGCTACAATGGTGTCCTCTTTAGATACTACATCTTTCATTTCATGCTTCAACCTACTCATTATTTTTTGCAAGTCTTCAAGGTTATATTTCAACATATACATGATGCTCACATGCTAAAATAGAACATACTCAATCTCTTTGCTACTCACACATCAATATGCAACACCACATTATCATTTCTCATTCTGGAATATAGCAGCCATATTGATTCTCTTATTTGGATATCCTTTAGGATTATTCATAACAATAAATTTATATTATACCCTTTTGAGTGTTTAAAGAACCCACTACGTGCAACACTGCTCATAGCCTCATGTTGTTACAAGGAAATTACTTTATGCTTTGTTGGAACATTTCTTATCAAATGATCCTCTCGACAAATCCAACATGTGATGGATTTATTTTCCTTTGTGTGCTTCTTTTCCTTCCTTGGAAAACATATTCTTCTCTTGGTCATCCTTCTTATTTCTTTTATCACCTCAACCTTCTTTTTCATTCCCATCATTCTGGTAATTCAAGACTTTTTCCATTATGCTAATAATATCTACATGTTTTCAGACTCCCTAATTCTTAAATTTTCTCTTATAACATGGTTGTATATTGTTGATGAAGTTGTACATACGGTTCTCATTAGAGATTTCCCTTATTTCTTGCATAATCCTAGAAATCTCTTTAATGTAATTTTGGACCCTTCATGTACCCATCAAAACCATAAGGTGATTCCTTGCTACCTATGCTTGGATTCTTGGTCCAAAGTGCATGTGCAAAGCTACCTTTAGCTATGCCTAATCAAAATATTCTTTATAATATGACCATATACCAGATCCTCTATTAGGGTTCTCTACCACAACTTTGCAGTTCCAGTGAGATACATTGTAGGAGAATTAACATGTGATGGATTTATTTTCCTTTGTAGTACCTATGTGTGCTACTTTTTGTTCCTTGGAATACCTTTTTTTTTCATGGTAATCGTTCTTTACTTTATCACCCCAACCTTCTTCTTTGTCATTCCCATAATTTTAGTAGTCCAAGTGTTTTTCCGTTATGGTAATAGTATCTAAATGTATTCATGCTTCCCATTTATTAACTTCCCTATAAGCCCATGGTTGTAGATTACCGATGAAGTGGTACATACAGTCCTCATGAGAGATTTCCTTGATTTATTATATAAGCCTAAAAAATTATTTAATGTGAGTATGGATCATTCGTGTATGCTTCAAAACCATAAGGCGATCCCTTGCTACCCATGGTTGGTTTCCTCGTCCAAGATTGTGCAATGTTGCCTTTAACTATGCCCATTTCAAAATATTCTCTATAATAGGATCAAATTGCAAATCCTCTACTAGGGTTCTCTACCACAAATTTTCAGTTCAAGTGATAAATATTTCAGGAGAATTAACCTTCACTTCATCAAATCACCCTCCCATTTGTTCCACCATCTTCCCTACATCCCAATAAAATCTCCCATGTATCTTGGAACTTTGAGCCCCATCATACAACTATGATTCTTTTAGCTTCACTCTCATTGACGACCTTGTCGAATCCCGTCTAATGGTATTGGTCAACACTACTATCATGTTGGCTTGATCATGTCTGAAATTCACAAGTGATGCCACTTTCTCTTCTAAATACCTCATCCAATCTTCCTAACTTTTGAAATTCTTCATTTCCTCTTCAAGTGCAAAGTAACTTGTATCAAAAAATTCCTTTTTCTTTGTAATATACCTTCATATATCATTTAACACATTACAATGACCTTATATAGTGTCCACCATCCAAGTTGAGCTTTGTGACAAAACATCCACAATGGTGACATTCCCAAATAAAAATTAAATAAATATTTGATACTAATTTAAATGTGGAAGACTATGGTGGCGTGGATTCCTTATATAACCAATAAAAAATAAAAATCCCTTTTCAGTAGCCCCTTTTCTTCTTCTCATCCATTTTTTATATGTAACTGGGCCAGACGGCACGTAGGAGCTGGGAATTGAAACCAATTTTAGCCCGAGTCTAAGAAGTAAGGGGTTGGCTCCCCAATGCACTTCCACTACACCTCAGCCTGACTTAAACCCTTTTCCATTTTTTGACAAGGACTGAATGCCTGACCCTGCCTCGCCCTTGACCTCCTCCTTAGTGTCTGGAGACCCGACCACACTCCAGCCCCAACCCACTTTGTATCCTTCGCAAAGGGTATTTTATTCTTTAATTTTCCTTATATTAATGATCTCTTCTTGAAATAAAATGTTACACGTACTTTACAACTTCGAAACCTTATTCATTTCTCAAAATTTAAGAAGAATCTTGTGTGTACCTTGAACCGAGTGGTGACTGATCCAGGCCTCCACTCATATGTTAAATTATCAGGTTCATCACATTCGGTTATAAAAATCTACGTAACTCAATAGCATACACATAGAATTGAAATTACGTCAAAACACTAGTCTATCTACTAAATGACATCTCGGAAATTAAACGTTGCATTCAAGGGGTGGTCAACTCGCTTCTCTATTCCCATTATTCTTTCCCATTAAGACATGCATTGGTGTACATATCCAAATCCATAATATGAATAAAAATTTTGGAAAAACAATTATGCCATTTGTCTCTTATTTCATAACAGTAATTATACATAGAGTGCTTCACTCCAGGGCATGCACTAATTCCATGCTTTTAATATTCAGATCGTGAAATACACATAGAAGGGTATGGTGAGTTCACAAAATAGTCAAAGGCCTCGTGCTCCTCCTTAGTGATGCTTCGAAATTTGTTGGTTGTATTTAAGCTGCGTTTTACATACATCAACTTACACAACTAATCAGACCAGACCGAACTTCTATGCTACTATACATTTCTTCTTTTTATAACTTCCTAGGAGCTAAGAAATATCCTAACAAAAAAAATAGAAATTGGACATGTGTCCAAATCTACCTAACACCTCATTTGGGCACTTGTCACATTTATACAGGCCCACTTGGCCATAAGATAACTCCACCAAAACTGGAGCTGCGGCTGAATTAGGCGGGTGTGCCAAAACCGCCACCAAGTTAAACTGGTAGTTAATGAATTTTAAATTACATTTTGGTTAATTAAATCCACGCTAAGAGCGCTTAGCAAATAAGCGTTGGGTGTTGGTCATATGATGAAAGTCACAATGAATAGGGGGTTAGTCCCCTCCTTGGTCACATTGGTATTCTTTTCAAGTGATATGCGGATGGCACTTTGATAGTGGAGCGATCTTGGTGGGAGGAGGTCATGGGTTCGAGCCCAGACCTCGACCCCCATTATTCTTTTGCACCACCAAACTATACTCCATTATATTTTATACCATATGATATTTAATACATGCCACGTATATTATAATGTGGCCTTATAATATGTCGGACTTGCGTATAATTCATCGAACCTTGGCTTAAACATCACCATAAAACAAACGGATTCGGACTTTGATGTTTGGATATGCGCAATTAATATTTGGTTTATGGTTTTATTATAATATTTAAATATAGTATATATATAATATATATTACATTTTATAATATATATAATATGTTTTCAACATATAACATTATATATATATTAAATTATAAATAAATAATTAAATAAAAAAAAAACACAATTCCACCTTAAAACCCATTGGGAGAATTTCTTCCACAAGGACCAAATTGGAGAATTAGAAAATTCCAGCTGTCATAGCTTTATTGGCTGAAACCTGAAGAATATTCCAGAAGATTCTTTTTCGCTGACTGGGCTGCCATGTTAGCAACCTGTTCAATTTTGCAAATTTTGTAGAAAGCGAACAACGGGCCATAACTTACTAATACAAACCCAGATTTTGATTAAACGAGTTGCATTGGAATCCTCGTGACGAGCTCTATGCTATCGACATGGTTTCGAGCAATTATGAAAATTTTGATTTTTGATCTAAACACTGAGCACCTGATCATTGTGGAATATAAAGGTCACCCAGTAGAACATAATATGCAAGTTTTGGTATCTTTAAACGAATGGATCCCATTCTTGAAGACTTAATTTGATATTTTTCAGTAAAATATACTAAAACTTGGTCATTGAATTTTTCAAAAACATTATCCTAAAAGTCATATGCCATGTGGCTCCTAAATCCAAAATCCAACTGCCTTGACATGAAGAAAATGAAATACTAAAATAATCATTAATGTTAAAATTGAAATGAGCAACAATATAATGAGAAATTTTAATTTGTTTTTCTTTACTTGGTTGTTCTTTGTTCTCACTAAATTGTTCTCTCCTTCACTAACATTATCCTAAGGAATTTTAAAATTAATAGAGGTATGACCTACTCTTCCACATCTATAACATTTAAGATTTTGTTTATTATTCTAAAAATGTTTTTGTTGTTTGTTACTTTGTTGATTATTTCCCCATTCCGATAAATTATTTCGAATTCATTTTTAAATTCATGTTTATTGTTATGTAGAAATACATGGCACTATAAATACTGAAGAAAAAAATGATATATATATATATATATATATATATATATATATAAAATTTCAGTTCAATTGATTTCTTAAACTCCTATATGTATCTTCAATCAACCAATTTCATATAATAATGCAAAAAACAATATTATGCCTTAATTCGATTTTGTCCCCAATTTCAATTTTTTTACATTTCTTATGTCTTCATTTACTGCCTTACAACCAGGAAAAAATATAGTGTGTATTAGAAATTGAAATCTTGTTTTTCTCTTTCTTGGATAATTCAGATCGAGTGGGATTTACACATTAGATTTAATTTTAAATTACAAAAGAAATCCACAACTCAGAACATTTGATGCACACAACTTCTCGATATTCCCAATCCACATAGTAGCCGACTATCCCTAGAATCTGTGTGTCAAGGTAATTTGTGTGCCAGGTATTCTCCCTAAGTCGAAAAATAATCCAATTTTCTACTAGCAGCAAAACATGCACACATTCCCAACAAACAGATACCAGAGGGTTACACAGTACCAATGGCTTGTGATAGGGATACAGGATACAATAATCTAATAATTCGACTCATGAAAAAAATTTAGGTCGATAGAGACGTTGCAATAAAAATTTGTGTTTGTAACCAATTCCAAAGATGATCCTTCATGTTTTAGATTTTACAACGAACAAACCAAATCTGGTCTTTAGCTAAAATGATACTAAATGTACACATTATTTATGTTTGAAACAGGCCCAAATCATAAAAATGTTGTATAATTTTCACAATTGAACCAAAAACCTTAAAGACAATGTTGTTGGGCAAATCCATTTTTAAATCATTTTCATGCTTTTGCAAAGGTCAAAGCCTTCTTAACAATTTGAGGTAAAATTCTCAGGTCAAAGCTCAACAATGACGCAGTGGGATGAAAATGGAGAATGAGAACACATGTAAGAGGTTACAAGGGAGTCGTTGGGTGAGTGGAAGAGTGCAGACCAAAGAGAAACGTACAGACAAAAGAAGCGTCCTACATCGCTAGATAGGGTTTCCAGAGTATACAAATGATGCAAACATTACATGATTTATTTTCTCAGCAGTAGAGACACGTAGTGTAAAAAACAAATTTGATGTTGACTGTAAATGAAGCAGCGCACAACTTCTTTGACTGTTGGCTATGAGTATGACAAATAAAAATATTACAGGCCAAAAACCAAAGGAGGCACAAAAAGTGTGCGATAAGCTGAGTGCATTGATTTTTTTTTAATGCAACATAATACTCAAAATGGTACCCTATTAACGCATCCATCATATTCAAACTTGGAGTTGTCTCGCTCAGTTTCGCCATTGTACTCTTGCTCTGCACGAACCTCCAAACGATCACGTTGTTAAAATAAGCTAATTACTCATACGTGACGAAGGATAAATTTAGAGAATCAGTCAAGTCAAGTTAATTCATAGTCGAATTTAGTGTGTGGTTGCATGTCAAGGTATTTTAGGTGAGTCGTGAATCGAAAAAGGTTAAATACCCTTCACTGTATTTGTTGTAATCAAGTCATGTGAATCAAGTTTGTGTGATCAATAGAAGAGAAGTAAATCCTATGATTTGTGTGTTAAGTTTATTTTTTCCCTCCTATGTCTTTCCAAAAAATTGGTATCATAGCTAAGGTCATAAAGATCAAAGTGAGTTTTTACAGAGTTGAGAGAGAGGGTGGATTAGTAGCAATCTGTGACTGCGAGAAGAGAAATATTTTTTCTCTTGATTGAAAACATAACACTTTCTGCAAGTGATAGACAGGGCATATTCGCATTATCGGTGAAAAATTTACAATTATTAACAGGAACGTGGGTTGATTGTACCTCTGGTTCGTTAGAGCAGTAACGCAGGCCTTCTCTGTCGAGCAAGGCATTAGTAGGCAACCTCACTACCTCCCATGACATGTTAGAGCAAAGAGTATTTTTAAAGAAGTGTAAAGAAAATCTAAGACAAAGAAACGAAACAAGTCATGGGTCACAAAACGCTACTGAAGAAGACTAAGAAAAGGGATAAAAAACAAGAGGAAGATATTGTTGTTGTGTTTAGAGAGGTTCAGGCCACATCCAAGAAACTAAGAAGTATAGCAGAAGACAAAGATAAAATAAAGGTTGATTAGTGTAGCATGGATCTCCTACCACCTCCTAAGTTTATTTATGCCCTAGATTTGAGTTTCATTCAACAAGAAACAGATGAAACGTTTATGTACAAGGTAGCAAAAGCTACAACTTCCAAGGAAGCATGGAAGATCGTGAAAGAATAATTTCATGAAAGGGGGAGTGACATGCAGCAGCAAGATGTGTCATAGTCTGTTAAGTCAGCCGCAAATCTTAGAGTGGATAAGCAAGACTCTAAGAGTACAATAGAGCTTGGAGAATCCCACTCAAAAGTGGAAGATGGTCATGAAGACTATAAAATTGAAACCCATTATGCAAGCATGCATATGGATGAAGAAGATCCAACAAATATTGAAAAGAGAGAAGTTGAAGCCTTTGTATGTGAAGCAAAGCAAGAGCATATCAATGCTCAAGCACTCCACTGTAATGTGGATGGTGTAGATGATGGTGAATCCCACTATGATGGAACAAATGTTGATGATGACTGCAAAGTGAGATGTGCATTGGTGAATCCAGCCGCAGCTGATGAATTGGTGAAGCTAAAATTTTTAATGAAAATGACAATGAGCACATGCATGGTCAGATATCCCAACATAGTGGGGATGAACATTATGTTGATATTATGTGTCGTTTCTTTTTTGAAATTGGAATTGTTTGTGGTAATATGGTAAACACAATGTTTCATGAAGAATTGAAGGTTGAAGCTGCCACTGTAGCAACAAGTTATGAAACAGTTGGTACTACTCGTGAAGTAGTGTGCGAACAAGCAGTAGTTGAGTTTGGATTAGATAAATCTATCAATAGAGAAGAAAGTGGTTTCATGGATCCAACAATTGGCATTGTTGAAGTTCAATTTGATGAAGAACCATTAACTAGTGATGATTGGTTGCACATGATGCAACAAAAAGAACATGTTGATATGTTGTTATTTGGTGAGAGAAACCCACTTGTGTTTGGAAGCCATGTGGAAGGCGGCATGTATGCAGCAACAAATATTAGTAAAAGGGCAGAAAATGAAAATTATGATCAATGACAGAACAAAAGAAGGAAGAGAAGGAAGAGGTAGAGTAGGAAGCTCTCATTGAAAAGAATAATAAAGATGTTTTTAACATTGTTTTTGAATATGTAGGTGTTCAAAATAACACGAGAGGAGAAGTTGAAAACAAGGTTGTTAGTAAGTTTGATGCAAATTTGAATCTCATTGAAGGATGGATTCAAAAACCAATTGAAAAAATTGATCTGAGTGTTAAAGAAACAGCTGGATTAAAATAGTTGAATGAAATGGTGAATAATGATCTTGAGTGTGAAAATTACAGGAAGAAATTAGTAGCACATGATGATGAAAGTGAAGAGAAATATATGGAATTTTCTGAAAACAACGAAGAATGCATTAAACCTATTTTTCCGCAATGGAGTCAAGAAGAGATAATATTTTTCCTAGATGAAATAAGAAAGAAGTTGGACAACAAGGGGGATAAATGCATAGTTATTGGCTATGATGATGAATCCAAGGCTTATAATCTCTACAATTCAATAAAAAAAAAGGTAATAATATGCAGAGATGTACAATTCATAGAAGAAGAAGCATGGAATGGAAGTTTAGAGAAGAAAATTAATGTAAAAAAATGTCTACCGCAAGAAGAGAAAGATAAATTTACAGCAACAAATAATCCTTCAATGATGACTCCTCTTACACCTATTCATGGTCCACAAAGAAACCATCAAGTGACACCATCAACAAGAAATATGATAGTTTCACACATTCAAGAAAATACCCCTCCAAGTGTGCAACAAATATCAACAACTCCATATTCACCATATTCAAATTCAAGTGACAGGTCATGTCTATCTTTGCAAGCATGAGAAGACAAAAATTTAGAAATTTGAGTGATATTTATGAGGAAAACGAAAGAGAAACCAACCTAGGTCTCAATTCTTTATTTTCCTTATTTTTTCATGTAGATGATCCCATTCATTTTGAGATACAATTAAATAGAAAAAATGGGTAGCAACAATGGATGAAGAAATAAAGGCTTTAAAAAAGAATGAACAGTGTGTGTTAGTGAATCTTACTTAAGGAAAATAAGTCATTGGTGTGAAGTGGGTCTATAAGACCAAAAAAATGTTGAAGGAAGGATTGAAAGGCATAAATAAAGGTTGGTTTTCAAGGGACACAAACAACATTATGGAAGAGATTATGCAAAGATATTTGTGCCAGTCGCAAAATGGAGATAGTGCGGATAATTTTAGAAATTTCCACGCAACAAAAGTGGAAGATATATCAAATGGATGTGAAATCAACATTTGTAAATGGACTGATGAAAGAGGAAGTGTATGTGGTGCAACCACCTCGCTATGAAGCTCAAGGGAAAGAATACAAGTTATATCGATTGAAGTGTAATAGCCCAAATCAAAATTCCATGCAAATATAGTTAATAAAGGAAAAATATTAACCAAGATCATGGGACACTTATTCTAAGTTGAATGTTGGGAAATCATCCTAGTGTGGGTGTTCATTTGGTTTATTATGGTTAAGGAAATTGGTGAAGGCAATGGAAAAATATTTGGAAAGGAATGAGGCATTTATTGGCATTTTATTTATAAAAATAATGGAAAATAGGAGAAAGGGGAGGTGAAAGGTCACAAGTTGCATGTGAGGAGGAAATTGAAGGGAAATAATGGAAAATGAAGAAAATAGAGCCCTCATTAATAAAAAGGCTTATGAGGATCAGTTCACAACCTTTTGTTGGTTCATTTTTGGAGCTCTCTTTCTCTCTTATCTCTCTCTCTCACTCATGGGCACTTAGAGTTTTCTTGGAGCACTTTAGCATTGGAGCAAGGAAAGAAAATAAGGAAAAGGGAAGCAAATATCAAGCAAGGAAGAGCAGGATCAACCGGCTACAGCAGGATCATTTTCAAGTATCAAGTTCCATGTATGATTTCCTTGCTAGTTTTGGCATGCTTGGTTATGCATGTGTGTTCTTGGTTCTCTTATTATCACGGGCATGGGTTTTTACAGGTGTAACAATGTTCTTCAGCCTTTCCTTTCCATTTTTTGGATAGCCATGGTGTGGTGGGTTCTCTTGTATTTGGTTGAGCTATATTTCCAAATGGAATTAAAGCTGACACCATATCTTAAATAAAGAACACAAGGCCTAGGAATTCCTCGACTAGAGAAGGTGAGATTGCGGTAAAATGATATTTTGTGTGCTTCAGTGGGCCTAGTAATCCTCGACCGATGAATGGAGGGATATACAGTAAAGCCTATAGTTTTTTCCCCCGATTAGGCCTACGAATCCTCGACCAGTCAATGGCAGGATATACGGTAAATTCTGGAGTGTGGAGTGATGATTAGGCCTAGTAATCCTCGACCATTGGATGGCAAGATATACGATAAACCCTAGAGACTAGGAGATAGTAAAATTCCTCACGATGTAGGTGGATAGAGCCATAGGAATCCATGCTTATCATAGTGATCCAACGGGGATTGCAGTAAAGCCTAAGGTAACTTGGATTGGTTTTTTTGTGATTCCCACATTCATGCTTGGAATATGGTATGGGGGTGATTGGCTGAAATAATTTTTTTTTTAGCTAACATATGGTCGAGTGGTTCGTGGAAGTCCCAAACCTAGTTGTCTTATGCATTAATTAATAATATTTTTTTTTCCTTGGTATTTCAGGTGTAAATGTAATGGTTCATATGTGGTATTTATCGTTGTTGTATCTTGGTTATTTATGTTGGTTATTTTTTGGTTATGAGTATGGTTTACAAAAAACTTAATGGGTGGCTCTCAACATGTTTTTATTAGAAATTCAATGAAAAATAAATATATGTCCTAATAGATGATAATTCAACTATTTTGATAAGGCATCAATTCTGCCCTATGAATCTCAGATAAGTATGAGACCCCTATGCTTAGATCTGTTGTTATGACCTGTAGATTGCATATTGTGACATGTTTGACGAAATGCATGCTATGGATAGTAGGGGTCCAGTTAAGTAAGTGATGAAATGTTTTCATTAGTAATATTTTTTCCATGTTATTTATAATTTTTGAAGGTTTCATGAAGTTCTGGGTAATGGCCTGAGACCTAGCCCTAAAAATGTGGCTCATAATCTAGGTTTTTGGCCTAGAACTTCCTAAAAAATTCCACATTCGCTGGCATGCCTTGCTGTTGGAGCGACTAGAAGGCCTTAGTTGCATGCATGACTTTTCATGGGAGTGGTCGAAGGTCAATTAGTAAAATTTCAAGTTTCCTCATGGGTTAAGCACATGGAAGGGTTGGTTGGCTCCTAAAGGTTTTGTAGCATGTGTGGAGGGTTAGTTTGGTTTATTTTCGTCGGTTCCACTTCCTTAACTGTACATGGGGAGTTGAATCACATCATAGTAGCCTCTCATCACATGTTTACCCCATTGGACCGGTTAGCTTCAGTAAATGTGCGATGAAGGTGTTACATGAAGAAATATATTTATGGAATGAAGTAAGCACCATGTGCATGCTACAACAAAATAAGAACTTACTTGTTGGATAATGGCTTTAGTAAAAGTGATGATGAGCCTATTATATAAATAAAAGAGATTTATGGTATTCTCTTCATTTTTGTTTTATACGTAGAGGATTTGATTTTTACAGGGAGTAATGATATCCTCATTGTTGATTTCAAAGAAGTCATGAAAAATGAGTTTGAAATTACATTTTTGGGATTGTTAAGGTACTTTCTAGGAATAGAAGTGAAGAAAATGGATGATGTAATTTTTATTACCTAATCCATTTATGCTTCAGACACCTTGAAGAGTTTTAAAATGCAGATTAGTAAGCCTGCTCCAACTCCAATAGCTATGTGTTTGAAATTGAGTAAAGAAGATAGTAGCAACAATGTCAATCCAACAAAATACAAAAGTGTTGTTGAAATTTTGATGTGTTTGACTGTAACTAGGTATAATTTAATGTATGCAGTGAGTTTGGTTTCAAGATTCATGTGTAGAAATTTGAATAATAGCTGAAATATTCACCGAGATTATCCTGATTACACACTATTTAAGCTTCATGCATAATACATAACCTCTTCTACAATTGATCATCAATTTGCGGAAATAGAAGCAGTCGCATGCGCATATTAAAACATAATCAAGCACACATATAACACAGTATGTAATGGGGAAAGCTTACAGCTGAAAACCCCCAACTATCTGTATCACTACAAGAAAACATCACATTGGTGAGGGTCATGCTTGTGATGGACCTTTAAGGTCCGTCACCAATGTCACATATGGTGACGGTCATTAAAAAACCGTCACCGTAAGTGTATATAGTGATGGTCCTTTATGGTCCATCACCAAAGACATTTTCAATGACACTTTTGGTGAGGGTCGTTAAAGGCCCATCACTAATTCTCTCTTTAGTGACACTTCTAGTGACGAACTTTTAATGACCCTCACCAATGCTGTTTTTGTTACTTTTGGTGACTCACAAAAATGTCCGTCATCATCAATACTAAACCACATCAAGTGTATATAGTGATGGTCCTTTGCGAATGTGTCACTAAAGACATTATCTCTTTTGGTAGATACCGTAAAGGCCCATCACTAATTCTCTCTTTGGTGACACGTCTAGTGACGAACTTTTAATGACCCTCACCAATGCTATTTTTGTTACTTTTGGTGACGATCAAAAAATGTCCGTCATCATTGATAATTCCAATGAGTTTTTGATGATGCTATGTGCCTGTTAATATTTTTTTTTTCAAAAGATAATGATTTAATACCATTATTGTTGAGAATTTTTTATAATATGTCCAAGGCCATAGTGGTTAGGGTCGGTCAATTTTTTAAGAAGTAATAAGCGTGTATCATTTCCCTCAAGTAATGACTAGTCGAATAGAGATTTCCTATGATTCAACACATGATTCATATCTATTAAGTTTATTATCTAGCAAATTCCATTTTGTTGAAGATGGCAACAAGAAACAGTGAAGGAGGCATCCTGAAACATCTTTCCTGATCCTAGTTGGAAAGTGATCACCAAAACTAGGTGGGGACCACACAGGTGATTTTGTCGCAATTTCTATTTTTAGACTATGTCTATTTTTAGACATATGGATCATATTCTATGAGTTGCAGGATGCTATTTTGTGGATGGTTGGTCAATTCATAAAAATAGGATGGACCCCATATTTTAGATAATATTCTATTTTTGATCGCCAACTGTAACATCACTAATATTATTAGCTCTTAATAATATTTGGGCTATAAACATTATCTTATCCTCTTGGAGCACTTCAGTTTGATGCCTGGATGTGGCACATGCAGCCGATAGAAGGAATTACGCTATTCCTAGGGTCTAAGTGGAGCTATTGCATGATGACTTCAGTTAGAACTCATGTGAGTAAGTTTGGTGGAGTTGATTGAGGAGTTGATGGAGTTGTGTTCAGTTTGACTTAGTTGAACTAGTTCTATTTAGTCTAACCGATAAATACACTAGTGATGAGTGGTGTGAATTAATTATTAATTAATTCACTAATTACTAACTTCATAAATCAACTAATAATTCACATTGACCGCATGCATGGACAACAAGAGAGTATTCCAAGGTTAGAGGTGGGTGAAAGGGTGAGTCTACTATCGCTTGTGACTATAGTCACACATGAGATTTGCACACACATTGATTGAGATTGCCAATGAGGATTGTGTAGTACAAGCCAGTGGGATTCGAACTTGGATCTCATCATTATTCATCTTGGATTGCGCAGTAGAGGCAGGCAGACAGGTGGAAGAGATTTGAACTTCTGACTTGTTCATATCTAAGATAGTTTTTGTGTAGCATGTGAGATAGTGATGAGAGTTGTGAGGAGCTTTGTGCTATGTATTGTTACATGTTCTCTATCATTATAATATACAGATAGTTGGGGGTTTTCAGTTGTAAGCTTCCCCATTACATACTGTGTTATATGTGTGCTTGATTATGTTTTAATGTGCGCATGTGACTGCTTCTAATTTCCACAAATTGATGATCAATTGTAGAAGAGGTTATGTATTATGCATGAAGCTTAAATAGTGTGTAATCAAGATAATCTCGGTGAATAATTCAGCAAATTATTCAAATTTCTACATGGTATCAGAGCGAGAATTGATCATCGGATCTATTACAGTGATTACAATTTATTTCGGTAGACAGAGTCTGTAAGCGGGCCAGGTAGCCTCTGAATCCATCCTTTCTTTGAAAGGTGATATATCCAGTAAATGCCCTACACATCTTCTAGAAATACCTTGTTTCCTCACAGATCGTGCTGAGTTTTGAATAATTCGAATTTGTGCTGTGTTTTTCTTGGTGTCGAAGTCAAAATGTCTTTCAACGGATTTCGATTGAGTATGCCTTGAGGGTAGCTCGAATTATGTTGTATGGAAGGACAGATGGAGAAGTGTTAGATGACAATGTAAATGGCGTGTTCATAGATTCGAAGTCCCAAAGCTTCATCGATGTCGCTTCGTTGAGGCTTGGCAAAAGAAGACAACAAAGTGTCGAAGGATTCTGTTGGAGGGCGTGAAGGATCACATAGTATCCAGCCTGCATGGTAAATCTTCTCCATTCTTGATGTGGAAAGCTTTGACAGATTTGTTCCAAAGCAAGAGTGACAAAAGGAAGTTGGCGCTCAAGGATAAACTCAGGAAAATAAAGATGGAGAAGAATGACACTATTCCGGTATACTCGACAAAGTTTGTCCATTGCAGGGATGAGCTTGGGAGTGTAGGAGTTAGTGTGGATGATGATGAATTGGTGAGCTTGGCTCTCCTTGGGCTTCCGAAGAGTTGGCATTCCTATCAGGATTCTGTCAATGGTCGGGAGAAATTGCCAGGATGGGAGCAACTTTGGTCGGATCTTGTGCAAAAGGAGATAAGGCGGAGTACCAGGGATGGATCTTCATCAAAGGCATCTGATGAAGAGGATTTCACTTTGGCTGCCAAAGCAAGGAAGGGGAAGGGAAAGAAGAATGCTTCTCAATCTGGTGCGGATGGTAAAGAGCGTGACATGTCCAAAGTGAAGTGTTTTCACTGTCACGATCATGGACATTACGCCACGAATTGTCCACAGAAGAAGAAGAACAAGCAGGCTGCTGGAGCTGCAGCTGGTGAGGCTCTTGCCTCACAATTTGAGCTAGACTTCTCATTGATCGCATGCATGGTGTCTAGTGCATTGGGATCGGGGTGGTATTTTGATAGTGGCGCTTCCTTTCACATGACGGGAGATGTGAATCTTTTCACTGACTTGGTGGAGAAAGATCTCCAGTTGCATGTTGAGTTGGGTGACAATGGACGATACAATGCGACCGGCATTGGTACCATAACCTTTCAGAGGGAGTCAGGTAAACTCATTATTTTACAAGATGTAGTGCATGTTCCAGGTTTAAAGAAGAATTTGATCTCAGTCGCAATGTTAGAGGATAAAGGGTATGAAGTTGTCTTCAGTGAAGGAAAATTTTTCCTTCGGCACAAGGCAACAAGACAAGTCAAGAAGGTTGGGATTCAAGCAAAGAATCTCTACAGACTTGAAGTAGATGGGATGTCTACGGAGCTTCCTACTGTTGGGAAGTGCAAGAAAGACATGCAATTGATGCTTGAGAGGGAGCAAGTTTTGCATGCAGGTAAGAGTGAACCTCGAGATGTGGAGCAGCCACAAGATGAGGATCATGGAGTGGGAGCAACCACTCATGCAGAGAAATTTCGTGCCAGATGGACAGAGGGAGTGCATGCAGCTATACCACCAGGTGAGAGGTGGGGCGACATGCATGATTAATCCCAAGAGGAGATTTCTGGGCAAGATTCATGAGATGGTGTGGATCTCATGAATTGAACTTGGCTACGAGGTGCCCACAGCGCAGTAGTAGCATGATCAGTTGGATTGATGCAGGCAGATCAAAGTGACAGTGTCGGATACTGGAGCGCGAATCAGAGTCGACAGCAAGTGCAAGAGTGCATGGGTGCAAGAGTTCAACAGCACAGTGTTTCTTGATGACATGTGTAATTGGACCCAGCAGAAGTCGAAGACTTCGATGATAGATGCATCAGACTGATTGAGTTGTTTGGAGCCTATTCAGTTTCAGAGGAGTTGCAGAGCAGATGCATGGAGTTGCATGGCGCTTGTGAAGGTTGTAGGGCAAATGCATGGAGTTGCATGTCACATGCAAAGACAGTCCTTTCTTGTTGAGAGGGAGTGTTGAAGATGGCAAGAAGAAACAATGAAGGAGGCATCTTGAAACATCTTTCCTGATCCTAGTTGGAAAGTGATCACCAAAACTAGGTGGGGGCCACACAAGTGATTTTTGTCGCAAAGTCTATTTTTAGACTATGTCTATTATGTTTTAGTGCGCATGCGACTGCTTTACTCAAAATGGATGATCAATTGTAGAATAGTTATGTATCATGCATGAAGCTCTAAATAGTGTGCAATCGTGATAACTTCTAAATAATTCATCCCATTACTCCAAATTTTCACACATTTATATGTGCCCCACTATTTGTAGTAGGAAATATATTATTTAATACATAATCTAAGTTTCTTGTGAAACATTTGGTATTCAAAATGACACTTGATCCTATACAGCATCATTGTTGGGGCCCTTGTTTTGAAAAACCTTGTTTTGAATGGTTTGAATTTGAATTTGGAACAACGGCCAGATTTTGGGTTGCGGAACGAGGAAACCCGGCAGCCGCAACCAAGTCGCAACCACATCAAACGGTGGAGCTACCAAGGTTGCGATGGAACAAGCACATAGCGGAGGAAACTAGATGCATAAGTGCAGATAAGGAGAAGATACAACAGAAAGAACGCAAGCGGAACACACAGATAATCAGAGAAAAGCTAGAAGTAGCTGCAGAAGGACAGAAGAGGAACTAACAGTCACGACAGCAGGTAAATAAATAGCAGTCACCCGGATGAAAGAGGGGAGATTTTCACAGCAGAAGAGAGAAGAGCGCGACTAAAGGAGAAAATGCATGCTGCAGTAGGAATCCGGAGCATGGATGAGGTCTCTGTAGTTCCTAGGGTCTATTGATGTAGAATCTTTGTTCCGAAAGGCATATGTAGCAGATATGTAAGCCCATTGCAAAGCTATGTAACTGGAAGTTGGCCAAGGACTTAATGAAATTGCAGGTTACTGTCTACTTGTGTGATTCACATGCATGTGTGTTAGTCACGATGCTTTAAAATTTTAATTACTCAAATGTCTGTATGCTCTCGAAATGATGTTGCGTATGTGATTATATTTATGTGATCTAACCCATGATAAGAATGAGTTGTGGATCTGTTCCTTGCCATTGGTCTATTCCCCTCCTGCATGTGGTCGCGGCACGCCTCGGGTGAGACTCTCTACTCTCTAGAGTAGGGTGATAATGCCGGCGTAATATTAGATTACAACGGATTCCTTTGTTGGCCACAACCACTGAACCTGGGTCTTGCCCGCGAGACCTGATCGCTCGCTAACAAATGGTTCCGTTGCCGGGACCTACATGATATGAGGGAATCTAGATCATGGTATCGCGGATCTTCGAAAGGGAGATACGGTGATGGTGGGATAACCACTTAGACCAGTTCATTACTCAGCAAGTGGAGTTGATCAAGAAAAAGGAAGCAGCGGTCAAGGATCTCGTCCTTTTCTCGGATTCAGCCACTGATACGTACGAAATATTCTGGGGAAAATTCCCTAACGACCTCTACAATTGGTTGCGGAGGTTGCAGACGAAGGTGCCTCGCGACGGCTCGCGGAAGATAAACCGCAGGTGGGTGCATGGAAATCTGGTGGCTCTGCATCGGTTGAACACCGAGTTGACCCACGCGGTGGATTTTTGGGTGGAGACCACATTGGAAGGATACATTGTGGAGTTTGCCGCCGAATGCTATCAATACTTCTCGAAGGTCGAGGCCATCTTCCGCTCCGGGCTAAGAGGGAAGCTGCTTAAGGAGATTCCGCTGTGGATTAAAGCTCTGATGGCGGATGAAGGGTTGATAGAATTCCACAAGACGAGTATGGAAGCGTAAACCACTGGTGCTGGGGGAAGGGCTGAAGGGACCGATGCTGCATAGGATGTGACGTGGGGAGTGGGGAATGGAGGCTGAGGCCGCAAGGACGTTGCGGGAGCGACGTGCACAGGCGGGCACAGATTGCCGATAGGTGGCGAAGAAGGGTGATGCGAGATTTGAAGAGACGAGAGATAGAGAGGAAGAATCGGAAGGAGGTGCCTCAGAAGGTAGGAAGTATGGACGTGGATGCTCAGGGACGAGAAGGGACCACTGTAGGAATACGATGGGTGCATGGGAGCCCAGATAAGCGAGCACGTGAGACGGTGACTAATAGAGATGATGAAGGTATGCAGCCCGAGGAAAGTTCCGATGGTGAATGGTATGTTGTGATGCAGCAGTTGTTTCAAGAGCGGACAACACTCAGTTCTCCAGGTTGCTATACTCCCCCTAGTCTGCGTGGCCAGGATCCTGACCTTCCCCTGGTACTTTATCAACCTTTGAGTAATATTTTCGTTAAGTTACAAGCATTAAGGCAATCACACAGTAGTTCAGTGTCGACAGCGACACCCGTGAGTAGTAGCATCGCTAGTAGTAGTGTCTTTCATAGTGGAACAGTTACGCAACCAGGACCCGGAGGATTTATCCTGGTCAACCCGCCGCAAGTGAACATGGCTGGGTCTTTTACCCGGTATCCTGAGTTCTCGGGCCGGGGTAATGATGACGTAGAGCAACACTGGTATCTGTGCGAAGCCATCTGGAGGGCGCGGCAGACACCAGATGCTGGGAAGTTAATAGAGTTCCAAACCACGCTCAGAGAGAGGGCTCTGCGATAGTTCATTAAGTGGTCTGAGGCCCACCCGAATTTGGTCATTGCGAACGTGAAGCGGGATTTTGTCCGGGAATTGAAGCTTCCCCAGACGGACCAACAGGGTCTGTCCGAGCTCTAGGAAATTAAACAGAAGGAAGGAGAGACTGCATGGGAGCTAATGCGGCGGTTCAAGGACACGATCGGGAAGCTTAGTTACCTGATTGATCCAAACCATCAGAGGGACTGGTTCATCAAGGCTTTGCTTCCCTTGACGCGAACCCCCCTCACCCAGCAGAAGATTGATAATCCGCAGGACGCTCTGGAGCAGGCCATGAAGATCGAAGCCATGGCGGGCTACCCTCAGGAATACAGGGGAGGGCCGGCCCCGTAGGATCCCTCCTTGGTGGGACTGCAGCATCAGATAGCTAGCCTGACGGAAAAGCTCAAGGAGATACAGCCGGTCAGACCAGCCAGGCCAAATGTTTGGTGCACTCACTGCCTGGTTGAAGGCCATGTCGCAACTGAATGTCCTCGGTTGCGTGGCGTGGGGGTGGGACCCTCAGTCGCGGCAATACAAGGAGGGCCACCCACGAGGGGTGGCGTGGTGCTGAATCCGCAGGGGGTATACCAGCCGCAACCTCCTTACATGAGGTTTCCTTCCCAACTCAACCCAGCCGCCATGGAGTATTGCGAGATTTTCCGGATGGTGGGACATCTGCCTCGGATGTGCCCGATCCTGCAGAAGTATTCCAACGTGCCAAACAATGTGTATTGTGAGTTTTGCGCTTCCACGACTCACAACACTGAGCAGTGCCGGGCTCTCGATGCACTCGCGGATTGGTTGGACCGACCCTCCTACAGGGTGAACGAGGCACCCAGAGGACGGGGCGGCGGCATGCGGGGCAGCCGCACGGGAGGACACGGTCTAGTGAAATGTTACAACTGTGACCAGGAGGGTCACGTGGCTCGGGAATGTCCCCTTCCTCGACGGCCCTGGTGTTCTCAGTGCCGCGTGAACACCCACGAGACGGAAGACTGTCCGGAGCTCATCAAAAAGTGGGAAGAACGTGCACGACAGAGGGGCACAAATTTGGTAAACGCCGAGCCGCGAGAGGCTGCCACTCCAACCATGCAGAACGTTTCCATTGTGACGAGGGGCGGTAAGAAAACGGGGGAGGATGCTCGCGGGAAGGAGCCGGCACCAGTTGCCAGGCCAACATCCCCGCATCGGGTGATTCGGCCCGAGGCGCGGAAGAAGTATTTTCAGGAGGCAGTTGAGGCATTTGCTCAGCTGCGCGAAGAGGGAGGCTTGGAGGTGCCCTTGCCGAGAGAGCCGGAGGTGCAGAGCACCGCGAGAAACTAGGTTGAAGAATGGCTCCAGCTGTTCCTCAAGATTGTTGACAGCGTTGCGCTGCGGCAGCAGCTCAAGTGTACTTTGGAAGGGGCGCTGCAGGGGAGGACAGGATTGGGGGAACCGGTGGACACAGCCCCCCAATCGGTGCAGCGCGTTAAGACAAATAAGCGCCGAACGAGAAAAGAGTTCTGGCTGAATACGCAGGTCGGGGGATTCCAAATCAGCGACACCATGCTTGATTTAGGGTCCGACGTCAACATCCTGCCGAGGAAAACGTGGGAGGCTCTTGGTAGACCATGACTGGCCTACTCGCCCATCCAACTCAGGATGCCGAACCAGTACTGTATTTTTTCGATTGGCTGACTTGAAGGTGTTGAGGTCGACATTGCGGGGGTGAAGACTTACACTGATTTCGAAGTTATCGATATTATGGGAGACAAGGATCCTTACCCCGCCCTGTTAGGCATCGATTGGGCGTTTGAGAATTATGCTATCATCGACCTCAAAAAGGAGCTGATGATCTTTGAAGATGGGGAGGTATGGTTCACTCAGCCTCTTGACCCGTATCAAGGCCCGCGGTATACCGAAACAGTGGACGCCCAGGAGGACGCTCAGATGATGGAACATCTTTATCAGATGATTGCAGGGAAGCGGGAAGACTATATCAACTCGACCGCAGATGGTTCTGTCAGTTGGCGCAGTGTTCAGAGCTCAGACTTAGGTTCAGAACTCACGTGGGAGGATTGGCAACAAGGCGGGTATGAGACCAGCACGCGGAGATGTGCTCAGGTTGGCCGTGTCAGTTGGATTGGGGCTGAGTTTATAGAATACCCCATCCTGTCAAATATGCAAGCTGTCAATACCTTCATTGCTAAGGTTGAGGACATGGTGCCGGAAGGGCGCAGACTGCCCCTTCTGGACGTCGCACTATAGTCTACAGTAGCCCGATGGTGGAAAAATCACCGCAATACATTGTCGCGATGGAGTAGTGTGGTGGATTCGTTGCGGGCACGGTTCAAAGAAGAAGAAGGCCCTCGAAGCAAGCAACGGTACTCTGGGACTTCCAATCCGCAGGACCACTTGCGGACCTATGAAGAACGGTGGCAGAGTATAGAATACCCGGAAGAGCTGTGGGTGCATCGGTTTTTCCACTCTTTAGACACCATCCCACACGCATGGTACTTGGAGGAAGAACGGAAACGAGGGACTAGTTCTTGGACGGAAGTCGCGAGAAAATTTGTGCGGTGCTTCTATTTCGCAGGAGAAATAGAGTTGGAATCTCAAGCATTACACGCTATCAGGGCGGTACTATTTTTCCACGATCCGCAGACCGACGGTCGCACGCTGGCCTCCCGTCCTGAGGCCGTGTGAGAGTTGGTTTGCCAATGGGTTGACGGCGATCCGGAGGACGATGGTCTGGGGGACCTGAGGCATCTGTATTTTGAAGAGAAGGAAGGCGAACGGAACATCAGTGAAGAATCGACCACCAAGGGCATCCATTTACAGCTGCTTTGGACCAAAAAGCTGAACATTGGTACGGACGAAAAGCCTAAGTTGGCTACCGTGGGTGATTATTGGGAAGAAGAAACGACTAAGGAAATCTTCAGCCTGTTGCAGGAATATGAGGATTTGTTCCCTTCGTCGGTGGCCGATCTGAAGGCCATCAAGGGTGACCTCGGCGAAATGCGCATTGTATTGAAACCGGATGCCAGGCTCGTAAAGCATCGACCCTATTGGTTGAACCCCTGGGTCAAAGAAAAGGTCAAGATGGAGATTGACAAAATGTTGGCCGCAGGTCTAATCTTTCCCGTGGAAGAAGCAGAATGGGTGAGCCCCATAGTCATTCAGAATAAGAAGGACAAGGCAGAGATCCGTGTTTGTGTCGACTATCGCAGTCTGAACAATGCCTGCATTCATGATCCGTTTCCCACCCCTTTTAGTGACGAAGTGTTAGACCATGTTGCGGGGAACGAAGCCTACTCTTTCACTGATGGCTTTTCAGTCTACCATCAGGTGCGTATTGCGGAAGAAGACAAGTCAAAGACCACATTCACCACTGAATGGGGGTTGTTCGCGTACCATGTCATGCCATTTGGCTTGAAAAACGCCCCGGCCGTGTTTTCCCGGATTGTCATCGCCGCCTTCCGGGAGTACATTCACAAGTTCCTGGAAGTCTACATGGAAGACTGGACCGTCTACAGCTTGCTAAAGAAACATGCAACCCTGTTGCGTATCATGTTTAATAGGTGCCGCCAGTTGCAGATTTCCTTGAACTTAAAGAAATGTATTTTTGCAGTCCCCTTCGGCACACTGCTGGGACATGTGGTATGCAAGCAAGGGGTCTGCGTCGACCCCACCAAGGTTGCGGTGATAATACACCTGGAAGCCCCCGAGACGGTGAAACAGTTGCGGGCATTTCTCGGGCACACGAGATACTATAGAAGGTTCATCCGCAACTATGCCAAGATCACCACTCCGTTGGAACGACTTCTGAAAAAGTCCGCAGTCTTTCAGTGAACGGAGGAGTGTCGGGAGGCCCTGGACACCCTGAAGGAAAAGCTGGCATCGACGCCTATTCTTGTTCATTCGGACTGGGATAAGCAGTTCCATGTGCATATCGACGCTTCCAGTATTGCACTTGGGGCTGTCTTGGCACAACCAGGCGATACGATAGTTGACCACTCGGTATACTTCGCCAGCCGCAAGCTGTCCAATGCGGAGAAGAATTACACCACGACCGAGAGGGAGGCGCTGGCGATGGTATACTCTCTTCAGAAGTTCTGCCACTATCTTCTAGGGGGAAAGTTCACGTTGTTCACGGACCACTCTGCACTGAAGTACCTGGTCAATAAGCCTGTTCTGGAAGGACGGATTTGCCGTTGGCTTCTACTATTTCAAGAATTCACGTTCGAGGTAATCGTCAAGCCTGGGAGGTTGAATGTCGGGCCTAATCACTTATCCAGGTTGGAGAAGGGGGAAAACGATGGCTCCCTCGATGATCAGCTACCGGATGCTGACCTTTTCTTAGTTGAAGCTGTACCCGATTATTTGTCTGACATTGCCACCTATTTGACCATGGGGCAATGCCCTCCGGATTATACCCGGCTCCAGAAACGGCAGTTGGTCATCCGGGCCGCCGACTAGCAATTGATCACGGGGCAGCTATACAAACTAGGCCCCTCGATGAGGTTCTGCGCAGATGCGTCCTGGACCACGAACGAGAAGCGATCATGTGGGAATGTCACAGCGGTGTTGCGGGAGGGCATGTGGGTGCGAAATCCACTGTAAGAAAGGTACTCCAAGATGGCCTGTGGTGGCCGACCGTACATACCGACTGTAAGGCTTATGTGAAGCGATGCGACGTCTGCCAACAGACGGGACGACCCTCTCACCAGGATGAACTTCCGCTCCACCCAGTGCATGTGTTGCGGTCGTTCGAGAAGTGGGTTGTCGACTTCGTAGGTCCCATAGCCCCGGTTGCCAGACACTCCAAGGCCCGGCACATCATTACTGCCACCGATTACCTTACCAGGTGGGCTGAGGCAGCCGCGGTACGCGACTGCACAGTGGATACCGCCGCCCGGTTCATTTTTGAGAACATCATTTGCCGGTTTGGCTGCCCGCGAAGTTTAACCAGTGATCAGGGTACACACTTTATTAATGCCACGGTCCAGTCCCTGCTAGACACCTTCATGGTTCAACATCACAAAATTAGCCCGTATCATCCGCAGGCTAATGGTTCGGTGGAAGCATTCAATAAGATTCTTGAGAAAGGCTTGACTAATATTTGCAATGCCAAGCGTGATGATTGGGATGAGCGCCTCTCAGCGGAATTATGGGCCTATCGGACTACGATGAAGCGCTTGACCAATCAAACACCGTTCCAGCTCGTGTACGGCCGGGAGGCTGTGATCCCCGCCGAGTTTATTTTCCCAAGCCTGTTGATCGCCACGTCTCTGCAATTTTCGGAAGAGGCCTCCCTCCAGGAGTGCCTCCATGAATCACAGGAACTGGATGAGGCCCGCTTCCTGGCCGAATTCCACCAGAAGATTCAGAAGGACTGGCAGAAAGCATGGCACGACCGCCACATTAAGAACAAAACCTTCCAAGTTGGCGGCAAAGTTATTTTATATGACAGTAGGTTCCAGAAGTTCCCAGGAAAGCTACAGATGCACTGGTTGGGACCCTACTTCGTTATTGATATTTGCGACTCCGGAGCCGTCCGGTTGGCACAGCTGGACGGTACAGTTCTGCCTGGGTGGGTGAATGGCGCACACCTGAAACCCTACCAGGAGTAAGTACCTTTCATTTCTCATCAATAACTCTCGCACCTGAGAGCACCCGTAGTGTAGCGTAGCTGAATAACTCTCTCGCAACCGGGATGAGCGTAGGAGATATTCTCTGTTCGTAGGTAGTGTGTCAATAACTGCTCAGTTGCGATGACCGCACCGCAACCGACTGTGGTCGGGGCGGCGTCGGTCCAGTGTGTCAGCCCTGTAGGATCCGTACCCGTCTCCACGTCAGTCCAGCTCAGTCGGCCCATGCACTTGTGTCAGTTCGTAGGATCACCTAGATCTGAATCATTAATTAACATAATTGGCAGTAACCGCGCCGTCATAATTTGGCCATCACCCGCGTAACCCCAGCCATTGCGTCCGCCCATTTCCCCATGCCACCGTCAGCAACTGTCACAACACTCATTGGCATGCGATTGATCGCACGATTATCGCAGAAAGAATGCCAGCGGGAATTAACTCGTTAGGGAGTCTCATCAACTCCACTCGTGCCAGGAGCTGACATAACTTGCATGGCCACCAAAAGCACGAGAATGTCAGACCCGTTTGAATTAGCAATTGCAGCTACACCAGAGTCACTGCATTCTCAGAACGCATTGCACCAGCAAAGGCGCCCAAGGAAAATTTTACAGGTCTATCAGCGCCGGGAAAAAATGCCAAAGGTCGTTCCAGCCGTCGTTGAACCAGAGCTCGACTCTCGGATTCACAAGACCGAGTCCCTGGTGGGAAAGTATGATAGCGCAGCCTTGATTGATGCCAACCTCTCAAATGCTGCCGAATTTTCGTCCCTCCAGTGGCAAGCATACATGGAACATTATTGCACTACAGCCGGCAACCCCGCCAGCTGCCTGTTGCCTGAGTTCAGGGGCCTTCAGACCTCGTCCCTGATAAACTTGAGAAATCTTCTGGTTTTTGGCACCACTGGACCAGTTCTGCAGTGTACACGCTTCCTCATCAACCGAATTCAGAATGGGTCCCTATGGTTGACTCAGGAAATCCCCATTCACGCAGAAGATATTCATCGTCTCACAGGGCTTTCGCAGACGGGCGCAGACGTCTCCACGGCCTGTCAGACCTCTTCTAAGCGCGCACGGAAGTCGGGCGATGCGGACTTCTATACCAAATATGGCACTCGCAGGGGGGGGGGGAAGGAGCCAAGATCGACCTCATCAACAAGCCAGAGATTCTCTTCGCCTGTTACCTCATTGCCAGTAAAACAATGAGGCATTACACCAAGGGCGAATGCACTCTTGATAATATTTCTATTTCCGAGCATTGTGTCCAAGGCACCAGACTGAATTGGTGTTTGTTCTTGTTAAAGGAGTTGTTCGATGCATGCAAGGAGAATTATAAGCGCGCAACTACTTTTATTTATGGATATTTGATTATTGCTTTCGCCATGTGGAAATGGCACACTCCACACATCCGGTTCCCAGCCGAGATCCCCGAGGGCCAGCCCCTCGCGATGAAATTCACTCCATGGCAGGTCTCAAATGACCCCAGTACCAAATTGGTAAACGCAGATGCGTTTCGGTCATGGTACTGGCTCATGCTGGATGTGGTGGCATGTCAGCAACAGGTGCCCAGGCTCCTGTTGGATGAATATAGTGAGCAAGTATGGCTCGGGGTAAGTCACAGGCATACTTACCTCTGACCTGCTTGCGTTCCAGCGGATACCTTCTGAATGACGCCACTGAAATTTCAGTTGGATGATGCTACCTTCCATCGATAAGTCTGCTCATGGCCAGGGGTCATGAAGCATATGCGGGACGGGCTCCCCAGATACAATTTTGATAGGATGGCGCCAGTGCAACAGCCTGCCGAGACGGAGGTGGCAGCACCTTCACAAGAAATCCCAGCCCCGCTCATCCCCGTCATCCGCTACTTCAACACCCAGGTACGGAATCTTAATGCGGCGACTCAGATTATTTCTAGCGGTGCTGCCCCCTTTCCTTTATTTTTTGAATTTCAGCTCATTCGCTCCACCTCGCACTCCCGCACCACTCCGTTCACCTCCCCCATTCCCACTCCTCTGTTTACCTCTGCTGATCCACTCACGACTCCGATGGGCGAGACCAGCCAGTCTAGGGATCCACCCGAGGCCCCTCAAGCTAAGAGGGCCTGCACTGCCGAGACAAATTCGGTGGTGGACCTCACTGTTGATGATCCCCCACTGGCCCCCAGCATAGAGGTGCTGCGTCAAGATGAACCTCTCATCGACCCATCCGAGTTCATCAATATCTGCCTTCCACATTCCTCCACCTCACCGTTTACGGCTTCGCTCACCGGTTTCCCACCTACCACTCCATCCGGCCCATCTACTTCATCGGCCACTGTATCCGACCCCCTGGTTAGGGAACTCCGGGGTGGGGACCGCGGGGCTGAGGTCGACTCTTGTACTGCCTCAGTCATCCCACCGATCAACCCCAAGGTCGAACCCCACCCTCCCCGTACTGATATACTCACACAACAGACACACATTGTGTCCACTTCTACAGAGGCTCACCCCAAGCCACCAGTTCCTCCACAATTGACCCGCATTGATCAGCAAGCACCGCCGGATCCGAATATGGTGGACTCTGTGCATCCAGAGGCCACGACCTTACTAACTCCTGAGCATTCCACTCGATCAGTTGCTAGTAGGCAACCTCTGCCGGAGCGGATATTGGCGCAAAGTGCTTCTGGGACTGCCACCTTCCAGCCTGAGAATCCAGCTCAGCTGTATTTACTGATTCAAAGGGCGGCCCAGCAGGCCGAACGAATACATTTGGGACTCCAGCAGCAATGTGCCGAGCAACAAAACCAAATTTCCGCGCTTACTGAACAGCGTGACCAACTCCGCACAGCACGGGAGCAGATGGAAGCCATGATTACCAACGCCACTCAGATGTTCTCCGAGTTCTAGCCATCTCTCGAACTGCATTATCCCATGCTGCCCCCTAAAATCGCTACGGCCATTTTTTCCGAGCAAGCGATCCACCTCCGAATTGTCTTCCAGGAACTACACCAGGAGAATCATGAGCTGCGGGCAGCGTTAGTAGCCCGTGCAGAGCTAGCCGAGCCCGCGGTTGACTATTCCGCCTAGGTGGCCGACAAGCAGGGCCAGGCCGCTCAGATGCAGGAGACACTTCATTCCAAGGCCCGAGCGGCTCGAGACCTCCTAAAAGGCCTCCAGGAATGCTCCCTGGCCCTCACTGTCAAGACACAGCTGATTTCAGCCCAACTCCAGCAGGTTCCCCGGGAAATTCAAGAGGCTACTGACCCCGCTAGGCTGGATGAATTATACGCCCAGGCGGATGACCTTGAGGCACAGCTCCAACACACAGAGGCTTGTTCGGTGGCGGCTAAATGCGTCATTCGTGAGCTCCGGCCGCGCCTCCAATCTAGCGCCCGGACGATCCAACAGCTCGCAGTTGCGGCCGAACCTCAGATCAGCACGATCTTCGGAGCTGTCCCGTCGCCCCTCGACGAGGCTACTGTCACCAAGCTCGCTGAGGACACAGACTCACTTATTCAGGGGTGGCAGCAAGCTGTGTCGGCGTTTACGGAGCTTAGAGCTACAACATTCCAGAGGGTTCCGGAGTTAGGGCCCTTGTTTGAACAGCCGCCCGAAGATGCACAGTAAGGACAGGACCAAGCTGAGGGTGCACAGCAGGAACGAGCACAGGATGCAAGTGCACAGGGTGAACAGGGCACGGGGTCAAGCAGGGCAATGGAGATCGAAACTGTAATTTGCGATTGACTCGGGGACGAGTCAAAGAAATGTGGTCGGGGCTTGTTGGGGCCCTTGTTTTGAAAAACCTTGTTTTGAATGGTTTGAATTTGAATTTGGAACAACGGCCAGATTTTGGGTTGTGAAACGAGGACACCCGGCAGCCGCAATCAAGTCGCAACCACATCAAACGACGGAGCTACCAAGGTTGCGACAGAACAGGCACATAGCGGAGGAAACTAGATGCATAAGTGCAAATAAGGAGAAGATACAGCAGAAAGAATGGAAGCAGAACACACAGATAATCAGAGAAAAGCTAGAAGTAGCTGCAGAAGGACAGAAGAGGAACTAACAGTTGTGATAGCGGGTAAATAAATAGCAGTCACCCGGATGAAAGAGGGGAGATTTGCACAGCAGAAGAGAGAAGAGCGCGACTAAAGGAGAAAACGCATGCTGCAGCAGGAATCCGGAGCATGGATGAGGTCTCTATAGTTCCTAGGGTCTATTGATGTAGAATCTTTGTTCCGAAAGGCATATGTATCAGATCTGTAAGCCCATTGCAAAGCTATGTAATTGGAAGTTGGCCAAGGATTTAACGCAATTGCAGGTTACTGTCTATTTGTGTGATTCACATGCATGTGTGTTAGTCGCGATGCTTTAAAATTTTAATTACTCAAATGTCTGTATGCTCTCGGAATGATGTTGTGTATGTGATTATATTTATGTGATCTAACCCATGATAAGAATGAGTTGCGGATCCGTTCCTTGCCATTGGTCTATTCCCCTCCTGCATGTGGTCGCGGCACGCCTCGGGTGAGACTCTCTACTCTCTAGAGTAGGGTGATAATGCCGGCGTAATCCTAGACTACAGCGGATTCCTTTGTTGGCCACAACCACTGAACCTGGGTCTTGCCCGCGAGACTGCATGTGGTCACGGCACGCCTCGGGTGAGACTCTCTACTCTCTAGAGTAGGGTGATAATGCCGACGTAATCCTAGACTACAACGGATTCCTTTGTTGGCCACAACCACTGAACCTGGGTCTTGCCCGAGAGACCTGATCACTCACCAACATGTATGCAGATGTTGGCCCAGAGAGGCCCGCCGACATGTCGCCCATTGCATGGAGGACCCCTCTCGCACACGATCCTCAAGCTGAGGGTGGTGAAGGGAGCGAGCTAGTCCAGAACCTGGAGGGTATCGCCCGGGGGATCACGGATTATGCACGGCTAGCAGACGTCTCGATGGCTTACCAGAGACACACTGTGGGGGTGCCTAGTCGCCTCCATCGATTACTGAGGCGATTGGTGTGCGCGGTGACATGGTACCATGAGCACCACGCTAATTAGCCATCTAGGGCTTTTATATGCATATTTTTGAGAGACATGTTGTCTCCGGCCATTATTAAAACAAACATGTATATTTTTTGATTTTATGTGATGTACAAAAACTGTAAACTATTCGACATATATATATATATATGTCGAATAGTTTACAGTTTGTGTACATCACATAAAATCAAAAAATATACATGTTTGTTTTAATAATATGGGTATAAAAGCCCTAGATGGCTAATCAGCTAATCGACATATATATATATATATATATATATATATATATATATATATAAATATATATATATATGGATGGATATTTTTACATGTGATGATGTTTTTTTTTTTTTTTTTTTACAAGTTGCACAAATGTCTATCTAAAACCAAATTAGCTACTGCATCTGTTAATGCATTCATGCATCTGGGCATATGTTGATATGTAATGTAATACAAATTTCTTTCTAGTAAGCCAATGGCGCAACTCAAATTTCCGCCTTAATTTATCAAAATGTGAGCCAATTAGATGAATTTCTGAGTGTTGCAGAGATCTAATAAGGTGTTTTTGACCATGTTGGTGCAGATACCCAGGCACAATGTTGATTGAGTGGAAGGAGAGGGAGCATGGTGAAGAGGATGAAATGGCCATGCAAAATGAAGCTTGCATGACTGCCCTTCGAAACTATGGTCTCAAAAAGTTCTTCCTCACACCATGTTTAAGAGCATAACCTGAGCTATTGCAATATTTGATTAGCATTTGGGACGAGAATGAAGAAGTGTTCAGGCTCTGAGACCAAGTACTAGAACTTGAGGTCTCTGATGTTTATTTCATAACTGGATTTTCCCTAGTGGAGTTGCTAGTTTTTTGGAGAGGTAAATCCCCTTTGTGGACAGAGGCGATCCCTACTAGCCTAGATCGGGTCTAGCAACAACCGAGTCACGCTAAGATGCAAGTTCCTAATTTCAAAAGACCAAGATGCAACAAGAGGCCTACCTTAAGTCCTACGCTGCTGTCGTTTGTGGAGAAGATGGCGCTTTCGTCCTTTGTTGTGGCAGATCACAATTCTCCTGCCTAGCATGTTCGAACACCTGCATGTACACGAAGAAACAACAAACACACAATCGTAAAACCTAATACATGCAACTATGTATCAGTCAAAGAAGATACAACTCATAACATAAAACATGAACATCTGAGTGGAACCATAATCGAAGTCATTTATTATTGATCAGAACAAAGAAAGATACAACCTGAGCTCTGACGCTAGATCTTCCTTCGGCAGGTCGACATCGGAGTACGTCTCGGTAAAGCTCGTCGGGAATGGGACAAGTCTCTCTCTCTTCGGCTGTCTGACGATAATCTCCTTACTATTGATTCATCTCTATTCAGGCTATCTTGCAAAGGGAAAATGAAAATCTTATATAGATGGTGAAAGGGAAGTTGGGATCCCTACAATGGTGGGATTGGCCCTATCCTCAAGGAAGCTTCCATGATAGGTGGAAAACCACTTCCCCTACATGGAGATCCGGAGCCAAACCTGCCAACTCATTTTAGAGACTCGTTGAGGAGTTGGTTGGAATCAAACTTCTGCCATTTATTTTTAAAAAACAATCCTTATTAAGCCTGGCACGAGTAATACACTGGGACAGAGTGCCAGTTGGCGTGCCCTCTTTGGTGGATTTCCCCCATTGGCGCGAGGGCTGAACTCCCGCCAAGGCCAAAAGGTCTATTTTTAGGGCAGGAAATTGTCTTCAGGGGAATGATTGTCCTTATCAAGGGGGATGCCATGAAAGTGTTTTCAGGTCATGTCACTGCTCACAAGTCACGGAATAATCCCTCCAATGTGCGAGACAGGGGATTGCAGGGACAGTGACAAATTGCTGTGTAACAACCCTATTAACCTGAGAAATCCTCACAACTCCTTTATGGTTGTGGGGAATTTCCATTCCTTGATGGATTTAATTTTTTTAGGGTCTACCTTAAAGCCCTTGTGAGATACAATATGACCCAAATATTCCATCTCTTGTACTCCAAAGAAGCATTTGGATATTTTTGAATATAATTGTTTCTCCTCCAATAGTTTGAGCACCCTGTCAACATGTTGAACATGATCCTTCCGAGACCTGCTGTAGATTAGTATATCATCAAAAAATACTTACAAAAATTTTCTAAGGAAGGTTTTGAAAATGGAATTCATCAACCCTTGAAACGTAGAAGGTTCATTGGTAAGGCTAAAAGGCATGACCAAAAATTCATAATGACCCTCATGAGTTCGAAATGCTATTTTCGGAATATCTTCAGTCTTCATTCTAATTTGATGATATCGTGAACAAAGATCTAACTTGGTAAAATAATTTCTCCATGTAATTCATCCAATAATTCATCAATCACACGAATGAGAAATTTATCTTTAATAGTGAGCTTATTGATTTCCCTTTAATCCGGACACATGCGCCATGATCCATCCTTCTTGTGCACCAATACTACTAGAGTAGAGAAAGAACTTTGAATAGGTTGAATTATACCAGCCTCTAACATTTCTGCAATCATACGTTCAATTTCACTCTTTTGGACATAAGGATATCTGTAAGGCCTGATGTTTGGCGGAACACTTCCTGGAATCAAATGAATAGCATGATCATAATCACGAAATAGATGATTTTGATGTTGGAACTTCTAGTGAGAATAATTGTGCTATTACACCTCGTTTTTCTTTCTTCAGAATATTTGTCATGACATTAGAGCTTATTATCTTTCCTATGTTTCATGTGATACCCCGTAATTCGACTTCCTTTCCTTCCGAAAAAAATTTCAAGAAAATTTCTTGAAAATTAAAGCCACAACCCCCAAAGATTGTAACCATTGTACTCCTAGTACAAATCAACACCTCCCATTGGTACATAAAGCATTGGGCTATTCAATACATACTCCCCCATGGTTATCTTGATATTATGGCATTTTCTGGAGCAATTTATATTTCCTCCATTTGCAACTATCAGTTGAAATTATGGTGCTGGATATAGGAATCAATTTAATTCCTTGGATACGTTACAATGAATAAAATTATGGGTACTACCCGAATCAATCAACACTATTACCTTTTTCTTCTTGATATGTCCTTCTATCTTGAGAGTTTTAGGAGTGGTAATTCTTGCCAATGCATTACATGATATGGTCAGACTCATTTATTCTTTCTCTAGGGCTGGTTCTTGTTGTATATCCTCTTATTTTTAGTTTTCTTGTTCATTTTCTTCCCCCTCTTCACAATCTATGTCAAATAATTTATTCTTAGCACACTTATGACCTTTAGTGTATTTTCTATCACAACTGTAGCAAAGCCATTTTTCTCATTTTTCTTCCAATTGTTGTGGTGTCAATATTGTAGGTTGTGGAAGCCTAGGAGTAGCAACACTTCCATATTCATATATGTGAGCAGTTGGCTTACTTGTCGCCATAATTTTACAATCAATTTTTCTTGCCAACCTAAATGCCTTCTCCAATGAATCAGGTTCCCAAAGGCAAACCTCATTTTGGATGTTATCCTTTAAAGTCCCCATGAAGACATCAATCGTGTGTTCCTCTGGATTATCATTTACCCTTATATTCAATTTTTGGAAGATTTCAATGTGCTCCACCACTGAACCCTTTTTTTTGAGATTTATCAATTGGCTAAAGAGGGTGTTGGTCTTTGTATCCTCATAATGTGCCACCATTTCCTCCATAAAAATTGACCAAGTGAATTTTTTTTACGGGAACAAAGCCATCGATACCATACAAATTTATTTTGTTCTAAATATAAAGTTGCAATGCATAATTTTTGTGTGTTTTTCATATTATTGAGATCAAAATATTGATCCATATATAGTATCCATGTTACGGGATCCTTTCCATCAAACTTCCTCATATCGATCTTTGGAATATGGTGTGGCTTCTGTTGTCGACAATTATTGTCTACCCTAGAGACAGCCTAGAGTTGCTATAGACCAGTGCCTAGGACATCTTAGCATAGAAAGGAGCTCATAATATATCTTGGGTTGTCAATCCAAAAGCTCTCTTACTATCTCTTGTAAAACAAGGAAATTAGTTTAAATGGAACCAAAATCTCTCAGAAGCTGATACAAAGATAAGAATAATGTAGGAACAGCATGCAAAACTCCAATACAAAAGCATCAGACAGTTAAGAGACAGCTTACTGCAAAGAGGGCCAGTTCAAATAGTATGCCACAGAAATCAAATATTAGAAAGTGGATGCAGTGAGGAAAACATGAAGGAGATACTAGTTAACATGAGGTTGATACCCAGATACACAACAGAACCACATATGGGCTTATCCAACTAAGAATCCATACATGACAATGGCGTTTTAAAAGCACCCTCCTCAAGTAACTAATATAGTAGAAAATATGAATGACATGAACATGGAACAATATATCATGACTAGGCCTATTTAAAGCACTTGACTAATCCAAGTATGGGCACCAACTAGGATGAATCCTTACTTAAGATCAGTGAGCCACTCACATTCTAGAACATGATACAAGAAGATAGATGCAATGAAATGAGATATTATATTAACACATAAGAAAAGATTACATACTGTGGGATACCAAAGACCAGAATCCTCATTACAGTTATAACTCCTCCTCACTGAGACCCTACAGGCTCTGAGCCTTCATACAGAAACTTTACAAGATGTATACAAAGCCTTTCACTGCACAGTTTGCTGATAGAAATCTGGAACCTTTACCATGTCTTTTTTCTGGGTTTTTATAGAAAAGATAGAGAATTCTAGAGAAGGAGGTAGATGGAGCACATTTAATGATTTGATTTGAACAAAATGGCGGAAAACATTCGCGCCCACACTGTGAATGACTAAATATAATTAACTGTACTTTGCAATCTACCTCCGGAAATAAATGCTGTGGATGAAAATCTCCTTATAAACAAGACACAAATAATAAAATATACAAATGTTCTGCCCTTTGCTGAAAGAGAAAAATATGTTGTCATAAAACCTTGAGATAGCTTGTGATTGTGCATAGTACTCTCGGCCTTCCATCTTTAAATTAAAAATTCAAAAGCATAAGGCCAGACTCTGGCTTTCTCGATCTTTCACTGATATTTGTATGCTGGCCCATTAATATTTCTTGCTGCGTAATCTTCCCTCTGGATGCATTTGCAGGGTTCAATGGATTTTATTTCTGCTCCCGTTTATCGGGTCATATCATAGCAACTAACCCCAGCCTCCCTTTTAAATTCCTGCTTTTAAGAACTGTCCTTGGACAAGATCTTGGTCTTGGTAATGGAGGCGAAGAATTATGGTTTTTCTTCCTCCTCTTGAAACCTGCAAAACTCACAAATGCATTAGAAAAACAAACACAGGAGCAAGGGGCGTGGAGCTGGAGGCGATGGTAGCGTCGAGAATAAGGCCACATGGCTAGAACATGCAGGGTGGCGTAGAAATTACAGTGGAGGTATGGCGGACAGGCTGACCAGAGGGAAACATTAACATATAACGTATGAATGAAATAGATATGAATAGCGGAGGGAGAGATGATGGACACGTGAGGCGATGACGTGGATGGACGTACAACAAATGGCATGGAAGGGGTGATGTGGAGGGAGAACTGAGTCAATGGCATGCTGACAAATCCGGGCTATACGATCTACAAATAGATCAACGGTTGATGATGCATCAAAGAGTGATGAAGCGGTGGGCCAGAGGCGATATAGACAAAACTAAAAGGTGCGCGACTCTGAAGATTAATAGCCATTGGATTGGGTTCACGAGATCAGATGGTGGTGACAAATTCCGCTGCGTGTCTTTGGTCTGACCTTTAACGCGCGAAATGAGCGGTATGGGAATCGTACACTGGGACACGCGTCACCCAACGTATGGAATCGCTGGGTCCGCGGGAAAAACCGCCAGCCTCAGATAGGTGGTGCGGAATGAAACCAGTGGTTTTCTGCGACGGGATACGGACGTGGGGACCACCAAGGAAAATAGACTCTGCTCCGTCGATTGGACTTGATCGGATGGCTACAGTTGTGCTCGAAAACATAAAGCGACGAGCTCCTTTTGACTTAGCATATGGTTGTGCGCCCGAGTCACATGGGAATGAGAACAGAGGGGTTGGAATCCCAGGGGCTAGGCCCGATATAACTTTAATTACAGATTTTTAGCCTTTTTAGAGTGTATCTTTCGGGTGGGCAGGACAACGGTAGATAGTATATGAAGGTTTTAGGCCATGAAAGGGGTTCAAAACATATTTGGGTGGGATCGGTGGCCAAAAATTTGAATGGAGGGGCTGATATGCACAACATCGGCTCCATCTGAGGACGACATGTTCATCCTTAGACATGTCGAGAACATGCAGACCTCAGACCATCCTGTATGTTGATTCTACTCTTCAATCCCTTTGCATTTTATTCAAAACTTGTCGACCCTATTCCTTATTAAAATAAAAACTGAAACAAAGTCTATATACAATATAATACAACAGGCATACTCTGCCCGAATTAAAATTGAAAGTAGGGCTTTAGGAATTGGCCGTTCACAGGGGCATCTAACAAGTCACCCTGCAAATTTTCTAAAATGAATGTATTATTACCTTTTAGCTCCATAATCTTAAATGGGCCAAACCAAAGTGGATCAAATTTAGCATGTTTTTCCTTTTCAGCCCTTCCAGATATCCCATCTGAGAACCAGATCACCAATTTGAAATTTCCTGTCTTTTTCCTGCTGATCAAAGATGTTTTTCATTTTCTCCTGATACTCCGCTAATCTCTGATTCACCTGGCTCCATGTTTCCTCCAATTCTACCAGTTGGTTAATTCTTCTGACCATGTCATCTGGTTCTTCCCGACTTTCCTGCATGAAACGTACCACCGGAAAAGCCAATTGCACAGGAAACACGACTGCTCGCCCATATACCAGTTCATAAGGAGATTTCCCAGTTGCTCTCTTGCTAGTTACTCTGTTCGCCCACAGAGCAAATTTAAATTGGGAATCCCAATTCTTTTGATTCTCATTAATTTTCTTCTTCAAGGCCCTCACCAGAGTTTTGTTGGAAGATTCTGCCAAGCCATTCCCCTGTGGATAGTAAGCTGTGGAGTGATTTAATGCAATATTATACTGTTAGCAGAAATTTACAAATTTATTGGACCTGAAGGCCTGTGCATTATCAGTTACAATTCTAGCTGGATAGCCAAACCTGGAAATGATGTTTTCTTCCATGAATTTGATTATTACATCATCTGTAGCATTTCTTGCAGGTATGGCTTCCACCCACTTTGTAAAGTAATATGTTGTAGTCAATATCCATTTATGTTGGACACTTGAAGGGGGATGTATTTCTCCAATAAAATCTAATCCCCATTGCTGAAATGGTTCATCTATATGAACTGGAATTAGGGGCAAAGCAGACAACTTTTGTCTCTCAGCAAATTTTTGACACTTATCACATGCTCTAACCCAATTAAAAACATCTCCAAATAATCTAGGCCAATAAAAACCATCTCTCAGTATTTTATGTGCTGTGGCCCTCCAACTGTAATGACCTCCACAAATTCCCTCATGAAACTCCACCATTATATTTTCTACTTCATCCTATGTGAGGCACAATAATAGTATGCCTGAAGGATCTCTCCAATATAACTGACCATTGGCAACTATATACTTTTGTGATTTCAACCTCAAAGCCCTGTATTTTGATTTATCACAGCTGGGTGGACAACTGAGTGTTAAAATATATTCAACTATTTCTTTGTACCAAGGGTTGGTGAGATATTTTATGTGTATCATTTGAGTGGCCATCTCTAGTCCATGCTACTCTTCTCCTTTCTCAGGCTCTTCATTTGCTATCATGGACAATTTTATACCTAAATCCTGATGATTTGATTCAGACAAAATTTTGGCTAGCCCCTGGCCTTTAACCAGCTTAGTAGGTCTTATGTCCAAATCATACTCCTGTATCTTTGCAATCCATCTTCCTCTTTTGCCTTCACTATCTCCTTGAATGAGAATATCTTTGACAGCTGCTGTAGGAACATATGCAGTAATGTGGGATTGCAAAACATATGTTCTAAAGGCTTTGAGGGACTTCACCAGGGCATATGCCTGCTTCTCTAGTATATTATAATTCAATTCTGCATCATGTAATACCTGACTGAAAAAGGCTATTGGCTGCTCATATCCATCTTCGTTTTTCTGCAACAAGACTCCAGCTACTGTATGAGGTGAAGCAAATGAAAAGATCATAAATGGCTTTGTATAATCAAGCCCAGCTAGCACAGGAGCTTCAGAAAATGCTTGTTTTATTATGGTGAATGCATCTCTAGATTCCTGAGACCATTTTACTTCATTATTCTTTTTCAACATATCAGTTATATGCCTAACTATCTTAGCATAGTTAGGAATAAACCTTCTCAAGAAATTGATTCGGCCTAGAAACACCTGCACTTCCTTCTTATTCCTGGGTAAAGGAATACTGTTTATAACTTCAACTCTCTTAGGGTCTATTTTCACACCATCTTTAGTTACAATGTGCCCTAAGAGTTTTCCCTCATCTAACGCAAATAAATATTTTTGAGGATTCAGGGAAAGACCATACCTTCTGCATTTTTCAAAGGTTCTCTGCAAGTGCTGAATGTGTTCAGTATCATCCTTTGAAAATACTGTGATATCATCCAGATATACCACCAGAAACTTGTCCTGCTCTCCAACAAAAGCTATGTCCATTGCCCTCTGAAAAGTAGCTCTTGCATTAATTAGCCCAAATGGCATCCTGGCATACATGAATGTACCCCATGGTGTTGTAAATGCAGTTTTCTTCTGATCCTCTAGGAACACAGCTACCTGATTATAACCAGAAAACCCATCCATCATTGACATTCTGGAGGCTCCGACCACTTTTTGCAGGATGTGGTCCATCTTAGGCAGTGGATAATTATCCTTTAAAGATGCTCTATTTAAGTTCCTGAAATCCACACACAACCTTATTTCTCCATTTTTCTTTCGAACAGGAACAAGGTTTGCTACCCATTCTGAGTATCTCAGTGGCACAATTATTTTGGCCTTCAACAGCTTCTTGATTTCTTTCTCAATAGAGGGAAGCAGCAGAGGATTTATCTGCCTAAGCTTCTGCTTATAAGGCTTTGCATCTTCTCTCAAAGGAATTTTATGCTGCATTATATCAACATCAAAAGTTTTAAGGTCTTGATAAGACCATGCAAATACATCCTTATATAACTGAAATAATTTCAGATATTTCTCTTTATATTCTTCTGGGACCTTTTTGGATAATTTGACAATTTTGGGCTCAGCATCAGTGCCCAGATTTAAATCTTCCACTTGTTCTTATTCTACTATTTTATTGTGCTACAATGGAACATCGTTTTTATCAAACAATATTTCTAGAGGCACCAGTCCTCTAGGTATGATATTTCCTTTTAGCTGTAGCACTTTATTGCCTGCTATTTTTTCTTCCCATTTGTTTTCTACAACATTTTCAGCTTCCTCTTCTTCATTACCATCAATATCCATATTGGAGAATTCTCCCACTGTCTCCAAGAATCTCTTCATCTGTTCATCATCTTCAAATACCTGCCAATGTTTAACATTATCTGGGATTGATGGTCTGTATCGTACTTCAATTTCATACCTCAAAAGAGGATTCTGTGGAGGACGAAATGTGCTAGCAGCCACAGCAAGAGAATCTACCATTCTGTTCTGTTCCTGGGGCATGAACTGTATGTTAAAAGCCGAGAAGAAATTTTCCACCATGTCCCATACTTCATTTCTGTAGGCTCTCAGCCGTGGATGCTTAGTTTGACATTGATTTCTGACCTGCCTTACCACCATCTCAGAGTCTCCCATGACTTTTAAACTTTGTATGCCCATATTCTTGGCTGTCTGTAATCCTAACAAAAGTGCTTCATATTCAGTTACATTATTGGTAGCCTCATATTCCAATTTAAAGGACAGTGGGACCCATTTTCCTGTAGGAGAGATTAATAACACCCCAGCTCCATTGCCTTCTCTTGAATTTTCCCCATCAAAATGTAAAGTCCAGATTCTAGCTTCATAATTTTCTGAAGGCTGCTCATCCTTAATTTTGAAGGATGATTCATGCACATAATTTTTATCTTCTTCTAGCATAAAGCATGAAAAATCTCCTTCTTTACTATAGACTGGTGAATTTTCAGAGTTATCAGCCTTAGTAACTACCTTGACAAATTTAGTCTCTCTATATAACCTCCTCTCCTGTCCACCAAAAACTGGGATGGTAGCATATGTTAAATCCAGCTTAATTGACCCACCAATTTTTGTACCCCAGGACCTTGACAGCAACATGCCAAAGCGGGCTGGGATATCAGCCACTACAATGTCCATGACCACACTCTTTGCTGGAATTTGGGCCAAATTGACCACTAAATCTTTAATCATCCCTAAGCATTTGACTCTTTTGGAATCAAATGAATAAAGGTCTTTATATGGGCGTGTGATTTGCAGTCCTAGTTGTTCCATGACAGATAGAGGCATAAGATTATGGGAAGCCCCAGAATCTAACATACAATTGTGTAACAGTAGGTCATGAATAACTAGAGACACATAAAAAGGAGGAGTAGAAGGATCTACTTCCTCAACATGTGGGCCAAAGACTACCATGGGTATTTCTTCTTGAAGGTTTAAACTATTAGGCACAATTGATATTTCAGGAGGGAGCATAAAAGAAGTAACTTGAGACTGATATGCAGGTTGTTTTAACAGCTCGGTCAAGGGGACTGGAATTTTAATTTTCTCAAGTTCTTTTTGAAAACTAAAAGCAGGAGGGGGCTTTTCTATCACAACTTCCTTTGACTCTTTGTTTTCAGCAGAGAATTTAATTTCTTTTGACGCAGATTCATCATTAGGAGGACTGACTACTTTTGAAGAAGAAGGAATCTGGTCATTAGGCTGCAAGGGAGTATTTAGAGGACTCTTATCTTTTTCTGTGTTTCTCTTTGTTGCTGATTCCTTCTGAGCAAGTACCTCCTTTTGAGGTGGCTCCTCTTCTTGATCTTGAGTTCGGGTCCTCTTCCTTGAAGATCTGAGATCATATTTTACTTTGAATTGTGCTTGCATGAAATCAGCAAATTGTTTACAATAATGATCAATCTCTGCTTCTTCTTCTTCTTGCAATGGGCATTCTATATCATCATTGTTTGAAAAAGCAAGATTTGAGTTTTCTAATTCATAAGCAGCATCTTCGGTGAAGTCATCTGCTGGACCTTCCAGGTACAATGGGTGTGGTACCTGATCTGGTTGCTCTTTTGCTTCTCTTGGCAATATCTGCAGTGGTGGTCTCTTGTACTGAGGATTTTATCCTCTGTTTGGAGCATTATAAAAATTCTTGGGAGCTGAACTCTTGGCCTCCAATTCGAGCTTACCCAACTTATTAGACAGATTTTTGATCATTTTGCTCATTTCTTCAATTCTGTCGACGTCTTTGTCTTGATTGGAGGTAGAAACTTCTTCCTTGCCTCTTCTCCTGGTGTCCTGTTCAACTTTTCCTTTTGATTTCCCAGTGGAGGCAAAGTTTGCTTCTAATTCCAGGGCATTTGACTGAGCATCATCTAGGGTGGCAGGCTTTCTCTCCCTGAGGGAGAAACCGAAATCTGAGTCAAAAGCTGCAATGAAAACAACTTTTGCGGCATTCCGACGAGGCTTCATATCTGCAGGAAGATTTAGATATAATTTATTAAATCTCTTAATAAACTCCGACACCCCTTCATTGTGTTTCCTCTTCAGAGTATTAAACTCAGTAAGACACATCCCATGATCTTTGTTTTCCCCCCATTTCCTGAGAAAAGTATTCTCCATGTCATCCCAGGTGGTCACTGAACGGTTTCCCAAAGTCTTGAACCATTTTATGGCCTCACCATCCAAAGATTGCACAAACAATCTCAAGACCATGTCTAAATGTTCAACATTAAGGTTCTTTGCAAAGGAGCAGAAAGTCTCAATATGTCTCTGAGCATCAATTTCATTTTCACCATTGAATCTAGGAAAAATCTTCAAATAATCCTGTGGCATATCATTCAACACTTGTGGTAAGGCCAGTGGAGCGTATTTGTTCATAGGAAAGCAGGAACATTAGCCATTGGAGGAGGTGGGAGCTGTGCAACAGTTTGATTTACAAATGGAGGAAGTGGAGGAGGTGGGAGAGGAGTATGTATAACAATGGGAATAAATTGCACAGAAGCCTGAGGTGTAGATGGGAATAGTTCACGGTTAACAACAGCTACTTCTGTGACTTCTTTAACTTCTTCAGCCTCAGGGGTAGGATGAGGGTTATCTTTGGTTCTAGCACTTCCCCTGGGTGGGCTATCTGAGTAATATTCAGGATTTTCCTCAGTGGAGTCGGGATTTTCCGCTGGGATTTCCTGAGAAGAAGAGGATGGATGATCTTCTACAGAATATTCAGGGACTTCAGCATGGGCTGATTTTCTTTCTTTCCAACTTCTTCTATGAATAATATTCTCTGGGTCAGATACAGAGGATGTCTTTAACTTAGAGAAATCTGATCTCAAATGTGGGTTTCGAGGAGCCAGGACTACCAATAGATTTATCAAATAAAAAATAGTGGAGTCGCCAAGGTGAGAGATATACAACTCTTCAACTCTCTGTGCTCACCTGATTAGAGAGTGAATATGATTTTTCGAGGCCCAGGGAAATTGATTTTCTTAAATTCGTCCCTGGCAGCGGCGCCAGAAATATGTTGTCGACAATTCTTGTCTACCCTAGAGACAGCATAGAGTTGCTATAGACCAGTGCCTAGGACATCTTAGCATAGCAAGGAGCTCATAATATATCTTGGGTTGTCAATACAAAAGCTCTCTTACTATCTCTTGTAAAACAAGGAAATTAGTTTAAATGGAACCAAACTCTCTCAGAAGCTGATACAAAGATAAGAATAATGTAGGAACAACATGCAAAACTCCAATACAAAAGCATCAGACAGTTAAGAGACAACTTACTGCAAAGAGGGCCAGTTCAAATAGTATGCCAGAGAAATCAAATATCAGAAAGTGGATGCAGTGAGGAAAACATGAAGGAGATACTAGTTAACATGAGGCTGATACCCAGATACACAACAGAACCACATATGGGCTTATCCAACTAAGAATCCATACATGACAATGGCGTTTTAAAAGCACCCTCCTCAAGTAACTAATATAGCAGAAAATATGAATGACATGAACATGGAACAATATATCATGACTAGGCCTATTTAAAGTGCTTGACTGATCCAAGTATGGGCACCAACTAGGATGAATCCTTACTTAAGATCAGTGAGCCACTCGCATTCTAGAACATGATACAAGAAGATAGATGCAATGAAATGAGATATTATATTAACACATAAGAAAAGATTACATACTGTGGGATACCAAAGAACAGAATCCTCATTACAGTTATAACTCCTCCTCACTGAGACCCTACGGGCTCTGAGCCTTCATATTGAAACTTTACAAGATGTATACAAAGCCTTTCACTGCACAGTTTGCAGATAGAAATATGGAACCTTTACCATGTCTTTTTTCTGGGTTTTTATAGAAAATATAGAGAATTCTAGAGAAGGAGGTAGATGGAGCACATTTAATGATTTGATTTGAACAAAATGGCGGAAAACATTCGTGCCCACACTGTGAATGACTAAATATAATTAACTGTACTTTGCAATCTACCTCCGGAAATAAATGCTGCGGATGAAAATCTCCTTATAAACAAGACACAAATAATAAAATATACAAATGTTCTGCCCTTTGCTGAAAGAGAAAAATCTGTTGTCATAAAACCTTGAGATAGCTTGTGATTGTGCATAGTACTCTCGGCCTTCCATCTTTAAATTAAAAATTCAAAAGCATAAGGCCGGACTCTGGCTTTCTCGATCTTTCACTGATATTTGTATGCTGGCCCATTAATATTTCTTGCTGCGTAATCTTCCCCCTGGATGCATTTGCAGGGTTCAATGGATTTTATTTCTGCTCCCGTTTATCGGGTCATATCATAGCAACTAACCCCAGCCTCCCTTTTAAATTCCTGCTTTTAAGAACTGTCCTTGGACAAGATCTTGGTCTTGGTAATGGAGGCGGAGAATTATGGTTTTTCTTCCTCCTCTTGAAACCTGCAAAACTCACAAATGCATTAGAAAAACAAACACAGGAGCAAGGGGCGTGGAGGTGGAGGTGATGGTAGCGTCGAGAACAAGGCCACATGGCTACAACATGCAGGGTGGCGGAGAAATTACAGTGGAGGTACGGCGGACAGGCTGACCAGAGGGAAACATTAACATATAACGTATGAATGAAATAGATATGAACAACGGAGGGAGATATGATGGACACATGAGGTGATGACGTGGATGGACGTACAAAAAAATGGCATGGAAGGGGTGATGTGGAGGGAGAACTGAGTCAATGGCATGCTGACAAATCCGGGCTATACGATCTACAAACATATCAACGGTTGATGATGCATCAAAGAGTGATGAAGCGGTGGGCCAGAGGCGATACAGAAAAAATAAAAGGTGCGCGACTCTGAAGATTAATAGCCGTTGGATCGGGTTCACGAGATCGGACGGTGGTGACAAATTCCGCTGCGTGTCTTTGGTCTGACCTTTAACGCGCGAAATGAGCGGTATGGGAATCGTACATCGGGACACGCGTCGCCCAGCGTATGGAATCGCTGGGTCCGTGGGAAAAACCTCCAGCCTCAGATAGGTGGTGCGGAATGAAACCAGTGGTTTTCTGCGATGGGATACGGACGCGGGGACCACCAAGGAAAATAGACTCCGCTCCGTCGATTGGACTTGATCGGACGGCTACAGTTGTGCCTGAAAACGTAAAGCGACGAGCTCCTTTTGACTTAGCATATGGTTGTGCGCCCGAGTCACATGGGAATGAGAGCAGAGGGGTTGGAATACCAGGGGCTAGGCCCGATATAACTTTAATTACAGATTTTTAGCCTTTGTAGAGTGTATCTTTCGGGTGGGCAGGACAACGATAGATAGTATATGAAGGTTTTAGGCCATGAAAGGGGTTCAAAACATATTTGGATGGGATCAGTGGCCAAAAATTTGAATGGAGGGGCTGATATGCACAACAGATTCAATCCCACATTACAGTTTATGAAATCACGATTAACATTTATTTTGTTTTCATCATGAGTTTCCTCTACTATCTTTTCGCTAGGAATCATTTCTTGTATCAACTTTGTCAAACCTTCCATGTTTGCTTTTAGATCATTCTTCATGTCTTCCATGTTGTCTTTAATTTTTTCCTCTATACCATCGATCTTAACTTCCATTCCATCCATCTTAGATTCCACTTCTTTCTCCAAACCATCCATCTTAGCTTCTACGCTTTTCTTCAAAACTTCCATTTCATTTTTTGTTGCTCTTTGCGAGAGCAAAATTTGGTGCACTTTCTCTTGTAATTTTGATATATCATGTTGCACTTATTCATATTCATGAGTCATAGTTGAGTATTATGAGGGCTTAATGGGTGTTGAATTATTTTTATGGGGAATTTTAGAACCCAATACTGATATCTAAGCTTCAATATTACATTGGAATCACTTCAAACTGATTTTTCAAACAAGAATTATGCAATTTGAAAAATAAAATACACACCTTTTTCTTGCTTTTGAGGAGCTCGATATTGAAACTGAATTATCCCTATGATTTTGGATCTTCAATATTTGAAATGAAGTCCTGTAGTAGTCCTCTGAATCTTTTTTCCAATGCCACAGATCTGACCTTCTTTGGATGCTTCAAGCCAAAGTTATGCCCAATCTCCCACAATGACCTAATTATGGATGGGTTCAGTAGAGCGAACTTGTATGGCGTGCCACGTGTTACTGTTTCCTCCTTCAGCTCTGAAATTGATACACATGAAACTACAATCCGTGTAATTTCGATTTTTTTTTATAGAATACCAATCCGGTGCTCAAAGAGAGGGTTATGATGATTTTCCCACGGTCGCCGCCTGAAAACATCCTAACTTCCACAGATCATATCTCTGAAAATATTGCGAACCTAGATCTGAAATATTTACATGAAGTTCCTCAGGATTTCGGCTTCGCGTGATAAAAATTTCGGCTTCTGAACCTTCGTAGAATTTTTTTTATAGAGAAAATTCCATGATGACCTGTTTGGAGCAGCAAAACCCTAGAATCCAACGCTCTTACCAAATGTTATGAAACCAGCTCCAAAAATAAAAGAAAAGAGAGATCAATGCCTTATAAATAAGCCATTTCGAGGGGGAAACCTCCTTTACATTACATAAATGAATAATTCTTGGATGATACAAATGAAAAAACCTCCTTCTATATATAGGAGTCCATGGGGTCACAATATAATCCTAGCTGACCTAACAATAATAATGTAAGGGAATAATAATAACAATATGGGGGTTACAGGGGTACAAAAATAACAATAAGGGGGCTATACTAACCACAATAAGGGACTACACTAGTAATATAGGGACCTAAAAATCTTTAATTTTTGATATCTTCATGAAGTATGAGGCCATGTTCTCTTCTTTTGACATTCTTGTTCCATAAAGTTAATTCCTTAGAGAAATATTTTGACTAGTTGTGTTAATGGAGTATAGTTTGACAAATGTCTCATAGAATTCCTTGGATGTAGACAAATCTGAAACAAAAGAAATGAGGTGATCTTTGATGGACTCAAAGTGAATCCTTTGAGCTCTAGTTTCTCCCTTATTGTATTTGGTCACTTCTCAAGCATTTTTTTTATTTGGTATTGGAGCATTGCCTTCAAACAATTTTATGACTTCATTTTATTTAAGGACTGAATCAATCCCCTTCTTCCAAGATTTGAAGTTGGATGCTCCATCAATCTTGTTGTCTTCATTGCAGATAAATGCCATTTGATTGGGGGTATTAGACCATTAAAGAAATTTTGAGGTCTAAAATGGGCCTCCTAAGAAATACTATATAATAATAGTGGAAATAATAATAATATTAAATTACGTCATCAAATTTTAGAGGGAAAACATAAAAAAATACTTTTTCATATATTTCAAATTTTTCGTGTAACCCATCAAAAGTATGCAACATGCGTACTCCTTGGACGAATAATTAAATTCTGCATCCAACAAGTGCTCCCGCTCAAAATTTGAATAAAACGGTAGGGAGAAAAGTTGAAAAGGTAGTTTTTATTTTTATTTTAAAATATTTTTACTTTATTACTCCAAAAATGGTAAATCATCCCGTGTGGTTGACATCATCATCCTGAATATTATTAGTTCTTATAAATTTGGTTTGGTTGTACATTTTGTTTTGAGGCCCATTTTTGACCTCAAAATTTCTCTAGTGATATAGAATAGATTAGTTATTTCTTGAGAGAGAGAGAACTACTACAAGGGTGTCTTTAAGTATGCCAACAATTTGTGATCTTCAAGCTTCCTTCATTCACCTTAGCTTTGATATTGTGTTGAGAAACCAAGTGTAATGATGTCTAACACCTAATATATTCTTGATAATTACTTGTGAATATAATGTATTCTTATTACTTCCTATGTCTTCCTCATCAAACAATTATACAAAAGTTAAATCTTTCAGGAAAATATAGAGATCACAATGAGACAAGAGACACAAAAAATTAGGCAGGCATCCAGGGCAAAACCCACAAGGGAAAAACACAACAATATTTCTCTTATAGAATCAGATAAGAATGAGATATCTAAGACCAAGGCCAAGATCAAACTACCACCAAAATTCCAAGTCAAACACTCCTCCAAGTCACCTTCAAAGTCATATTAAATGATGGTCAAACTGCTCCAAATATGGTCAACGTTCTGAAATATAGACCTGCAACAAGGGGTCAAAATTCGACTTGAAACTACCTCAAAATTTTTAGCTTAATCAAACCTCCACATGTGCAAACTACAGTAGTCAAAGATTCGGTCAAAAAAGGGATTATTCTTGTTGTTTTTTACTTGCTTTCTTTATCCTTTGACTCGACTTCTTCTCTCCTTCACTAGGTTCAAAAAATTCTTCTTGTGATGTGAGTGAGTGTGCCCCAAGTAGGTCTAACTATCTCTTATATATCACCGTCAAAGAGCGTCCAATAACTTTGGATTTGGAGGCCCATGTCTACTTGTCCAAGGAGGGTAAACTTAGTCATCTTGTGGACTAATGACTCAAAATACAATTCAAATTCATTTTTCTTACAAATGTCCAAATGGGACATGACTCAAATGATATTTTATTTTGATTCATAATAAATTATTTTTGAATCTTTTTGACTGTAAGTATGAAGAACATGTTTTGAAAAAAATATAAATATAATAAATATAACAAATACATTAATGATAAATTTATATTATGAAGACCGAACCTAGTTACAACTTCAACGCTCCCTCTTAACAAGGGAGGTATTCATAATGAATCAATGGGATAATCTCAAGTTGAAATATTTATATGAGAAAAGATCTAGATTGATAATAATTGTTATAAATATCATCATGAATAATATTTTCAAACTACCAAGGCCTTGAAAAGTTATCTCTATCTCTCCACTAGATCAGAGCATAGTGCTAGGAGAAATTCAATAGGACACCACACAACCGCCTCTTCGAGGCACATACTATACCTAGGTTCACCAAAATATGTCCTACACATGACCATTTCCTAATATGTTGTCCCAATACATGACACAAGGAAATGTTGGTCCTCCAGACCATTTCGATACTCGATCAATATACTTAACTTACAATTGTTAGTCTTGGTCATAGTACATGTCTCAAGAATGTCGGTCCATAATGCATATCCAATCTACCATTATCCCTAACCGTGTTCATGTACTTGACTTATGGCTATTAATCTTGGCCAAAATCCATGACACATGGAGAACAAGGTTTCCATCCTCACCCCCTCTCAATATGGGAGGAGATATCCACAAGCCCAAGCTTCTCTAAAAAATTCTCATGCTTTCCCTTAGGAAGGGGCTTTGTCAAAAAATTAGCTACTTGTTTGTGAGTGAATATTTACTATAGCTTCACAGCTCCATCCTGCATCATTTCATGAATCATAATGTGCTTCAACATTCCAGGTTCTCTGAAAATATTCATACAACTTTGATCAATACAAGGTATCATTGCCGAATCCAAAATGTTCATCACTTAGTCCATCAAACATTTTATGGAGCCAAATTGATTCATAGCTAATTGTACAAACTTCCATATATTCTTCCTTCGTAGTGCAATAGAATCCATCTTAATGCTCTATCAAGAAATCATACCAAATCCCAAGTAGAACCAACCATTAATAGAATCTTTATTCATCATTAACATTTCCAACCCAATTGACGTGTCCTTGAATCAAATGTATCATGGAACTAATCAACTAATGGTACAATGATGGATCAAACAATATAAAAAATCTCCAACTTCTCCTAGATGGTGTTGCCATAGGTCTATAATTTGTCATCCAACCTTCTGGAAGATCTTGGTCACAAGATTCTTTTAGTTTTCTACCAAATCTCAAGTAATAGAGTATCCATCCAAGATATGTCAAATTATGTTTTGAGCTCCCTCTGAAGGTAATATCTCTAACTCATGAGTTCTTGAATCATTCAATTTCATTCCAAATTACAAGGTCTTGTTTAGTCACGAGAATCCTTTTTCATGTCTTTTAAGAAGTAAGAGTAACCTTTCCAGCTGAGGGAATTGTCTTATTATGAAATTATTCAGTAGTTGCTTCCATGTTATCATGTAAAGCTAATCGTTTAATTATTTAATGCATACTTCAAAATGCTTGCTCCTCCTGTAGAATATGCTTAATTATGTCTTTTAAATTGTTCCATCTACATGTTAAAGTCTATTTATTTAAGAAAATTAAGTTTATTTAAATTCTCTACACTAGTCATTGTGGTGTCACTGGCTCATTCTATTATGTATAAGGTCAAATTCGCTTCACTGAATTTGAAGTGAATGTTAACTCTTTTTGGCTAGAGGAATCCCTATTATGTTGCAATTTATATGTTGACTTCCATTGATATAATTCTTGACTATTTTTCCCTTTTCAAAGTTTTGACTACTATCCTGTTAGCCTCCTTACTTCTTAGAGAGAAATGTTAGCTTCTTCTGGATCTGCATGATGAAATACGAGTATCCTAAAAGACTTACAATTTACGGATCCCCATAGATCATATAACTTTTTTTTTCCATAAATAAATACTATTCTATCTGCCACCTTCTAAACAAGAAATAGAAATAAAATTGCACTGCAAACTTGATACAAAAGTAGATTTTATAGCTATGTAAAATTTCCATTTTCTTCATTATCGTTAATAGTAGATGTACTTGTTGTCTTTTATCTTGGGTTTCTTCAAAGCTTCTTCATATTCATTTGTTAATAATTCATGTCTTTCCTTCCTCTTATTATTATTAGGGTTCTTGGCTTAATCTCTCTTGAATTGTCCATATTCATGACAACCATAACATTGAACTTTGGACATATCCTTATTTCTATGAGACTTGTTTCCATTATTTTCGCGTTGAGATCCAAACTTTCCAAACTTCTTTTTCGATCTAGTTGCAAAAGGTGGAGAGTATTCATTATTAGGATGAATATCATTTTTAGCCTTTAGTATTGATTCCTATAGAACACATGAAGCCCATAATTCCTCAAAGGTCGATGTTTCCTTTCTAGCATAGATGCCTCCTGCAAAACTGTCCCAAGTTGGAGGTAGATAATTGATTATAGAAGTGATCAATTTAGAGTCAGATATGGTTTCAACAAGCCCTTAAAGTTGTTATTTAATTTTTTATATCTTCATGAAGTATGAGGCCATGTTCTCTTATTTTGACATTCTTTTTCCACAAATTTTATTCCTCAGAGAAATCTTTTGACTAGTTGTGTTGATGGAGTATAATTTCACCAATGCGTCATACACTTCCTTGGATGTAGACAAATATGAAACAAAATAAATGAGATGATATTTTATGGACTCAAAGAGAATCCATTGAGCTCTAATTTCTCCCTTATTGTATTTTTCCACTTCTTAAGCATTGTTTTTATCTGGTATTGGAACATTTCCTTCAACAAATTGCATGACTTCATTTTCTTTAAGGATTAAATCAATCCTCTTCTTCCAATATTTGAAGTTGGATGGTCCATCAAGCTTGTTGCCTTCCTTGCAGATAGATGCCATTTGTTTGGGAGTATTAGACATATAGAATAGATTAGTACTTCCTTGAGAGAGAGAGTTGCTACAAGGGTGTCTTCAAGTATGCTAACAAGTTGCGATCTTCAAGTTTCCTTCCTTCACCTTAGCTCTGATACCATGCTCAGAAACCAAGTGTAATGAAGCATAACACCCAATTTCTCTTCTTGATAATTACTTGTGAATATAATATATATTCTTATTACTTCTTAGGTCTTCTTAATCAAGCAATTATATAAATGTTCAATCTTTCACGGAAATATATAGATCACAATGAGACAAGAGACACCAAAAATTTGGTTGGTAGCCAGGGGAAAACCCAACAATCCCTTTCTTATAGAATTATATCAAAATTAGAGATTATTGGGGTTCCCATGATTTGGCAGATTTGGAAATACCTAATGATGAGACAACATAAAACCACTTTTAGATCTCAGGATCTAGCCCTCCTGGATCTAGAGAGGAAGGCAAAGAAATATGTATCTTTGAAGTTCAGTTTTTGAGGTATTAGGCTAGTTATCATGCACAAGGGTTGTTGTTTTGTTTGGTTGTTGGGAAACATGAAATAAGGGTTCAATGTAAGACAAAGAGGTGAGCAAAGAGGATTTTGGAAATGGGAGACAATTCAAAGGAAACTCAAGGCCATTGGGCAATGGAGTCATAAAAGGGTTTACTTGCAATTAAATATCCAAGGCTTTCAGATGGGCTAGTCATCTAAAACAGAGGATCTTTAAAGATGATATTGTGGGATGAAATGATAAGGAATGAAGGAGAATGACAAGGAAACCTTCCAAGGTGACCACCTTAAGAGCTAATCCAAGGACAGGGCATGCCTTAACCATCTGTGATCAAACTCCTAATGAGGCTGACTCTTCAGACAATAGAAAACATTAAATATTTAACGCAAAGGTGAAGCTTGAGATCAGAGAAATAATTTGAACTTTCAATGCTTCAGAATTCAACTTAAGGGAACTTAGAAAGGTTCAAATGTTAGAAAAGGACCCTAGTGAGACAGAATCAACTCTAATCTCCCAGCATCCCAATTATTTCAATTAAAATTAGATAAGAACATCTAAGAACAGACTATAAATTCATGCATCAGTAAGCAGGGAAAACCAACTACTATACTGGCTAAATTACCTTGAACTTGGTCTCAAATAGCACAATTAGTAGAAAACATCAAAGATAAGAAGAGCAGGAAGCATTAGGGTACCATGCGAGGGTATATCCTAAACTAGTTTACTGATTCTTATCAGAGAAATGAAATATGATGAATTAAAAAAGGAAAACAAAGACCAAGATAGAACACATCACCGCTGCTTTAAATCAGGATCCAATGAAACTGCTTGTCATATTAAAGAGCAACACCAATCATATACAACATTGTCCAACAGCTTGATATTCAGTCTGAAATCATCTCCTCAGCCTATTTTACAACTGATACACACAGAACTCTATCTCAAGAGAAACAACTTACAATCCATGGTTATCCAAAAAACAACTTTACCATATATTTTTCTTGAGTTCTTATAGCTAAAGAGAGGAAAAGGAGCTAGATGAACTTTTAATGAAACATTTAAAATAGAGGAAGAAGAGAGCTCAAGGCCCATTCTGTTTTAATATCACTGCATTGACTCTCAGTACTCTTTTGGTGAAAGAGTGGTCTTCGACAGGCTGATAGTAACTCCAGGTATGTTCTTTGATGTACTTTTCAGCTGTATTACTCTATAGTACTTTGGGAAAAGTAAGGCAGTTAAATGATTTTAGGTCTGCCATGCTACGCAAAAAATGCTCTGGCAACATTAGGACTTTCTGTCAGGGTGGTGATCTTATCAGGAACGTTGATGAAGAATAAAATATTATGGGAACTTGTCCTTTCACGGGAAAGAAACTTCTGCTGATGTGAAACACTGATAATATTTGTTTTATGTGCTTCAGGCCTTATTAGGCTTTCTGTGTTGTCATAAGGTATTCAATCTGTATATTTTCCCTTTAACACTGGATTAAAGCTTTAAATCTCCAATAATAGGCTTTAAATCTCTTTAATCCTTCACTGATGCTCTTTGCCGCTCCTTTGACTGTCTCTGTCTGTGGGGATGCAGTTTAATGGTGCTGGGGGTTTTTAATAGAGTTAAAAACACTAATCTTTTACAAAATATATGTTTAAAACCCCTCTCAGGAGTCTTTTTTGCTATCTCTGGCTCAGAATAAGCATTCTCTACGCTCTGTGTCACTATGACCGTGACTGTGAGCAATAACGGTTTTCACCGTCTGTAACCCTGCAAAACACAAAAACTTGTTAAGAAAATCCATGGAAGTGGAAGTGGATGCTGTGGAGGACTGAGGAGATGGCAGCGCAGTAGTGGAAACAGTGGCCGTAGTGGAGAAAACGGTGAAAATCATTCTGTAATGGTGGAGAAGGCGGTCTGATGAAGGTCTGGTGAAAAGATTGTTCTGGACAGTTCGATCAGATCAGGTAGTGGTGATCAACGGTGGAGGTTCACTGATGGAGTGGCTTCAGAGGTTAGGCGAAATGAAATTAATTTAATGTTAAAACATAAAGTTTTAACCTTTGGGCGAAATACATAGGAAAACAATGAAAATCAAATGAAATGGGGCTTTGAATGGTGGGACCGGAAGGGCGGAGGGCAATTTGAACATGGACCGTTGGATCTCAGGAGGAGATCAACAGTTGAGATGCCACGATGAAGTACTTTGGAGGTTCGATGAAAATAATATGAATGAAACGCAATGGAATGAGGGTCGTAGATCTATACAGATCAACGATCAGGATCTTCAGATGGGTTTTCGGAGGCAGAAAAGGGGGAAGTGGTTTTTCGGAGAAAACTGTTGTTTTCGCGTTGCTTGGGAGTGGTTTTGAAAATATTCCAAAAAAACGCGATATGCTCTACCGCCCGACACGTGGAAAAACAAAACCACCCATATCGCGCGATTTCAAAATGTTAAAGTTTAGACACCAAAGTTACGCGATATGGTTCTCGGCCGTTGGATTGCGGGTGGGAAGATCTGATGGTGGAGGAGCGAGTGCGATATGGACAGTTGTGCGGTTGGTAAGGTGGGGGTAGGTCAACAGTGGTTTTAATATGAGCCATCAGATCAGCATGATGGACGGCTGAGATCTAATCGCAATCGGAGAAGGTAGGGGCCAAACTTCGATGGTTGATGTTGCGATTGCCCGTAGACCGTCAGATCAAGGTGAGATCGACAGTCGCGATTGGATCGGGGATCGCCAATCGGGGGAAACAAAGGGATGAGGCGGGGCACGGTGTAGTCAGCGCTGGCCGTTAGATGTTTACAGATCAATGGTTCATATTGCGTCCGCGGCCAATAGAACAAATCATTCTCGCATCAGAAGTTTTTAATTAACACAAGAAAAGGCGCTCACAACATCTTCTGATTGTGATTAGATCTATGGGGCTTAGTGCCTGGTCTTGGTGCCCGGTTATATGTGGAGAAGGGCTTAGGGACTTAGCCGAAAGGGGCTTAGGCCTGATATATTGTAAAAGTGGGTTTTTAGGCCAAAACAGAGTTTTTGAGGCTAAGAAAGGGGTTCCGGTAGGGAAACAAAGGGATTTTTCCACCAAATGAAGGGATTCACATGGTTTAAAAAAGGGAATTTGATGGTTTAGAAGACTTCAGAAGGGATTTTGGGGGTTAAAAGGGAAATTTTGAGAAGGGAAAAAAGGGGTTAAAATGGGGAATTTTCAGGGATACAAGGGAGCAAATGGAGGCTTTCTTGAGCATAATTTCTTCACAGACAGTAAGATTTTTAATGGAAACAACAGTGAAGATATTTCAAAGGCAAAGGGCACACAGAGGCTTCAAGAATGAGAGATTTTCAGAGGAAATGTATCTCTTGAAGGCTCAGAAAAATATTTAGCCACCTGTCTGCTTGAAATTTTTTTATAGGTGGCTAACAGTGGCTCCTCATGGGGATGGCATCTTCTTGAAGATGTCAAGAACTTCAGAAATATTCTTTGGGAAGTAGGCCAGATGCCTGATCTTTGAACCATATTTTCTTCTTTGATTCAACTGCTACAAACATGATGGATATTAATTCTGTAGAAAATATTCCCCAAACAATCTACCTACCCATCCTAGAGTTCTAACATTTTTTTCTTCAAGGTGCATTTGGATTTGTATACCTTCTTCATCATTTTTTTTATATTGAAAGCAGAAAACAAACTAATCTAATTCTACCCTTATTCCTCCATGAGACCATATTAAACTATTGGCCTCATAGTTTCTTTACCTACACTAATATATGCTAGGATTAAACTGTCTAGCAGATTTCATTCTCTACATTCTACCACATAAATTTAAAAAAATTCAAACCAGGATTAGACTGTCTGGTTTGCTGTGGGTCCATGGAATAAAGGGAGTTGTACATGAACTGGACTTGCAGAAAATTGGAACCAAAATTGTGAAGGCTTGAAATTGTGAAACTGTTGAAGCATCCTTCTTTTCCTTGTGTGACTCAAGTTTTGAGCTTGTTAGAGTCACTTTATTCTTAATTTAAGCTCTAGTTTTTGGCTCATTAGAGCTGATTCTCCTTCTTTCTTTGCTGGTTCCAGTTTTGATCATATTAGAACCAGCCCTTTCCTTCTTTGGCTCATGTTTTAATCTTGTTTGAGCCATTCTTTTTGGAACTTCAGAGGTTCATGTTTTGAGCATGTCTGAACCTCTCTTTCTCTTTTTTTTTTGAAAAAATTTCCTATTTTTTCTTTAAAACAAACACTGCAATGGTATTTACAATGGAAATGAAAAATTTAAACTGGAAATCAGCAGTAGTAATGCTTGAGCATCCTGCCATTGACAGGACCCCCAAACATATCTGTACCATCTAATTCTTGCAGAAAAAAGGCATTTGGACCAATGGTGGATTGGATGATGTAAGGACCCTGCCACAAACTGTCAAATTTGCCATGCTTTCCTTTGTCTTCTCTCCTAGAGTCCCACTTTAGAACCTTATCTCCAATTTTGAAGTCACAAGCTTTTGTTCTCTTATCAAACAACCTCTTTATGTTTTCTTGCAATTTCAGAGCTCTGTTGTAGACTTCTTCTCTTGTCTGCTAGAGATGTATAGTTTGATTTATCCTCCTTAACATGCTATCCTCTTCTGTCTGTATCTCTTGGACCAATTTAATCACTGGTACTCCTAGGCTGGTAGGAAACACTGCCTCTGTTCCATAAAAAAGCTGATATGGAGACATCCCAATGGATTTATTTGTTGTTAGCCTGTCAACCCACAAAGCATGCACTAGCTTGTTATGCCATGATTTCTTATTCTCTTCAAGCAGCTTTTTGATGATGGTCACCAAACTTTTATTTGAGGATTCTTCTAACCCATTACCTTGCGGGTAATAAGTAGTAGAATTACCAAGTGCAATCTGATACCTGTGACAAAAATCAATCATCTTCTTGGATCCAAAAGCAGCTGCATTATCAATGATTATCTTCCTAGGGCAGCCAAATCTAGAGAGGATGTGATCTTCAAGGAATTTAATAATAACAGAATCTGTGGCATTCCTAGAAGGTATGGCCTCTATCCATTTTGTGAAATAGTCTATGGTTGTGAGAATCCACTTGTATTGGGCTGAGGAAGCAAGATGGATCTCCCCTATGAAATATAGGCCCCACTATTGGAAGGGAGCCTCAACAGTGATAGGTTGTAATGGTAAAGGGAGGAGATTTATTTTTCCCTCAAAGATCTGGCACTTATGGTAGGAAATTATCATTTTGTGGATGTCATTGAAAAGTGTAGGCCAGTAATAGCCAGCTTTGAGTATTTTGTTAGCAATGGCTTTCTAGTTTAAATGACCTCCACACTCTCCTGCATGGAACTGATGTTTAATCCTCTCTGCTTCAGTTTCGGGCAGACATTTAAGTATCAAACCATTTTAATTTTTCCAGCATAAGCATTCATTTAAAATGCAATAGTTTCTAGCTTTTAACTTTAGAAACCTGGCCTTAGTCTTTGATAAATCAGGAGGAGCATTGAGATTTGTAAGCACATACAGGATGCCAGAGTACCAAGGAGAGTTTTGAAATTGTTCTTCAACATTAGGGTCAGGAAATCCTTCATGTTCATCCAAGGCATCTACCATGTTTATGTCAAGGGCTTGCAAATTAGATTCTACCATTAGTTGAGCTAAACCCTGACCTTTGATAAGTTTCATGGGTTTTATTTCCAGGTCATATTCTAATATTACAGCAATCCATTTGCCCCTCGTTCCATCAGGATCTTGGGACAAAATGTATTTTACCACTATGTTAGGCACGTAGGAAATGATGTGAGAATGCAGGATATACACCCTAAAGTCTTTCAAGGCCTTTACCAAGGCATAGGGCTGTTTTTCCATTATGTTATATTTCAAGGGTGCATCCCTTAGAGCCTTGCTGAAGAAAGCAATAGGCTGCTCTTGTCCCTTTGGATTTTTCTGCAGCAGGACTGCAGCCACTGTATGCTCGGAGGCAAAGGAGAATATAAGGAAGTCTTTTGAAAAATCAAAGCTGATTAAGACTGGTGCTGGGGTAAGTGCAAGTTTAACTAATTCAAAAGATTTTTTGGCCTCTAAAGTCCATTTGACTCCTACCCCATTTTTCAGCATGTTTGTCATATCTCTGAGGAGCTCTGCTAAGTTGGGAATAAACCTCCTTAAGAAGTTGATTTTCCCAATAGAGGACTGCAATTATTTTATGTTTCTTGGGTGGGTAATCTGTAATATTCCCTCAACTCTTTTCGGGTCTATTTTGATTCCCCTTTCTGATATAATATGGCCAAGAAGCTTACCTTCTTGAAGGCCAAATACAGTCTTCTTGGGATTTAATGAAAGCTCGAACCTTCTACATTTCTCAAATTCTCTTCTCAGATGTTTAAGGTGCTCTTCATCAGTCTTGGAATAGACTGTTATGTCATCAAGATAGATGACAATGAAGAGACCTATTTCCTCTGAAAAGGATATGTCCATAGCTCTTTGGAAGGTTGCATGAGCGTTTATTAGTCCAAAAGGAATTTTTCCCCATGGAGTAGTGAAAGTTGTCTTAAGCTGATCTTCTGGGAGTACTAAAACTTAGTTATACCCTGAAAAACCATCTAACAGGGAGATCCTTTTTGAGCCAACTACCCTCTGTAGGATGTGTTCCATCTTGGGTAAGGGGTAATTATCCTTAAGTGAGGCTCTGTTAAGGTTTCTAAAATCGATGCACAGTCTGATCTCACCCGTCTTTTTCCTCACAGCTACAAGGTTGGAGACCCAATCGGAAAACCTCACGGGCACTATGATTCCTGCCTCATACATCTTTTTGATTTCCTTCTCAACTAGAGGCAGTTGTACTGGGTTAATTCTACGCAGTTTCTGCCTGAAGGTTTTTTAGTCTTCTTTCAACGGGATCTTGTGCTGGATGATCTTCGTATCATAGGCCTTTAAGTCTTCATAGCTCCAGGTAAACACGTAAATAAAATCTTTAAATAAGTCAATGTATTTCTTCTTCATGTCTGCTGGCAAGGACTTAGCTAGTTTAATCATCTTAGGCTTATCTTCAGTGCCTATGTTGCATTCCTCGACATCCGACTCTGTGTGTTCTATAGTGGGTTTCTTTGCTACATCGTTAAAATAAAAAAGGCCTCTAAAGGTGCTAGTCCTCTAGGCATGTTCTTATCTTTTGACTGTAGCACCTCAATGTCTTCTTTTTCTGCGTTCTCGTATTCTTTGGTTTGAGTTCCAAGTTCTTCATTTAACATGTTTATTTATACGTTATGGGGTGATTTTTATTCATCGGGGGGCTCTTCACTCAGGCAGTTTTCATCGGATTTAGAATCTGAATCAGAGAATTCAAACTCATTCCTGCCCAGCAGGAAATCTTCTATCTTATTGTCACCCTCAAAGACTTGCCAATATTTCTCATTATCAGGCACTGCAGGTCTGTATTTTGTTTGAACGATGATCTGTTTGTCGCTAGGTGATTTCTAATACGAACTAGCTATGCAGGCTAATCCATTCGCAATAATGTTTAGACTCCTAGGCACAAACACTAGCTCGTATTCTACAAATGTTTTCAGTAAATCCATGGCGTCATTTCTGTATGCCCTCAATCTGGGATGCTTCGCAGTGTACTCTCCGTTCACCTGTTTGATGACTAAATCAGAGTATACATGTACAACTATCCTTCGGGCTCCTAGTTTTTTCAATAGATTAAATCCTAGGATGAGATCCTCGTACTCTGTGATGTTGTTTGTGCACTTAAAATCTAGCTTGAAGGCATGAATCTCAACATAGTCACTCTCAGTATTGTGTAACCACAATCCAGCCCCTGCGTTCTTTCTAGTGCAAGACCCATCACAATTCATTCTCCATAAGGGATTGTTTTCAGGTTTATCATCGTTTTCATCTTTAATGCTGGGTTCACCATTATGTTGTATTATGGGGTATGCACCATGGCATGGAGTGCTTTGTTCTTCATGATGTGCATGGAGTTCAGAGGGACGAGTAATCTGCAGTTTGCAGTATTTGTTTTGTTCTTTCTGAGTTTCCGATTTAGTGCACTGTTCTAACGTTTCTCTCTCGTTTTCCTCTATATCTAGAGTGGCCATCATGTTGAAATTTGTGGGCTCTACTCTATTTTTTTCATCTCTATCTTCTAGCTATGGCTCATCTATGGATTCATTATTGAAAAGGATAAAAGATTCAAGATCTGTGCGGACAGAGTATAGAGATGAATTTTCAGGTTTTTTAGGGCTGCTAACCATAAAATTCATTTGTGCCTCTCTATATAGTCTCCTAAGCTGGCTAAAGACATGGATTGTGGCATATGTTCCATCCAGCTGTGTTGTACCTTGCAGCTTGGAACCCCATGACCTTGACAACAACATGCCATACTTAGGTGGCACATCTGCCACTACAACATCCATAACCATGAATTTGGCTGGGATTTGAGTCAGATTCACACAAAGATCTTTGATTAGGCCAAGGCACTTCACTCTGCTAGAGTCAAATGAATATAAATCCTTATAGGGTCGGGTTATCTCTAGGCCTAACTTCTCCATAATCACTTTAGGAATAAGGTTGTGTGAAGCTCCAGAGTCATGCATTACATTGTGAAGGATTTTGTCATGGATATTGAGACTGATATAAAAAGGAGGTACTACCCTTTCCCGAAACTTCCCTTCTATCTTTGGACCAAATAGAAGGGCTGGTTGATCATCACTTAGATTTGAAGTATCACTGTTTTATCCTATATTTAAAGCTTTCAAAATTTGACCTTTGTATGCATCTTGGGTGGCCAACTCAGTAAGAGGCACTGAAATTTTGATCTTGGCTATCTCACTTTCCAGATTGAAAGGAGATGGACTCTTTGAAAGGCTCAATTATGTTTTATTGGCCACCATTTTATTGACAGAGTCAGATTGCTGATTCTCACTATGTACAATGTTTGAAGCTGTTTTATCAGAAGCATTAGCTGCAGTGCTAGTGTTGCTGGTTTCTTGACTTTGTTTATCAGTATTTTGGCTGTCCTTCTCTTTGTTCTTCCCAGAACTCTCAGCTGTCGATTTGTTACTTTCAGCAGTCGCTTTAGGAGTTTTCTCAGGTCTCTTCTTAATGGTAATCTCAGAGGCTTTTGGTTTGGGAGTATCTAAGGTCTTTTTTCTCCTAAGTTCATACTTTTCTCTGACTTGCATGATGGCGTTTTCAAATCCTAACCTATAATCCTCAGATTCTAACCTTTCCTCATCCCAATGTGAGTATGAGGTCTGATTATCTTCTGTGTAACAGGTGTGGATCGAGTTGTCTACTTCCACCATGTTTATTGTGGTTCCCTTAGACTCTTTTATTATCCCCTCATCCTCATCAAGGAAATTCTCTTGAAATGGGGGTATGACTTGTTGATCAGAGTCTCTCTGTCTGTTTGGGGGATTATTTCTCCTAAAGTTCTGGTTCTAGTTTTGATTTTGGTTTCTGTTCTGATTACTGACTGTGACAACCATTTTCTCCACCATTTTCTCTAGCCTTTTCACGTTTTTGGCTAGAATGTAAATTTTGGGATGAGATGTGGAAGCTGATGTGTCATCCTTATAGGTTACCTTCTTCTCAGCCCTCATTCTAGCTCTGTTCTCAATAAGGTTTGCCTCTACACTCACTGCTCCTTTTTTCATGTCTTCCAATGTGTTGTAATCTCTCTCCCTAAGCTGATAGGCCATGTCAGCATCAAATCCCTTGGGGTACTTCACTAAGGCCATTCCTTGGGGAGGTTTCATATGAGGTGGAAGAGCGTTGTAGACACTGTTAAATCTATTAGAATAGTCAAGGACACTCTCTCCTTGATTTATTTTAAGGTTCTTATATTCAGCTAATATTTGGAGAGGGTTGCTTTTGACTTCCCATTTGTTTATGAAATTTTGGTTTAAAGAGGGAAGGTCATTGATGCTATTAGGAGGTAGGCCTTTAAACCACTTCTTCACTTCTCCCCCTAGGCTCTGAGAAAATATCCTCATCTTAATGGTTTCATCTTCGATTTACATATAGTCAAAGGCATCTTCCATCCTATCTACATGATGTTGAGCTGTGGTAGACTCTTTGGCAGTGAAATGAGAGATTTTTGATTGATAATCGTTGGGTAGTGGCGCTAAAGGATGTGGTAATACTAGAGGTGCATACCAGGCTTCCATGATGGTGTTTTGTAGAGGTAAAAGATTGGCTTGAGTAGCAGGTATATGGATGATAGAAATGCTAGGACTAGCAACACACTGCTGAGCTAATTTAAGGTGATAGAGGCCTAAGTTCTGAATGAAATGAATATCAGGAGGTGTAGATGGAAGGGTCTCTCTATCCCTAATATGTTGACCACTAAGAGATGGTGAAATTGGAATCTTGAGGTCTGTCTGATCTAAAGCACTAGATGAATTAGTTCTTGGTAAACTGCTTGGTGAGTCTAAGTCAAACTGAGTGTCTGATATAGCTGAAAATTTTTCTGGTGCAGAGTTAGCTCTATGAAAGGGTCTGATAATAGTTGGCTTTCTAGGGGTGGGAGATTTCCTAAGAATGCTCTCTGGATTGTCAACTATTTTAGGTGGGTTTGGGTTGGGATAAGCTCTTGTATAGACTATTCTTGAATCCAATATGTCTGTCTCTTAAAAAATAAGCTTTACCCTATGTGTTTCTTCTAACATGGCTGATGTTGTAATGAAGTTTGGTCTCCTAGTGGAGTCTTGTGAAAACCAAGATAATCAGCAGGTCTACTGATCACCAGTGGAGTCTTTAGTCATTAAGGAACTATGGAGTCGCCAGGTGGAAGGTTTAGAATGTTTCAATAAGGTTCACTGTCCACCGCAGTGATTTACTACCAAACCAAGGCTACTATGGTCTTCTTTAAGTTCTTAGAAGTGTTTAAAGGTGTGTTTTACTCAAAGTTCCCTAGTGGAGTTGCCATTATGTTGGGGTTCCCATGATTTGGTAGATTTTGCAATACCAAATGATGAGACAACATCAAACCACTTTTAGATCTCAAGATCTATCCCTCCTGGATCCAGAGAGGGATCTATCTATAAAGGCAAAGAAATATATATCTTTGAAGTTTAGTTTTTGAGGTATTAGGCTAGTTATTAGGCACAAGGGTTGTTGTTTTGTTTGTTTGTTTGTTTGGTTGTTGGGAAACATGAAAGAAGGGTTCAATGTGAGACAAAGAGGTGAGCAAAGAGGATTTTGGAAATGGGAGACAATTCAAAGGAAACTCAAGGCCATTGGGCGATGGAGTCATAAAAGGGTTTACTTGCAATTCAATATCCAAGGCTTTCAAATGGGCTAGTCATCTAAAAAAAAGGATCTTTAAAGATGATAGTGTGGGATGAAATGATAAGGAATGAAGGTGAATGACAAGGAAACCTTCCAAGGTGACCACCTTAAGAGCTAATCTAGGGATAGGGCATGCCTTAACCGTCTGTGATCAAAATCCTAATGAGGCTAACTCTTCAGACAATAGAAAACATTAAAGATTTAACGCAAAGGTGAAGCCTGAGATCATAGAAAGACTTTGAACTTTAAATGCTTCGACATTCAACTTAAGGGAACTTAGAAAGGTTCAACTGTTAGAAAAGGACCCTAGTGAGACATAATCAACTCTAATCTCCCAATATTGCAATTATTTCAATTAAAATCAGACAAGAACATCTAAGAACAAACTCTAATTTCATGCATCGGTAAGGAGGGAAAACAACTACTATACTGGCTAAATTACCTTGAACTTGGTCTCAAATAACACAATTAGTAGAAAACATCAAAGATAAGAAGAGCAGGAAGCATTAGGGTACCATGTGAGGGTATATCCTAAACTAGTTCACTGATTTTTATCAGAGAAATGAAATATGATGAATTACAGAAAGAAAATAGAGACCAAGATAGAACACATCACTGCTGCTTTAAATCAAGATCCAATGAAATTGCTTGTCATATTAAAGAGCAACACCAGTCATATACAACATTCTCCAACAACTTGATATTCAGTCTGAAATCATCTCCTCAGCCTATTTTACAACTGATACACACAAAACTCTATCTCAAGAGAAACAACTTACAATCCACGGTTATCCAAACAACAAATTTACCATATATTTTTCTTGAGTTCTTATAGCTAAAGAGAGGCAGAGGAGGTAGATGAAATTTTAATGACACATTTAAAACAGAGGAAGAAGAGAGCTCAAGACCCATTCTGTTTTAATATCACTGCATTGACTCTCAGTACTCTTTGGGTGAAAGAGTGGTCTTTGACAGGCTGATAGTAACTCCAGGTATGTTCTTTGATGTACTTTTCGGCTGTATTACTTTGTAGTACTCTGGGACAAGTAAGGGAGTTAAATGATTTTAGGCCTGCCATGTTGCACAACAAATTCTCTAGCAACATTAGGACTTTCTGTCAGGGTGGTGATCTTCTCGGGAACGTTGATGGAGAATAAAATATTATGGGAACTCGTCCTTTCATGGGAAAGAAACTTCTGCTGATGTGAAACACTGATAAGATTTGTTTTATGTGTCGTCATAAGGTATTCAATTTCTATATTTTCCCTTTAACATTGGATTAAAGCTTTAAATCTCCAATAATAGGCTTTAAACCTCTTTAATTCTTCACTGATGCTCTTTGCCGCTTCTTTGACTGTCTCTGTCTGTGGGGATGCAATTTTAATGGCACTCGGGGTTTTTAAAAAAGTTAAAAACACTGATCTTTTACAAAATATATGTTTAAAACCCCTATCAGGAGTCTTTTCTGCTATCTTTGGCTCAGAATAATCATTCTTTGCGCTCTGTGTCACTATGACCGTGACTGTGAGCAATAACGGTTTTCACCGTCTGTAACCCTGCAAAACAAAAAAACTTGTTAAGAACATCCATGGAAGTGGAAGTGGACGCTGTGGAGGACTGAGGAAATGGCAGCGCAGCAGTGGAAACAGTGGTCGTAGTGGAGAAAACGATGAAAATCGCCGTGTAATGGTGGAGAAGGCGGTCTGATGAAGGTCTGGTGAAAAGATGGTTCTGGACCGTCCAATCAGATCAAGTAGTGGTGATCGATGGTGGAGGTTCACTGATGGAGTGGCTTCAGAGGTTAGGCAGAATGAAATTAATTTAATGTTAAAACATAAAGTTTTAACCTTTGGACGAAATACATAGGAAAACAATGAAAATCAAATGAAATGGGGTTTTGAACGGTGGGATCAGAAGGGCGGAGGGAGATTTGAACGTGGACCGTTGGATCTCAGGAGGAGATCAACGGTTGAGATGCCACGATGAAGTCCTTTGGAGGTCCGCTGAAAATAATATGAACGAAACACAATGGAATAAGGGCCGTAGATCTATATAGATCAACGGTTGGCATCTTCAGATGGTTTTTTCGGAGGTAGAAAAGGGGGAAGTGGTTTTTCGGAGAAAACAACTGTTTTCATGCTGCTTGGGAGTGGTTTTGAAAATCTCCCAAAAAAATGCGATATGCTGTGTCGCCTGACATGTGGCAAAACAAAACTGCCCATATCGCGCGATTTCAAAATGTTAAAGTTCGAACACCAAAGTTACGCGATATGGTTCTCGGCCGTTGAATTGCGGGCGGGAAGATCTGACGATGGAGGAGCGAGCGCGATATGGAAAGTTGCACGGTCAGTAAGGTGGGGGCAGGTCAACAATGGTTTTAATATGAGCCGTCTGATCAGCATGATGGACGGCTGAGATCCAATCGCAATCAGATAAGGCAGGGGCCAAACTCCAATGGTTGATGTTGCAATTGCGTGTAGACCGTCGGATCAAGGTGAGATCGACAGTCGCGATTGGATCGGGGATCGCCAATCGGGGGAAACAAAGGATGAGGCGGGGCGCGGTGTAGTCAGCGTTGGCCGTTAGATCTTTACATATCAACGACTCATATTGCATCCGCATCCAATAGAACAAATAATTCTCGCATCGGAATTTTTTAATTAACACATGAAAAGGCGCTCACAACATCTTCCGATTGCGATTAGCTCTATGGGGCTTAGCGCCTGGTCTTGGCGTCCGGTTATATGTGAAGAAGGGGTTAGGGACTTAGCCGAAAGGGGTTTCGGGCTGATATATGGTAAAAGTGGGTTTTTTAGGCCAAAACAGAGTTTTTGAGGCTTAGAAAGGGGTTCCGATAGGGAAACAAAGGGATTTTTTCACCAAATGAAGGGATTCACATGGTTTAAAAAATGGAATTTGATGGTTTAGAAGACTTAAGAAGGGATTTCGGGGGTTAAAAGGGAAATTTTGAGAAGGGAAAAAAGGGATTAAAATGGGGATTTTGCAGGGATACAAGGGAGCAAATGGAGGCTTTCTTGAGCATAATTTCTTCATAGATAGTGGGATTTTTGATGGAAACAGTAGTGAAGATATTTCAAAGGCAAAGGGCACACAAAGGCTTCAAGAATGAGAGATTTTCAGAGGAAATGTATCTGTTGAAGGCTCAGAAAAATAATTAGCCACTTGTTTGCTTGACAAAATTTTATAGGTGGCTAACAAAGATATCCAATACCAAGACCAAAGGGCCAAAAAAATGCAAAGTCAAACCCTCCTCCAAGTCACCTTCAAAATCAAAGTCAACAATGGTCAAAATGCTCATAATCTGGTCAAAATTCTGAAATTCATACCTGCAATAAGGGGCCAAAATTTAGCTTGCAACTACCTCAAAATTTTTTGCCTCTTTCACAGAAAATCATACCTCCACACGTACGAATTGCATTAGTCAAATATTTGGTCAGCAAAGGAAATATTCTTCTAGTTTTTGACTTGCTTTCTTTCTCCTTTGACTCAACTTCTTCTCTCCCTTTCTAGGTTTAGAAAATTCTTCTTGTGATGTGAGTGAGTGTGCCCCAAGTAGGTCGAACTGTCTCTTATATATAACTGTCCCGGAGGGTTGAATATGTATCACTTTGGAGGCCTAGGTCGAATTGTCCAAGGGCCGAATTGGTCATCTTGTGGGCTAATGACTAAAAATAAAATTCAATTTTTTTTTTTTACATATGTCCAAATGGGACATTACTCAAATAATTTTTTCTTTTGACTCATAATAAATTATTTTTGATTCTTTTTTACTCTGAGCATGAAGATCGTGCTTTGATATATATATATATATATATATATATATATATATATATATATATATATATATATATATATATATATATATATATATATATATATATATATATATATATATATATATATATATATATATTATGAAGACTGAACCTAGTTACAATTTCAACAGATCTTAAACTTTGATCTATCAAGCATTGACAAGGATAATATTTCTTAATGTGTAAATTTTTAAAATCATTTAATTCCATAAATGTATTAATTCCTATATATATATATATATATATATATATATATATTAACAAATTTGATTTAACTCAATGTCTCATATGTTGGAGTTTAAGAGGGATGTAATTTGGTTTAATTTTTTTAGATGTGATATATATATATATATATATATATATATATATATATATATATACTTTATTTTTTAATTTAATTTAATTTTTTGTTTTTTAATATAAGAGCTGACTTTTTTTTTTTTTTGAACGTAAATGTTCTTTTCATTTATAGAAACTTACCCTATTATGTTGTACAACATTTTCGTTACTCTTGGTGCAATGAATTCCATGTCGAAATAGTTCTTTGTGAACAAAATTCTATAAAGTAAGTTATTTATCAATCTTGTTACATATGGTACACTAGCATAAATCCATCTCAACTCTAAATCCATCATGTGCCAAGAGGGATCAAATTCTTTGAGGTGCAAACATAATTTTTGAATGCAAAACTTGAGAAAAAGTTTGCACCTTGAGGGATCATTAGGGGAGATTTGAGGTCTAAAATGGGCCTCCTAAGAAAATTATTAAATAATAGTGGAAATAATAAAATAAGATTAGATTACATCATCAAATTTTAGAGGGAAAAAAAGAAAGGTTTTTTTTTTTTTTTTTTTTCAACTCGTATTTCCAACTTATCTCCCTAAGGGTTTACTCAAATTTTGAGTGGAAATACTCTTTGGGTGTAGAATTTGATTCCTCATCCAAGGAGTACCCATGTTTCATTAGACTTTGCTACATGAAAAATGATAAATACATGAAAAATGTGATTGCAATCACGTTTTTTCATGTATTTCTCATTTTTCGTGTATCAGGGTTCATTGAAAGTATGGAACATGGGTACTCCTTGTATGAGGAATTAAATTTTGCATCCAAAGAGTACTCCCACTCAAAATTTGAGTAAAATCTTGGGGAGATAATTTGAAAATACGAGTTGAAAAATTAGTTTTATTATTTTATTATTTTTTAATCTTTTTACTTTTTGCTCCAAAAAATGGTGAAACATCCCCATGGTTGACATCACGATCTTGAGTCCTATTGGTTCTTATAAATTTTATTTTAGTTGTATATTTTTTCTTAGGAGGCCCATTTTAGACCTCAAAATTCCCTAATGTTGATCGATCTTGATGTATGGTAGATCTGAAGTTTAGATGGATCTACATTGGTTCCAATTATGGGTAGCAACATGATATTTTTAGATGACCATTATTATGTATATGTTTAAGATGAACACGATCTTTTGAAATTTACATCATTATGAATCCAAATAATAGTAAAGTAACAATGAATATGAGGATGGTTAATGGTGAGAAAATGAAGTGATTATGATATTGATTTTTCTCAATCTACTCAAGAGGATCAATGTCAATGTATCTTCTTCATTATTTCGTATAGTGACACGATTTGCAAATGATAAAAATTATGTTTATGTATATGCCTCAAGCGAATATGATTATTTTAAATTTACTTAGTTTTCTTTTTTTTAGAGAACATAGAGTATTATTCAAAAACTTGATTATTTCAAGGATAAGTGAGGAATAAATTGATTTGAAATAAAATAAAAATGTTGAAAGGTGAAAAATGTACATTGAAATCAATGCACATACACATAAATAAATGTGCTTATTTCAACATACATGTCAATTTCCATATATGCCAGTTTCAATATGCATTGCCAATTTCTAGATATGTTAGTTTCATTATACACGCCAATTTCTAATACATTGATTTCTATGTCCATGTCAAATTTCTACATAAGTTGATATATAAATGATGAAAAATATACACTGAAATCAATGCATATATATATATATATATATATATATATATATATATATATATATATATATATATATATATATATATATATATATATATAGAAATTGACATGTGTATTTATTTTAGTGTACATTTTTCATCATTTCCTAATCAATACATATACAAATGTGAATGTATAGCGGAATCAATGCATTGATTTCAATGTATATGTGCATCTCTATATGTGTTTATTTAGAAATGATGAAAACTGTACATTGAAATCAATGTGCATGTCAATTTTGATTCAATGTCTATTTTTATGTATATTTTTATTTCTATTTATATTCAAATTCTAATGCATTGTTTTTAATGTACATGTCAATTTCTAGATGCGCTGATCTAGAAATATTAAAAAATATACACTAAAATCAAGTTTTTTTTAGATTCAGAAAGATTTTTTAATTTGCAAGTCTAAGTCTACTTTTGATTGTGAAATAGAAAAAAATAATATTTTTCAGATGTTAATAGATTAACAAGTATTCATGAACTTCGATCGAATTGTGACTGCAAAGAGTGTTCATCTTCCTTTTCGCTCTCTATGTGTGTTGATTGCAGTGTTAATTTTCTAGCCAAGTGAATCTTATCGGCATATATGTTGTTTTTTTTTAACCCTAAGGAAAAGAAGTTGCCATTTTATTATGAGGATAAAATTACATCATTATATGCACTAACATTTCTTTGGATTTTTATCCCATGTAGAGTATTTATAAATAGATATGTGAAATATCTTCCGGAAGGGAGAGATCTCCAAAAGAAGCCGTTTGAAAAAAAAAAAAGTGCCTCATAAGTAAACCAAAAAAAATAGTAATTACTGCTTATCGATATAATATTTGATAAAATACTTATGGAATATCTATAATATCATATAATTTTTTTTAGAAGACTAAGGTGATATGTTAATCATCTTGCTTGTTCTAGGCATATGAATTCTCTAGTACTCATGAAAAAAATCTTCTTGGAAACCATTCTTTTTTGTTGTAATTTTCCAAGTTTCGAAGGCCAATTCAAGTCACTCTTAGAGAGATCATCTGTTGTTTTGTTTCTTTGCTTATATATATGACCAAAGGAAATATTAGAGAATGGAGAAAAACAGATGAAATAAGTACTCTATATTCGCTTAATCCTGTTTATTATTAATAAAGAGTTTCCATATATATGAAATTGAGAGACAATATTTTCCAACACTATAAAGAGGAGAAGTTGTAGGGTTATTAATTATGCAAAATTGTTTATAGTAGGTTTAACTCTAGTAGCAAAGGATATTAAGTGGGAATTACAGAGATGAATAATTAGGATGGATTCCTTTGAGAAACTCCATCAAAGAAGGCCTAGGGGAGGTCTTTAAGAATTTAAAATTCTTAATCTCTTTGACCATGTTGTTCATCTGGTTTAGATAGAAATCCTTTTTAAGATTGAGAGGGTTTGAGTTGTAGTTTTGAAAGCTAGAGGATACCTGTTCTAAAAAATTGCTTGATTCCTATCAAGCCGGATACTGTAAGCCATTGTAAGGGGCGTGAAAATGCATTATTTTGGTTTTTTTTTGGTGGAGAGACAACTAAAAATATTTTATTCAATAGTGGAATTGCGCCAACCATATTTTGGGCCTTGAATTCTTTAGATTTAGCTCTAGATCTCTTTTATTTAGGGGAAACTAACGAAGATATGTTCAATTATTTTTAGAATCAGAGACCAAAGAGAGCACATCTAATAGGAAATTAGAAGGATTACTTTTGGAGATTGATCCAAGTAGGGGATTTTTTTTTAAGAAGAAGACACATTATCATTTTGGCTTTTATAGGGCATAATCCCATTGGTAGATTATATTTAGAAGGCTGTGGATTTTCCTAATTTTGATTCTTCTTGTCAGGATTCATATTCCATCACATCGTTCACATACATAGATGTCACTTATTGTTCTTGAGAGTATCTATTAATGCATATACATTGAAATCGATCTATCGATTTCAGTATACATGTCAATCTATGTCAATTTCAATTTCAATTTCTACTTCTATTTCTATGTGAATTTCTATTTTTTTACGTGATGTTGCTACAAGATATTAATTCTTATATGTAGGTCTAGACATAGTTATTCTCATTTACTTTAATATTTCAACATTTTCATTGAAGTTTAGTGACAATGTTCTATATTCCACAACAACATGCAAGCACTATTATATACAGATAGTTTTTTCTTTCTTTGTGTAATCCACTCATCAATGACGCCAAAAAGTGAGATTCTACCATTATTTCTTTTAATTTCAATTTCTTCATTTTTAATCTCACATTTTCATACTAAAATGTATATTTACTATATCATTTTTCTATTTTTATCTTTTATTATCCTAAACGGTAGAGGAACGCTATTCCTCTAAGTTTTTACCTTCACACACACAGATATATATATATATATATATAAAAGAAGAAGAATAAAAAAATAGGTAAAGAACATAATGGAAGAATATAAAAAGAGGAATATATATATATATATATATATTCCACTTTTTATATTCTTCCATTATGTTCTTTACCTATTTTTCTATTCTTCTCCTTTCTTTTAATCCTCTTTATCTCTCTCTATATATTTTAATTTTCTCCTTTATAATTTATATTCACCTTAACTTTGTTCATATTTATATTTTTAAGCGAAATTGTTTTTTATTTAAATTTAATTTTATATATTCTACTTTTTATGTTCTTCCATTATGTTTTTTACCTATTTTTCTATTCTTTTCCTTTTTTTAATCCTCTTTATCTCTATATATTTTAATTTTCTCCTTGTATAATTTATATTCAGCTTAACTCTGTTCATATTTATATTCTTAAGTGAAATTGATTTTTATTTAACTTTAATTATGCATGCATTTGTATATGCAAAGACATGCATTGGTGGTTAGCAAAGTACTGGGTATGTAGTTGCGTATGTGAATACATGTGTTGATGGTTTGCAAAGTATTGGATATGCATCTAATTAGAATATAAATTTTGTATCTGCAAAATATAATAATGTAAGTAAATAAGTGAGTAATTATTGACAAAATGTAAAAAAATTGAAAAAAACATCATTTATTTCACTGATTTTTTTTTTTTAAATATCTATATTTATTGTGTTAACAATTTGTATGAAATTCAGTACTAGGTGGTATGCTCATGCCAAATCAATCACGATGGAATATATATATATATATATATATATATATATATATATATATATATATATATATATATATATATATATATATATATATATATATATATATATATATATATATATATATATATATATAATATTGGAACACATTATATGTGTGTGTCTTTAGTGTTTTCTCACAAAGTAAAGTTATATTTAATTTCATTTAAAAAAAAAAAAATGATTTGAACTTTTTTGAATAATTTTATATGGTCAAATTTAAAATTAATTAGATAGAATTGTATATATTTTTGCATAAATATTGTTATAAAATTTGAGAATTATTTTCAATAAAGAGATACATATAATTATCAAATTTGTGAGGCCAGGTGGTAACCCCACCAAAAACTGACTTGCCATTCATTAAGGATGCATACGAATATATAATGGAAGTGAGACTCTTGGGATTTATCTCCCAGTGTATCTTAAATTTCCTTATTTTATATTTACATTATATTACAATTTCGCACAATCCCTATGGTTAGGTGTTAACATTCCCCCCCCTTAATCCAAAGGGATGTTGTCGAGTCCAAGCATTGTTCTGAATCTTTCAAAATTTTCTCTTCCAAGCTCTTTGGTGAAGATGTATGCAATCTGCTTATTTGTGGAACAATGACATAGATGGATTATCTTTGCCTTAAAATGGTGTCAAATTAGATGGTATTTTTTATTGATGTGCTTCGTTCAATCATGGAACTTTGGGTTTACAGAAGTGTTATCAATCATGAGTGGAGTTGAATGCATTTGTTTCATCTACAAATCTTCCAAGATTTTCTTGAGCCACACAATTTCCTTTTTTGTTTCAGCTACTGCCACATATTATAACTTAGTTGTGGAATTTTCTGGAACTGATTGTTTGCGTGATCTCCAAGAGACAACTCCTAATCCAAGACTCATAGTATAACCCAAAGTAGATACGCAAATTTCTTTATCTCCATCAAAGTCTCAATTAGAGTATCCAATCAAGATGAAGTCGTCCACGTGTGTATACTTGAGTTCGTTTCATGTACTTTAGCACTATTTTTGCAGTAGACCAATGTCACTCACAAGGATTTTGCATAAACCTATAGAGGGTTCCAACAACAAATGATATGTCTGGTCTAGTAGTAGTCAGGTAGATGAGACTTCCTACAAGTTGTCTATACTTCGTTGCATCCTCAAATTATTTCCCTTCAATGGATGTGAGATTCAAGTTTTGTTCCACTGGAGTGGTCAAAGGATTGCACTCATCCATGTGAAACCTATTCATTAGATCTCCAATGTACTTATTCTAAGAGAGGAATATAAAATTAGGATGTTGAGTCACTTAAATACATAGATAGTAGTGAACATACCCCAAATCAGTCATTTCAAAACATTTTCTCAATTCCTTCTTTATGTATGCAATATAACTCTCATTGTTCATTGCCATCAAAAGATCATCTACATACACCACAAGGTATACAAATGTTTTTCCAACTTTCTTGAAAAACAAGGTTGCATCATCAATCTCATAATGTTTGAAGTTAAGTTTCAGAAGATGCTTAATTAACTTCTCATACCAGGCTCGTGGTGCTTTCTTGAGGCCATACAAGGATTTTACAAGCTTGCATACTTTGTGTTCTTGGCCCTTCACAAAAAATCCTTCTTGCTGGGACATAAAAAAATTCTTCTTTAGATCTCCATTCAAGAAAGAAGTTTTTACATCCATCTGATGGAGTTTACAACCATTCTGAGTTGCCAAGGCAAAGAGTGTCTAGATGGTATCCCATTTTTATGTGGGGGAAAAAGTATCCTCATAATCAACCATTTATTTATGTGCAAAATATTTATCCACAAGCCTGAATTTGTGCTTGTCAAGTGAACCATCAACTTTGTACTTGTCCTTGTAGACCCACTTGCAGCCAATTGGTTTCGTTCCAATGGAGGATCAACCAACTTCAAAGTGCCATTATTTATCAAGGCCTCATATTCCTTTTGCATCACTTCATTCCATTCAACATGTGAAGAAGCTTCTTTGAAGGAAGTTACTTCAAGATCTGTAGACAAATTCAATTCACAATTATAAGAAACATCAATATCAACAAGTGAATCAGAATCATCTACATCACCTCCATTTTTCCTGGTGGAACTTCTTGTTCCTATATTTCCAACCTCACGAGGATGAATATTTTTAAGTGTTTTTTCAGCCATTTTGGAGGACCTTTCTGAGATGGACTAGGCTGCTCATTTGACTGAGTTGGAATTGAATCAAGATTCAATCTCTCAATTTTGTCAATAACATCACTCAAAGTGTCATCCGTGCCTAGATATTCATGTGGGGGGAGAGTGATTCGGAAGATGATTCCACAGATTGATTCAGTATAGGAATCCCCCCTTCAAGATGTGGAATTTGATTATCAAATTCTTGAAATGACTTTGAATGTGCAAAATTATTCAAGTGATTAAGCTGCCACTCAACAACATTGTCAGTCTTGGAAGATTCAAGAAATATGACATCTCTAGATACTACAAACTTCTTATTAACTTCATCATAGTGACGATATGCTTTGGAAGTATTGGAGTGACCCCAACAAGATACATTTTCAACTTCATGCACCAAGTTTATTTCTTTTTCCTTAGGTATCAAAGCATAACAGGTGGAACCAAAGACCCTGAGATGCTTTACCAAATGAATGTGGCCATGCCACATTTCATAAGGAGTCTTATTTGTAATTGCATTAGAAGGAAACCTATTCTTTATATACACAACACATAGAATTGCATCAACCCAAAACATCAATTTTACATTCTTGAAAAAAATCATGGAACATACCATATTTAAAATTGTCCTGTTCATTCTTTCAGCTACACCGTTCAGTTGGGGATTATAAGGCACAATTGTTTGATGTTTTATCCCATGTTGGCGGAGATAGTTTTAAAATTCATTTGAAGTGTATTTTTTTCCATTATCAGTGTGTAAAGCGCCAATATGAGTTTTTGCATCATTTTCAATCTATGCATGAAAGTTCTTGAATGTTTTAAAAGCATCATATTTGTTATTCAATAAGTAAATCCAACACATTCTAATGTAGTCATCAATAAATGTCACCATATATTTCTTTCCATTTGTAGAAGGAACATGCATGGAGCCATATAAATCTGAACAAATAAGCTCAAATTTTATATGTGCTCTAGAGTGTGAATCATGAAAAGACTGTTTGCTATGCTTTCCTAGAATATAAGCATCACATTGCTTAAGTTTCCTAGGAATTGTAGGAAAACCAATAACACCATTTTTCTTCAACAATTGAAGGCTGTCATAGTTCATGTGTCCAAATCTAGAATGCCATAAAAGACTGGATGGGAATGTACCTTCATCATAGTGATAACTGAATGCAAAGTTTTGTGCATGGGCATAGGTAACTTGCAGCTTTAGAAGTCTTCCTTCTTCTATCCATATCATGAAAAGTGAGAGATATGATGATTTTCTGACTTCAATCTTGCCATCAAACATATGAATGGTGTGTCCTTGGTGGCAGATGTGGACTAAAGACAACAAGTTTCTCCTCAACACTGGGAGGTATATAATCTCATGTAGAAGAAAGTCTGGAAGACCATGCAACTTAAGCCTGATTATGCCAAGCCCTGGTGGCTTGAGTTTTGATTTGTTTGCAAAGCACACTGATCCATCAACCTTGTCAGTAAATTATTCAAAAAAATATTTTCTAAAAGTCATGTGGCATGTTGCTCTAGAATCTAGCCACCAATCATTTCTCCAAGAAGTAAGTGAAGCATTAAACATGTCTTCAGTTACTCCAATATTAAAATGTGCCACAACATAATCAGCGGATTCAGGTGCTTTACCTTTGTCTTTATCATAAGTTTTACCTTTGGCCATTTCTTTCTTTCTCAATTCTATCCCAAGGCAACTTACATGTGGATGCATCATGCCAATCTCTATTGTAGCGTATGCAATGAATATCAAAATTTCCACTTTGAGTTTATCTGCCCCCCCGCCTCCGAAATTTCTTCTTCCTCATCCTCTTCGACCACCTTTCGTTCCGGAAGAATCTTGAGCATGATTGTTCTCTCTATGTGCAAGACATACAACTTCTTTAAAAGACTAAAGACATGTATTCTTCCAAAAATCCTTCTCTCTCTCTGCAATTTTTTTCTCAAGAAAATCAAAGGTAATCTCCTTGAAGTTTCCACTTGCTTTCAATGACTCAAGATAATGTGAGTAAGTGGGATATAATGCCTTTACATAAGCTATGAGAGTTATGTCAATTTCAACACCATTTTTTCTAATGTCATGATTGATAAATTTTACTTCTCATGCTAAAGCAAGAGAGTCATCATTTTTTAATTCAATACTAAATAATTTAATCATCAGCTAAACAAATTCAAGTTCTGAACGTGAGTCATAGAGTTCTTTAAATTTCTTCAAATATTCATAAGCATTTGAAAATGGTATGCTATGGCGACTCACCTCTTCATTTAAAAAAATATACAATTCTAGTGCTAAAAAAAATACAATTCTGCACTTCATTCTTTTTTCAAACAATTTTTTATTACTAAATAAAATGCAGAGGGATTAACTAAGGGAGGACTTAACTGAAGGAGGGCTTATTTAGGAGAGGGGTGAATTGGGGGAGGAGTGAATGGTTTGTTACACTTGCGTATGGAGGAGGTCGTGAGGTCGGGGGAGTGCGGGGAAGGTCGACGCAGAGTGCGTATGGAGGGCCGACACATAGTGGGAGGGATGTGAGGAGGTGGCGAGAGGGAGCCATGGGATATGGCTCCCACATCCCATGGAGGGTCGAGTGTATTGCGTAGAGGGCCACTCAAAGGCCAGGCCAAGGGAGGGGTGATGCAGGTCCTGATAACGACTTGGAGCGAATATGTAAAGAGGAAACATTGCAATGTCTTTGTAACATTGCTATGTGACTGTGAAAACGCGGTCGACTTCACCTGGAGTCTGATGAAAACACATGTCGAGTTCACACGGTGGAACGGGACTGTGTAAAAAGGAAGCGAGTAATGTAACGATATGCAACTACTGAAACAACAATCTTCAAGCACGTCACCTCAACTAATTTCTCTAGTCTCATGCTCAAACCTTCAAGCACGTCACCTCAACTAATTTCTCTAGTCTCATGCTCAAACCTTCAAGCACGTCACCTCATTCATACACACATTTTGAACAGAAAACCTGCATTCTAATTGTGAAAAGTGGCTATAGAGGGAGAAAATGACCATTGCTGCTATGATACAATATGAAAATGTAGGGGAGGCAGCGTGCTCCACGAAGATGAGTCTTAAAAAATACTAAATAAAATGTTTATAAAAGTTAATAATATTCACGAAAATAAGAAAGTGATTGTCATAATGGACTAGGATGGGGCTCCCATGGTCCATATAAAAGGATGGGAGGCCTAGAAGAAATAAAGACAATATAATCAAGAATCAACTTTTAACACTCAAATGACTTTGTAATGAAAGGTCGGATCATTACTAATTGAGAGGAAAGTATGAAAGGAGTTTTTTGAGAGGATTTATTTAATTACTATGTTTGAAAAATATTCATATTTTTTTTTTAAGGTCTCTTTTAAATGTTTAATTTTTGAAGAACCTTGATTTTTGTAACCACTTGTTTGATGTTGGTAGTCATTTAGGATCAATTATTTTTTGTAGTGCATATTTGAGCCATTCTTCAATATATTTTCGTAACATTGCTATTGTTATTTCGTGTTTGACTTGAGAGGACGATAAATCATCCTCAATCTATTTTAACTCAAAGATAATTTGATGGATAATAATTGCTTGGTATTCATTTTTCTTGAAAAGGCTAACCAATCACTGTTCAATTTCTCCTTTAGAAGAATAATTGAGATTATTAAAATTACTTGCCTAATATATGTTAAATGCATCTTATCATTCTTTCATTTGATCGTTAGTCACTATTAATATATCCATGATTAAATGTGTTGCCATTGTTCTTTAACCACATAAACTATTAGAAAGAATAATTCACTTCTTTTGATTTTGATGGTATCATACTTAGAAATCAACTGATGAAGCATATTGATTCTTTCTAGCCAACATGCTTGTAGCTATTTAAGTCTATTTCTTGTTCCTTCCTTTTAAAGATATCATTCATGTTTGAAACTTTGGAAAGAAAGATATTTACAACATTTTTATAAAAATGTTCACCATTCTCGAATCCCTTTTGTAAAAAAATAGTAAAAGACAAAATTCTATTGGTGTGAGTATTTGATTTATTATCCAAGTCCCAGGCTTCAAGAATCAAGGTAAGTTTCTTGTTTATTTTGTCTGCAATGTATTTCATTATTCTAGCTAGTAGTTTTGAAGCTCATTTTACAATCAAAATTGATTCAACTACTTATTTAGGAAATTCATTGGGTTTCAATGTGGACAATTGTTATACAAATAGTGGTTTTGGAAACAATGCTTTATGTGGAATGAGGGATATGGTATCACCTCTCCAATTGACTCTTTCACTTCATAAAAAAACAATAGGTTGAGAATGGAGAATTAAGGGGTATGATTTTAGGAAATGTGGAGGGAAAAATGGGGTTTGAAAAAATGCGAATAAATGAACCTTTTTGGCATTAGCTTGTTGATTATGTTCTGCATTCCATGAAATTTCAAGAAAATGACTAAATAATAAAGTGATGTAGGGCACGAGAATGCAAAGGTTAGTAGATGTCAAAATTTATACTTGGAATTATCCACATGTACACTTAAAATTTTTCTAAGTGTTGGAGTATTGAAGACATATATCATGCAAAGAGGGTTTATGTGGATAATTTTCATAGGCTTATTTTTTGAGATTTTGAAAGGATTGAAAGAAACTAAGGGGTAACACATATAATTAACACTTGATGAAAAATGTAAAAGAAATAGGCAAGGATGTACATATATTGTTCAAGGAGCATTGATCAATAGATGCATGAGCTAGCTTTGGTTAATGGCCATAACTACATCATTGTGGTTGTTGATTACTCCATTATGTGGGTTGAAACTATTTCTACTTCATCCAATGATGGAAGCACAATGACACTTTTCATGTTTAATCATATCATTGCTATATTTGGTGTTCCCAAAACAATTATTACTAACCATGAATCTTATTTTTAAAAATAGATAATGATCAAATTGGTAGTCAAGTTGGGGTTTTGGCATGAAAACTTGTCACTTTACTACCCTCAGTTGAACAATCAAGTAAAAACCATTAATTCCATTTTTAAGACTAATATATAGAGAATGGTATGGAAGCACAAAATGAACTAGAACTTGATGTTTTTTTAGAATTACATGCATATCAAAACTCAAGTAAAATTACCACCAATTTTACTACTTTTCAACTCATTTATGGAGTGGAGGTAGTATTACCAATTGAATGTGAAATACCTTCATCGAAGCTCATTTTATAACTCTCACCAAACACTTTTTTCAAGGAAGAATGTCTTGTATATTACTCCTATCTTGATGAAAATATTTGAGAAGTTATGGTAGATAATTAGACTCATAAGAAAGATAAAAGCCCAATATGTTAGAAGTGTTTGACCTCATATTATTATTTTTAATTAAGACTTGGTTTTCATCTATGATCAAAACATGATAAATTATGAGTAGGAAAGTTGGAAACTTTTTGGCATAGTCCTCACATTTTTAACCATGTTGGAAAAATGGGCCTACACATTATTTGACTAGAATCCTTTGCTTTAACCTTGCAATGGGTTCTACCTTAAGAATTATTATATGTAAGCTAAGACGCATAATGATTTGCACATTGGTGTGGTTTTTTTATATATACTTTAGAGCTTTATGTAATTAACTTTTCTTGGTTTAGTTTGGACATTATCATGTTTGATGCTTGATTTGAAAATTTTGACATCTATCCTAGTCTATTTTTAGATGGATCCATTTGTAGTACTAAGAACATCACTTCTATTGCATGGGTGATCTTTTCACCCACTCACCAATTGGTGGGTTTAAGGGGAATTACCTTAGTCCTATGGCCAACAATGTTGTAGTGTATAATGTGATCATCAAACTTCTTTTAAAAGTCATTTATCTAAGAATTAAAAGTTAGTTATGTATTTGGATTCACGCTTAGTGGTATATAAGCTAAATAATGTTATATTGTAAAAAATACTATGCTTATTGGGAATTTTTTCAGGGTGGAACTTCTTGACAAACAATTTAATTTCATTACTTATGATCATGCAAACTAGCAATTTATGTAGAAAATCCACGTAGATTCAACTGATCTTGTAATATGCTAAAACAAAATACTTGAATCTAATCTACAAATTGTGGAAACCAACTACAACCACAAAATCACATGAACAAGAAAGAGAAAGAATTTCAATTGCACAACATAAGTATTTATCTGCGGAAAGCCTCAGCTAAAAACCCCACTATATGTATATTGCATAAGTCAAATAATATGAGAACAATACAATGCTTCTCTTAGGTTTTCAAGCTCTCTACACTATCTCTATCTATAAGACTACTTCCTAGGCTAACTCTGGCCAATACTTAGCTAATTTCATAGCCTTCCAAGCTCCTACTTCCTTGCACAGTTCAATGACGAATTAGGCCCCGATTTAATAAGGAAATTCCCTAATAATAACTGCGCAGTAGATCAAGGCACTTCCTATGATTCCATGCACCATCTATACAATTGGATGATTATACAATTGATAGTACACTTCCCTTTAACTCCAATATCAATTGGGTCTTCCTCAAAACTTACATGCATGAGTTATTTGTGAGTGAATTATTACTTATTTGATTGATCATTACATGCGAATTAAATCTAATTTAATTCCCTTGATCTCTCACTAGTTCCTCCATCATTTAAAACTAGTTAAACTGATTTTAACTCAAATAAATTAAGTTAATTAATTAAAAATCAAAATAAACTCAACCAGGGCTCCTAAAAAGTAGGAGACACTCTACATGCCTCTAGTTTGACCCTCAACTCGAATTAACTGAACTAACTAGGTCTTCGAATTAATTGAACTAACTAATTCTTCGAATTAACTGAACTAACTAAGTCTTCCTGACACTCTACATGCCTCTAGTTTGACCCTCAACTCGAATTAACTGAACTGACTCGTACAAGCTATCATGTGATGTGGAATTACAATTTAATTCTAATTTAATTAAGGGAAAATTAAATTAAAATCCCTTTTGATTCCATTTTCAATATTTCTTGTTGCCATTTTCAACAGTTTAAACATGTTGGCTGATTCATTGGATAATTATGTGCTAGATATATATTTTTCGCATTGATCTATACATTTATACAACATGCATGTAAAATAACATGGTATAAAAGTCACACCATCTTCACATCATATGAGAGACCTAAAACATATGTGTATAAAATAAAAGGGCCAATACAATGTGTATATATGATATTTAGTGTAAAAAATTGAGCTACATGGCCTATAGTGATACAATGTCTAAAAATGATCATTCTTATACTTATATAGTTGATACGAAAATTGGCGGATACTTCCATATTGTGGCACATGTGTCTCATGATAGTACTCATTCACATTGGCTACTTGCTTCAATAGTCAGAAAAAATTATGTGGCACTCCCACCATGTGGTGCTATGGTATCCAAGGGCCCTTCTTAACCTTCATCATTGGAACACCCATGGTGAGACCCTCCATGTTCATTCACACCTCACAAGGTTCAAAATTGTGTCCTCATAACCCTCCTCCTTTGATTGCTACCATTCCCTTGCTCCACAGTATTTAGGGGCCATCCCTACTGGTTATATTAGATCCACATTCATGTTAGGCAATTTACCTACATGAAAATAATTATTGTTCTTTTAGAGGTCACATTTTATAGAAACTTTTACCCCATAATCGAAAAATGATCCTCCTAGAATCACCATCTTTTTTTCTTGGGTAAAAAATACACCCTGTTTGTAATTTTGGTCTTAAGACTTTGTACCATTGTGGATCAAGACCTTAAAATCAACCCAAAATTGAATAGTGGTGCTTCCATAGTCACCTTTTTCTTATACAAGGTTAAAATGATGGATTATTTGAAATGGTAGGCTTAACAAATAATATCTTTGTGATAGAAATCATAACAACAACCCTTGAATTAGAGAAAAAAAATGTATTTATTTATTTTAATTAATTAATTAATTTAATTTAAAAATAATTGAAAAAAAACCATAATACTCCTTTTTCAAAAACTGTTTTTAAACCCAGAAACCACCTTAAAAATAAAATTTATAAAATAAATCATTAAAAAAATTGGAAAAAAAAACATTCTATCTTATAGAAAAGGTAAAAAAAATTGCATTTTTTTTCAAAGAATAATATATATATATATATATATATATATATATATATATATATATATATATATATATATATATATATATATATATATATTCAACTTTTTTGTGCCCTATAGAGATGACTACATGTTTAATTTTTGGCTTGAGGAATTGTGACTCAAGGGCATCTAAGCCATCAAAATCACTCAGGGATCATACCCTTCCTGGGCCACACCAACCCTTAACATGACTGGATTTTTGTTCACAAAGTTTCGAATAAGTGACCTTCACATCACATAGTGACTTAAAAATACACCCCATCACCGTCTATTCTATGCCCTATGGGATATATTAAACTTATTTTAATTTAAGTAAAGAAAAGAAAAAAAATATAAACATAATAATATAAAAGAAAACCAATGAAACCAAATTTTTAAAATTTTGAAAACAAAATAAAAAAACTAGAAAAACTTAAAAATTAAGGAAATAAAGGATAAAGTGTTAATTATTTATTTATTTGTGTTTTTAAAAGAGTTTTGAAGTTTCTTTTTTACTTTTATTTTTGGATGTTTTTAAATTTTTTTTTTTTTAAGTTTTCTTTTCAATTTATTACCATGTATATTTTTGAAATTATTTCAAAATAAACTTCAATAAATAATTCTTGGGTGATAAGATATATATTTTTAAATTCTTTCTCACTTATTATTATTATTTTATAATTATTAATTTTTATGTTTATTTTTTATTTATTTTTGGGTTATTTTAATTTTTTTTCCTTTGAAGTAAAATTTTACTAGCGCAATTGTATTTCAAGGGTTTTGTTCTATAACACAAAAAATGTTTGGAACTCATGATAGTTGAGCGAATACACCAAAATAAATTTATCCATGTTAAGGATTGATATGGCCTATGTTAGGTGTGATCCTAAAGTGAATTTGATGGCACGGATGCTCCTGAATTATGCTAGCAAACCAAAAAAGGAAAGTTTTTTTGAAAAGGGAGTGACATTTTTTTTAATTACTCTTTTTATTTATTTCTAAATTATGGTTTTTTTCCCATACTTTTTTTCTTTCTCTAATTCGGAGGCTACTTTAAAGTTTTGGTTACAAAGGTATCAATTATTAAGCCAACCATTTCAAACAAGTAATAATATTTAACCCCAAAAAATAAAATGGTGATCTTGGGAGTAACCTTTCAGTTCTAGGTTAATCTAAGATCATGGTCCACAATGGTACAAGATGTCAAATCCATGGTTTGTAATAGGTTTCAATTTTGACCTCAAGAAAAAGAGATGTTGATAATGAGAGCATCTATTTTGAATTTGGGGGTTGTTTTTGCTATATTTGACACAAAGTTATGGCTTTTTAGTATTGTAGTTCTAATTTTAAGTTTGTATTTCTAATTAAGTTGGTAAATACGTTTCCCTCCATAAAAGGTGACTAGTTTCACTGCATCGAATAAAATATAACATTTTAAAAAATTGTAAAAAAATATATAAATTCAAAAAAATCAAAACAATTGATCTTTTTTCTTACTTATATCTCCCCACTACATTCTAGGAGGGACTAAAAGCTTTGGGTCATGCTTGAAGTTGGTGCTACATATGGGTTATCATCAATGACTACTATCTACTTATCCCAATAGTCAAGGAAATATTGACAAATTGTGTTCATTGGTTAAACTTCCCCAGGTCAGCCATGCAAGTGGGTTCCCTCCATAATTTGGGGCGTAGTAGGCCCAACAAATTGTGTTGAAACATAGGGCTGCATTTGGGGACCCTCTCTAAGATGAAGGATACACGAATTAAGCCATGTAAAAATTGCTTTTATCAACCAATACTAAATAATGTTAGTTGATCCCTCAGTTTGACTAACAAGTTAGTAAACCAATCATACATAGTGGGGTTCAAACACTCTAGAGCAAAACAAAAATGAGCTTGAAATTATATATGTTTTACTATAGGAATAAAAACCTAAGAGATCATAAATATGATAATGTGTAGGGGAAACTATTGAAAATATTCTTAGATTTACAACTACTTGTTCCTTTTCTTTGACCTTTTTTGAAAATTAGCAACAATGTAATCATCAATGGTGCCAACGACACCACCTCTAACACCTCCTTTTAGAAATATCAAATGCCTATGCCGAGATAATATTATAATGAAGTAAATGTCATCCACATCAATGTTGAAAATATCATGACCAAATTGGAAATATTGTTGGAACAAGTCCTAGAAACATATTAGTCTTTGTAGTAACATTGTCTAACTCCTCATGTTTTGGATTTGAAATAGTTTTAGGATCCCATAGTCCCTCAATGCATCATGAGTGGCTTGGTTAATTTTTCTATATTCACAACATTGTTTTCATGTTCCTTCCTCTCAATGATTGTGATTTTTCCTATACATAGTTAAGGAATAGGTTGAGCATCGACTTACAAGTCCAATTTTTGAGGAAAAATTGCATTTTAGCTCATTTAGGGCATAACCACAAATGTTCCTAGGAGTAGTTGTAGCCAAAAATTAATTTTCCATGGAACAAGTTTGACCAAGGCACTTTTGCCATGTCTGTTTGGTGTCAAACCTATGCTAGTGTAGAGGTTGTCCAAATGGGGGTTGACACACCCAAAATTTTGAGTGAAATTAAGAATGGAAATAATTGAAATGTTGGGCATGAGTTGGAGGATTACCCAATCCTTAAAAATATAATTATTTTGGGTGAATCTCCCACAAATTGTTTTGGAAGTTTTGAAGGTAAAATGGGTTTTCACTAGTAGTAACATTTTGGAAAATCCAAATGGTATAAATGAGCATAATTATCCACATATAGATTATTTTTTATTGTTTTGGGGTGTGAAACAACCATTTTTTTCCCTTCATCAAAACAAAGCCCCTCACTACTTATAGATTATGATTTGATATTATGTTATGTGATTTATACATTATTTAACCTTTGGAATAGTGTTTGTTGATGGTTTTTATAGGATTGGTAACTAGTCCCTTTGTCACATACTATGGTGATATTCATGGGACCATGAGGTATGTGTTTTAATATAGCATATAGTGATTTGAAATTTTGAATTATTAATCATATTTTTATTGGAATTATGCCTTAGGATTGATCTTTCTAGTTTGCAACATTAGTCCCTTATTCTCAATTAGACATTATAACTTATGAAATAGTGCCTAACCTTCATGATATTCCCTATTTAGAATCCATAAATTGTCATTTCGTTCCCACGTCATATTTATTTGTAGGTTTGGGAACCCATATTTAGCCATGCATGACTTAAAATTTGACATATCATGGCTATCTCTTAACATTTTTTACCCATGTCCTAAAGGGGTTCTTATTATTTCGCTTTAAAGTTGCATATGTATATTGTTACTTGCTCTTGGTGTATATTTATATATTGTTGGTTTCTTGTCATGCTTATTGCTATTGAAATCACCATTGCACGTTCATCACTTGGATATATTTTCATTTGTTTACAATTGTTTATTCTTAAAGAAAACAATAATGTGTGCACATCACCTTTCCATAACTCTTATTACATTCTTTTTTAATAGTGAAGGTCTATTCCATGCACTTGTATTGTAGTTGATTGTCAATGAGCCACTAATTTTCTTCATTATAAAATAATTTTATCACCTTTTCATACTCACAAAACATAGAAAATACACAAAAATAAATTTAAAAACATCAAAAAGGAAAAAAATTGGTTTTTAGGGGAGGGGGTGAGGGTGGGTTGGTGTATGGGTTGAAAATTTCATTAAATTTGAGTGGAAACCATTATTAATTATTTCCATTTAAAATGAAACCTATTTTTTTTCCATTGTATTACAATTGGGAACTAGATTTTCTTAGGAGCTATACCATGATTACAAGTTATTTAATTCTTTGACTAGTTTAACTATTCTAGTCATTATGGGGAGTGCTTAAATGCATCCTCCATTTTATCGCTTTCATTGTTCCTTTTTAGTTAGTGCCTAATAATTCATTATTGTGTTGTGCTATATGTTGAGGGGGTGTTGAGATTGAGCCATCCATTATACAAACTTGTTGACATTTCATGTCAAGAATCACCATGTTAGTTTATACTTGGTGGTTCACTTCATACAATTTATTGGTAGTTGTTTCATGTCGATATGTGATACTTTCAATCCATCCTCTCAACGAATATCATCTTATTGACACGAAGAAATTATCTACGAACCAAGATATTACCTTAGGACTTGCAAATATCAATTGTAGGCTTCCTCGTGATCAATAATTCACTCAAGTCATTACACCATGATTCATAGTTCCTATGAGAATTTCACTTTAGATCCTTTTTTCACACTCTATAGATTGTACTATGTACCTTGGGATACAATTTCATTATTTGGGATTCTTCCCACATCTATTAAGAAAATTAATCAACGATCAATAATTACATGATATCTACTATGCTTGACATCAACTTATTTTTCTGCATGATGCATATTTGTATGATCACCGAGTTTAGATTAAGACCTTGAGTTAGGAGCATTATTTGTCAATGATACCATCCTAAGTTGTGCAATATTGTATCACTAATTAATAAATACTTTAAAGAACAACATTTCACTCTCGTTTGTGCTAAGTGTCCTTCTGCAATATACTATGACATAGATCCATTTTGTATTTTCTTGTGGCTATGATATTTCATATGACATGGAACTGCCATATACTTTTTTGTGGCCATGATCTTTCATTTCACTTCATGGATCCATAATGAATTGTGTCGGTTGCCATGCTTATTCATATAATCCATGCATGGTATTCCTATCTCAAGGATGATCTCATTAAAAGGAAAAAATCTTCTAGCAAAGGTTATATTGAAGGTTTTTAGTGTTATAAAATTGACAAAAATTGTCAAAAAAAACCTTCGCTACAACATATGTTTGCGGTAGCGTATGTTCTAGCGGAGATAATAAAAAACTTCATTACACCTAAAAAAACATGGGCTACCAAATTTTTTAGCTGTGCACTTAATGGAAAAATAACATCAATGCAATAAATCTATAATAGCAATGGGGTTGTATACTTAAAAAAAAAGCATTACGGATTTGAATGCAAAAAACATTGGTGCTTGAAATGTATACCGCCTTGGTGCATATATATTAAACAAATTCCTTGGGTCGTACTTTCAGGAATGACAGTGAGGTTAGAAAAAAAATCTTGCAGACCCAGTGTTTTTATTTAAACTTGTAGTGTCGATGCTTATTATTTGCATAAAATGACTAGTGCGCTACTAATATAAAACAACTGGTGCTGTTAATTTGAATAATGCACCGAGGTTGGAAATAATATTTTGCAGCACTAGGGCGTTAGTTTTATGAAATCACTGGTGCTTTAAGAATTACAATGCATCGGGGCGTTAACTTCAAGCAACACCAGTCACTTGAAGAATTCAATGCTTTGGTGCTTACATTTTTTCGAAAGCCCTAGTGTTGTAGTTTGTAGTAAAGGCATCGAACATGTAAAAAACCTTGCCATAACAATGATTTTAGATAAAATAATGTACCGGTGCATGTTTATTTTATGAGATGCACCGGTATTTTATATGAGATTTTCTCTTTTTTAGAAACTTCAAACATTGATAGTGAAATTATTGTGATTTTTTAAATATGTTATTCATTGAAAAATCAACATGTATCTTATAAAAATATTCATATAAATTAAATTTTGATTAGTGCATTTGTATATGATGTTTGGATTAATTTCTTATATCATCAAATTCACATCTATGCTTCATTGTAATATTTAATCATCCATATATTTAATTAGTGGTGTAATATTTAACAACAACATTTCACAACGCAATATAATAAATTAAAATGTATTTTATTATATACGAATAAGAGGCTCTTTGTCATACAAAATATGATAGTTATTGGTAACCCTTGTCTTTCAATTGGGACACTATGTACATTACATTAAACAAAATGTTTGATTTTCATAGAAAATTATTTCAAAAAATACAACAGCTTGCATTGATATCCAAATAGATCATCATTCTTCGATGCAACTACTGTCAATGCTCAAGCTACTTCCATGACTTGGATTATTTGGATGAATGTTTTGTTGATTGCATCAATTTTTTTCATCTTCTTGATCATGTTCCATCTGCAAACATAAAAATAAAGTGCAATGAGTGTATTTGCATTGGTGAGAGTAATGAAAATTGAAATAAATAATATACAACAATGTAAATTGAATAAAAATGTACCATAACAATAATTGACTCATGAACTATACACATGTTTTCAAAAACAAGTCTCATGCTTTGTTTCAACAACTCTTTTGTTGGTGTACTTCCATACTTTGTTTCCTGCAAGTTTTATACCCCATTATAAATCATAGATCTAATATAAAGGATTTTTTTGTTATATTAACTATAAAATCAGAGAATTAAAACAACATATATACTTACAATTCCACAATTAATTTTTGATATGCCAACATATACACACAACCCATATTTAACCCAATATGTATCAATTCTTCCGATGGCTCTTATTTGTATGTTAGCACCTATTTGAAGACATTCAAATATGGTTGTTGTAAAACAACTTAAAATACACAAACATGAAACCTTGAGTTGTTATAAGGAAATATTAATAATTACTCACAAACTTTGATATTAACCATTTTCTTCCATGTTGTTTTGTTTTATGTTTTGAATGAGTTCCATTTTGTTTTCTTTTATGCAAGAAAATACTTCAAAATTGATATTTAATTCTAAATTATTTGTTTATATGTACAAAGTCAATGATTACATACATTTGAAGCACATTTTTTTTGAGATGTCTTCTCCTGTGATGCAATTATGTCCATTTATTCGACCATCTCCTTGTACATTTTTTTGAACATTCATACTAACATGTTTCACACATCAACTCGTTGATCCTTTGGTATTTTCATAATCTTCCCGAGAAAAGTAATAAACTATTTTCATATTGATATAAGAAAACTAAATATAACAAAATTGATATTAATAAATGAATGGTTTGTAGTAGTATTTATATATAATTCTAGAAAATAATTTTAAGAAAGAATATTACCTTTTGAATGGTTCCTTTATTTTATTGTATGTTTTTTCTATTGCAAGTCTGACAGGTCTAATTCACCATTGCTCTGGAAACACTTTCTGTAGTTTATATATAACTTGTGTTAGCGCAAGGAGTCACTACTTGACTGCATAAGGAGTAAGCCTTACACATCATAGTTCATTTCAAATTTTAAAGGGGTTGTTTGAGTGGTGGGATGGTTTCTCAAAGATTTTGAAATGATTTTTATATTCTTTAAGACTTTCATGCATTTGGAAAGCTGTGGCAAGTATAAATTGTGTGGTTAAATTGGTAGTATAGGGAGTAGAGTATACAAATGAAAGAAAATGGATAGATGGTACCTATTCTAGGAAATATTCCTATCCTAAATCAGTGACACAGCTATGATGATGGCTCTTTACACAAACTCCGTTTATGCAAAGTAAACAACATTCAAAAAATAGATTGCATGTATAAAGTATTCCACAAATCCTTTATGATATCTTCACTGAAATGTTCTATAACACACATATAATTTGTAGAAAACTGAAAGCAGATAATTGATTGTTAAATCCTTTAAAAGTTTCTCACTCACACCTTACTATTTGCTACAATTCACATTTTAGAAGAAATTTACAAATAAAGGAGACACACCACACATTAGATGTTCCTTGAGTTATAAAATCCTCCAAAATGAAGTAAAAAAAGCTTTTTATTATATTTAGTTTTCAGGTATACCAACATCGAACTTGGAAATGGTATTTACAAATGGTATATATAGTAAGAGAGGCACCAACTCCATCTCTTCTAAAAATAAGGAAACATTACTCCTAACATTACATAGGTGTCAAAAGACATTACAACCATATCCCATCGAAATATAACATAAAGGACATATGTAGAAGAAAGAAGAGAAGAAATCCGGGCTGAAATGTTGAGTGTGATGTCATGCTGCCCCTTTTTTTGTTGATTTGTCTCCTTGTGTCTTTGGTCTTTAAATAACCATGAATATCCATTTAATAAGACCTCAAACAACCTCATAAACACCTTTCACCATCACTTGTTATATCCATTTTGTTATGGGTTCTTATCCATCCTTAATTGGCTTGGAAAAATTTGTTGACATGTGTCAAAATTCAGTTAAAAAAAGCGCTACCGGAAATTCTGGTAAAAACCTGTAACTGCATAAAAACTAGAATACCACTGGAATTTTTGGTAGCGCTCTATTTCTTTTTCAAAAATACACCGAAAAAGCTGAAAATCCTATGTAGAATTATATTCCTTGGCATCTAAGCTGTTGTTCAAAATTGCGACTAATAAGCAAAAAGGTGTTTGTATCAATTTTTTTTTTACCTTCCTTATATGTGGTCTGCAACTTCAACAAGCTTATCCAAGTCTGTTTTGTTGTCAGTAGTTGATTTGGATATATGGTTGTTCTTGTGGCTGCTTCCTTGACAATGGATTTCTCCTCCTTAGAACCATTTTGTATCTTTCTTCTCTTTGAGGGCTTTGAGTGCTGCTCTGAAGGGGTTTTGTTTTTGTTTTTCTTATTTATCTATTTTTGACCGTTCAGATTTACCTTCAATATCAATGACCTCTGTCATTAGGCTTGGATTATGTAGAGCCTTGGACTTAAGCCTAAACTTGTTGTTGTCTTTGGTATGCCTCTTTCTGATACCAACAATAGGTTTGGTTTATTATTTCTTCTTCTTACTGCTGATGTCATATCCAACATCCTTGAGGAGTTATTCATCTGATTTTGTAGGCTGATACTCTTTCTGCATATTTTGCTCAAAATGTGCTTCCGGAATTTCCGGTAGCACCTGCACTTTTGATTTATCTACAGTTGCAGACCTTCATCTTTTGGCTCTGGTGTAGACATTAGGAAAATGAGGAGCATGGGGCACAATTTTCATAGATTTGGGTTTACTTGTTGAGGAGCTCTCTCTTTTTTCCAAATTTCTCTCAGCGTTAACTGCAGAAAATTTTTCTTTCTTCCCCTTGGCCTTCTTATGGATATTTTATTTTTTAGCCTTTCTCGCCATTCTTATTTTGCAGGTTGAGGGCGTGGTTTTGAAACTGAAGGTGTAGGTGCAAATTGTCCTGCCTTGTAAAACAAAAAGTGATCCCAAGTTTGATTTCTCTTCCCTAAATATTCTTCAACTAGAACCTTGATTAAAGCTTAATGATACAAGCTATACTCTGAAAAAACAGTATCAGTTTGTGTTAGCCTCTCTCATAAAAAATTATAAATCCAAAATAAATTAATAAATTAAATATTAAAAGTTAGGAATTTATGCCTAACTCTCTAGATTGGGTTGTTCCTCTAAGTTAGGAGTTAGTTTAGTTAGCTTCTAGATTGCTGTGTGTATGGTTGAGAAATTGTCTCAACCAAAGTGTCCAAGATAGAACACACTATCTTGAGACATTGTCTCCTCATCTATTTAATTGTAATATTATATTCTTTTAATAATGAGAGAATATGTGAGGAAGCCGTGAGGTTGAAGCCTCTTCTGCCATGACTATGTTTGGGTATAAATCTGTGTGTTTTTATCTGTGTTAATGGTGTGTGATTATTCAACATGTGGTATCAGAGCATTTTTGGTTCTTAGGGCCTACGTGAGTCCATCATAATCCATGGTAGTTTTCATGGATGATCTTGACTAGCGTTGAGTTCTAGAAAAGCCAATTGGAGTGGATGTGTTAAAGAGGCTCAAAAACTTGAATTAAACCAGCATGAAGCATCGTTAAAGCCTAAAATTTCAGCGTCAAAACTGTTGAAAGAATGAACTGTGAGTTGTGTATAGAGTTGTGAAAATCTGGCGTGATATTTTGGGTGAGATAAATTTGATTGGGAGAATTTTCGAATTCCAATTGAAGCTAGAAAATACATAATAGGAGGAGCGATCCATTGACCAAAGGTCGAGCTCTGCTTGCCAGCATTGAAGCGACCAAGTATTCAATTTTTTTGATGTGAATTTTCAAGTGTCTTTTGATGCGAATTCATAACTCCTCGACTTTATGTGGAGCGGATTGTTCCTTCTGAAAAAAATATGGAGCGGATTGTGAATGTTGTGGGTAGATCAATGTTGTGTGAACATTTTGGGACTGGTGTCATGGAAATTGTATAGAAGTACGATACTGTATTAAAGCAATGAAACAAATAATTGTGCTCAAAATGTATAAGCGTTGAGCATTATCCATCGTTGAAGGTACTTCCCTCCCACCTTAGCAGCCTTTTTCATGTTTTTTCTAAACCACGACGTTGCTTCCAATTCACAGAAATTCTGAAAAATGGGATCTGGTGTTGTTCTAAAATTATCTCCTCTGATTTCTGCTTCTACAATATGGAGAAGAAATCAATGAAAATGAGACCAATTTTATTACCATGGGTGCTTCTTGCCGACTGGTGCAAGAGCTGAAGAGTATAGTGCATGGGTTGTGATCCAGAGTATAGCGTGAGTGAAGTTATGCTGCATGAGTGCATGGGATGTCATACCAATTGATCAATTCGTTGGTGTAACATTACTGCATGTTGCCCTTCGTGAGAGAAAGAGCATTAATATAACTAGTGAGCCGGTGTTGAAGTGTGGAGTTGTCCACTGTTTGATCTGCCCGTGCGCGGAGCTAGAGAAGAAAGCCTAACGTTGATTGTCCCTATCTCTATTTGTTTTTGTGGAGTATCTCTATCTTCAAAAAGTTTAAAAAAAGTGCCAGCGTGGAGGATGAATTTGCTGTCGTAAGTTCTTCAAAGAATTATTTTAAAAGTGTGTTTCTAAGTGATTTGCAGTGAAACTGGTCATCAGAACATCACATACTTGCCAGTGAGATTATCTTCAATTATATGTCGAAGATGAACACTGTTTCAGATCTCACCCAACAGAAATGAAGAGTATCGTTGCGTGTAAATAAGCACATGAGTTCTGTGCGTAAATATGGTGGCGCCTTATACATAATACCAGTAAAGGCAATCGATTTTTGTGGAGGGTGCACAAGGTGTTATACATCAGTTTCCCAGTCCTCCAAAATTGTTCATAATATTCTGCGATCAAAACAAAGACAAAGAAAGTCGCGGTATGTGGGAGGAGATCCTGCAGGTCTATAGTGACCAAATGGGGCCAACATCAGATCTGAGGTGAACGATAAGTATTCATTCAAAAGGACGAATCATTTGCATTATTTGAATTTCTTAAGCTTGTTGCCAACCACTTTTAGTTATAAGATATATGAATGCTTAATGGTAAAAGTTAAAAAAAGGGAAACTTTTTATTAATGGTATTTTTTAAGAAGCTTTATTTTTATTTTTCTAAAAAGTGGGTATCATCACATGTGTGATATGTGAGCATTATAATTGAATTTGAAGTGATTCTAAAAATGATTTAGAATGTTTCATTAAAATTTTGTAATGGAGGGATAAGGTGGATTATGAAGGTTTGTCATTTAAAGTACACTTTATATATGTTTCATGAGGATGAGGATATGTATGAGTGTAAAGCTCATGAGAGATAATAAGTGGGAGGAGAGATAGTGAGTGGAGTGAGTGCTCATATTATATGTGCATGAAAATATTTTTTTGTAATTTTGGAGTGATAAGCGTTTTTGTAAAATTGGAGTGATAAGTGGATATTTTTTTAAACGAGAAATTCATTGTTGTATTTTTTTTGAGACATTTATTCAGTGAACATCTAGATTTTAGAAGATGAGTTGCATCAAAGGTTTGCCAGCTTAGCATTTTCATCACTTGAAGGTGAAGATTCCTTATGTACTCAATACTTAATAAATATATCATTTTTTGGTGATTGTGTCCTAGATCTGCCTGAAATTGAATGAGGGGATCTTAGGTATGCCGTGTGTGTGTTTATGATGGAACGTGTTTTTATGGCTTCATGATGTTGCTTATGATTTCTGTTTAGTTTTGACACATAAATGATCGCATTTAACACACACATAAAGTTCAATGCAAGCAAGCACAACACCTGTAATGAAGTAGCTGCAAGGAAGGATAATTACACTCAACACATGCCTTTGCTCACCTACAAAAAATAATCAAAGTTGTCAACATCAAAATTCTACCTCAACAAGAAAATTCACTCAATGCAATCAAGTTAATGCGTTTCAAAGCACAATGTACACAACATTCTTACAAATAAATTTAAGAAATTGTAATCAAATTCAAATTTCATTGAATTGTAAGGGTGCATTCTCAGTTGAAACTGACATTTAAGTTTTGAAATTGAGTCAAATTAAGTCTAAGTGAATTCATTAAGTGTGTCATCAAGTTTGAACTTGTCATTTGTCTCTTGGGTGCATTTTCGATAGTGTTCGACACCCTTCCTTTAAAGCACAATCAAGTGCGCAAGCTTTAACTCTAAAGAAAATAAAAAACAAGTTCACCTCTCCTGCAAGCGAGCATGAGTATTCATTCAAGAAATTTCCATCAAGTCAGTACAAATTTCATAACATCAAGCGAGCCAGCGTGAAGTTCATTGTAGCAATAATCAAAGAAAGCGAGCGAGTTCAACTCGAACACAAGTAAATGTACTATTCAAACAACAATAAAACAAGCTGAAATCTACAACAAGCGAGCGTGAGTTCCAGTGAACTTGAAACAAGAGAAACAAGTTTCACCAAGCAAGAGATCAAGCAAATTCCGAAGCAAGGGAGCGTGATAAAATCAATCAAGTGAGCCAATACAAGCAAGCGTGCTATTCAAGCAACAAAGAAAGTGAGCATGTCATTAACATCAAGTGAGCGCATTCAATCCAAAAAAGTTCAAATCAAGTGAGACAGTTCAAGACAGGCGATCCTGAATTCAAGTGAGTGAGTTCACATGGCGCAACACATCCAGTTGTCACAAATTCTTCACAATTTGATCCTCTCAAGTGCTAAAGACATGGTACAAATCAAAAAATAAAATCTTGCTGATCTTTCACGACATCTACAATAGAAAAATGAAACCATTGAGTTTCTTCAACTAGAGTCTCAACTACAAAGAAATGAGGTGCAAGAGAAGAGTCTTTTAACCATACAGATAAAAATGATAAGTCATTCATCCAAACAGCTTCAAGTGTCGAAGTTGTTCAAGTTCCACATTCTTCCAAACCAATCATCAAGCCATGGGAAGAAATTCAAAGTAACAGAAATCAAATAGGATTAGGATATGTCAAAGATGACGCCAACTTACATATCCCAGACTTTTCAAATCCCATCAAGTTCATCAGTGTAGGCTTTCTTGAACAAATAACATCGATAAATTCTGTGACAGTTGTAGACAAACAGAAATGCATGCAACCCAAAGTTGCAGTAAAATCGAAATATCCTCATTTTCAAAGAACCAGACATATGGAAGATTAGTTTTTTGATCTCCATCGTTGGCTCCATTGTGGCAAGCCAAATCATTCATCAGAGAAATGTTGCAACCAACAACAATCGACCAGATTGAAGATAAATTATGAATGGATTGATCCTTGGGAATGGTCGTCCATAGTCAAAAGATTGTATCAGTTATACAACAGAATACAATAACACCTAGTGCAGTTGACAATGAAAAGAAGATGGTACTCTCATGTAGTTGAACGGGGGAGTACACCAGTGCACCACTCCTACACCTAAGGGGGGGAGTTCAGGAATCATTGCTAGAGGATTGTATCTCCTTTCAGCTGACAAATGGGGGAAAATGTCAATGAAATTGATTGTGGTTGTCAGACTAAAAGTCTCGAAAAAAACCAACAAAAGAAGCTAGTGGGAATCAACAAATTCTCTAGTGGGCATTCGATAGCAAAGCAATAATGAGCAATTTTCAACACAAAAAAAGCAATAGTGAGTTTTTTTTGACCTCATCAGCTAGTGGGCGTTCAACAAATTTTGTAAGTGGACAAAGGATGTTGATTTCACGAAAAGGATAGATGGATCCTTTTTCAGCTTGGCATGTGACGGAGTTATCAAGCAAAATTCAGAGATGAATCAAACATACAATTCACTCATGGTCTCTTCAGATTGCAGTTTTTTTGGCATCTAGCTTTGGCGGTTTTTCAGAATTTTTTTTGAGGATCAACATGAGAACTTGGAAGATGGTTCCTCATTCTTATTTTTGATTTATCATTGAAGGGGGGAATGTTAGCCTCTCTCATAAAAAATTATAAATCCAAAATAAATTAATAAATTAGATATTAGAAGTTAGGAATTTATGCCTAACTCTCCATATTGGGTTGTTCCTCTAAGTTAGGAGTTAGTTTAGGTAGCTCCTAGATTGGTGTGTGTATAGTTGAGAAATTTTATCAACCAAAGTATCCAAGATAGAATTCACTATCATGAGACACAACCTCCTCATATATTTAATTGTAATATTACATTCTTTTAATAATGAGAGAATACATGAGGAATCCGTGAGGCTAAAGCCTTTTCCGCCATGACTATGTTTGGGTATAAATCTGTGTGTTTTTATGTGTGTTAATGGTGTGTGATTATTCAATATTTTGGACCCTTGCTGACATCTTTGTCAAGGTCTTCGGCAAGAAATATGGCAGATTTATTGTCTTCATACCCGCAACATGAAAAAGAAACCTCATGTGATAGAGGAATAAAAATGTATGCCTCCTTTCACAAGTGAGGTATATCTTGATAATCTTAACAGATTATGCCCAATAATTCTTAAGATAGTTTCTTGGAATTCCCTTGGCTCAATTTGGATCTCTATGTGCATCCTTCAGGAAACTATTGAGGTCTCCTCCTGTGATAACTTGACCTTTAAACCACCTCTCTCCTTCCCGTGGAAAGTTAAATGCTTCAGCAATGGACTCTTCAAAAACCTACAATGTAAGGCCATAAACCGTGGCTTCTTGTCCATTAAAAGAGTTAGAAAACTATTGAGGTACTCCTGAGTTAGAGCTCCCTAACCTGGTGGATAAAGAATACCACCCTGCCTGGATAAACAAGCTTCTTACCCTCGAATTTTCATCCACTAGGGCTACACCTTGTGGCTCAATTCGATTTATTTTTCCACCTGTTTTAGTCACCTTTAGAAAATTAATGACTCTGTCTCTTGAAACTGATAGGTGGAAGTGTTGGAGTAGTTTCACCTTACAAGTGTTTCTTGTATTATTCTTCGAAATCCTGTCTGAAATCCAGACTCCTTCTCAAACTACAACTCTAAGCAATTTTATCTCCAAAAAATAAACTTTCAAATGATCATGCTCCTATTTTTCAGTTTGTTTTAAAACAAAAAATATGGTTCATCACCCCATGCAAATCGACTTTCATTATGAAAAATATCCATCAACGTGATGTGGAACATGTGATAGCCATCATTACCTTCAGTTGGATGCATATTCTCATATGGAAATCTCTATATGGCTTGAGAAAAGTGGATCTGTGACTGGAAGTCACCTCCGCTGTCTTGCTAATTATTGGCTGAAATTTCTGGCAGCATTGCTATGCGACCAACCAAATGGTTATTGTGTTAATCTTGATGACCACAATCTCCTCCATTCAGAAAAAACACATACTTTGACATACATTTAAATGACTTGGGGTTGACAGGAGGGACGAGATTAATGGTTAAGTGTATTACTGCGGGTTGACACATAGGAATTAACGTATACCATGACTTGAATTCAACTACACTGACTGCATACGACACCTATCATGAGATATGAAATATTAAAAAAATATTTGAAACATATTTACACTACAATATGTGGCTTGACAAAAGTGGAAGCGCTTTTTCATTTATTTTTTAAATGCAGAGTATGCTTTTGGAATTTTCGGAAGCATCAGAATAAAAGGAAAAAAGATAGAAATAGGAATATAACAGACTTCCCGAAAATACTAAAACAAGTGCTTTCGGAATTTCCGGTAGTGTCCCATTTTTTATTTTATTTTCAAAGTATAATTCTAAAAAAAAAAAATTAAAATGGACTCATGACTTAGCAAAGAACCGTGCTAAAAACTTGGTTCTTGGAATCATTGGATTTATTTTTGTATTGTAAGTGGAAAGTGCATCTATACATTCATTCCACTATATCCCTCATAGTTTTGTAAAAAAAAGTCTCTCTTTCATTAACCTCTAGCACCAATCTAGATGAGCTAAGGACCAATTCATCATCATTTACATGTTCTATAATTTTTCTGTTCTTAGAACGATATGTATTTTTTCCTCCGTTGTTGCTCCTTTTAGAACATTAAACATATATGAATTAATATATTGTTTGAAACATGTTACCTAATATTCTTAAGTATGTTATTAATAAAAATTAAAAAAAAAATTCATATTGAATAGTATCTTTTCATTCATTTCATTCATGATCCGTATTTATGCAGGAATGCAACAAAATACAAATATAACCATATATACAAAGATGCAATAAAAATAACACTTCATCTCATTAATATCAAATGACTGAAATATGCTTACAGATAGAATGTAAATAAAATAGATAAGGTGCTAGTAGCTTATCTCTGAGAAGAGATGTGGTGGCTACAAGCCTTTGAACTGTGTTACAATTGTGATCCAAGGCCTATTTATGATTGAGAAACAATGGAAAACCCTAAACATCCAAAAACCTAACTCTAGGAGATGAAGTGCCAAAACTATGGGCCCCGTTTGGATAAATTGGTACATCAACTTCCCAGGGATGTAACTTTGGCATATGATCTCTGTTTGACACATACAATACCTCGTTAGAAGTATATATCCCAAAAAATGTCGTTTAAGGCCTCAAAACGGCTCCAAAAGTTCAGAACCCGAAAAACTGCCAAAAATAGTAAATTGTGCTACAATTAAGGAAACTGAAAAGATGAAAGAAACAATGGTGGGGGTATAAGTGGAAAAGGCGAGTGGCCACCAATATCCACTTGGATCATTCCTCCCCCCTCAGGAAGCAATGGTCCCCATTGCGTTGAGTTCCTCCATGAGATGAGGAAACTTCTGCTGAACTTGGTCCCTGGGGAGCCACTTTCCCTGGTGAAGGAGTTGGCCTGCTTTGAAAAATCGATATAGCTAGATCCTATACTGGAAAGTGTTCTTGATATGTGTGTCCATGATCCTATTAGTTGTGGCTTGTTCCATGCAGTTTGGGTTTAACTCTATTGGTGTGAGTTGTTCTGTCATGTTGGATCTATCTAGTAGAGGTGGAAAATATGGCCGAAGGTGGTCCACATTGAAAATTTGGTGCATGCCAAGGAATGAAAAAATATTTCATTAAATTTGGAATTAAATAGTGGATATGGAATTTCAAAATAACTAAAAAAATCAATTCTAGTGATGTCCTTATAATAAAAAAATTCCAACTTTAATGAAACATGTGTTAATGGGGGAATGCTGAGCTCGAAGGCATTATCCCCTACCACCTTGGTGATGTTGTATGGCCCATATCAGAGCAAATGAAGCTTGAGGTGGGGCCCAAAAAGGCACTTCTTTTGCTAATGTAGCCAAACTATCTCGCCTACCTGGAACTTGTGTTGCACTTGATGTTGATCATGACACTGCTTGTACACGACATTGGATTTGTCCAAGATGTCGTGGACCTGTTGGCAGATGTGCTGGATGCGTTCAATAAATCTTGTTGAATTATAAACCTTAGATAGTACATGTGTGGATTATATATGTGTGGTCACATGACGTATGGAAACATCAGGCAGCGACACGCCTCAGGTCAGATCAATGGAGTGCTTGACATGATAGTGTAGAGGAACCTCTACGGGTGATGAGAAAATGTCCTTGTATTCCTCTACGTCTTTGTCCATCTATTTCTTCCCCGCAGTGGAGCCCTGTTCGGAGGCTGCAACCAAAATATTATTCTTTCCCTGTGGGAGAATCGTAGTGAAAATAAATTTGCTGGTTTGGGAAATAACCTTACTGCATTTCATTGTAGTACTCAAAGAGATGGCAAAAGGAGATACTACCTACGGTGTCTTGTAAAACTTATTTCCCAAAGTAATAATAACTGAATGAGGCCTAAAATGATAAAAATAATGTCACTTCCACAAGTATGGTTGGCCTAATAATACATCAGACACATCAAGAGGAGCAACATCTCACAATACCTCATCCATGAATGGATTGATGCTATACGGAATGTAGCACTGCTGGTGAACGCAAAGATCTATTCTTTGGTGAAGCCACCCATTAGTATACGGCTGCGGGTGTGCTATGGTCGGTAGGCCAAGCCACTTCATGACCTCTACTGAAATGAGGTTCTTTTGGCTTCTACTATCGACAAGGAATTGCAGTGGATAACCCTTCACCCACATTTGGGAATGGAAGATGCGCTCCCCCTCCTTTGGATCCTCAGGCTCCTTCCTCTGGAGCTTGGTGGTGGAAACAGTGGCATTAGGTTCCACATTAATTATTTCTTCCCTTTTTCATTGCCCTTATCTGGTTCTGACTCAGAATCAGAACATGCATCTGATTCAGATGCCTTCAATTCAACCACCAACAATTGTTTTTCCTGACACTCAATTGTGTTGTGAGTGGAGATGTTATGAAATTCATAGCACTTCCCCGTGTCCTTATTTGGATTTGTGGTGTTGTTCTGAGTTGCCCCGCTTTGGCTTTGCCCCTTGTTTTGCGGTTCGGGGGCACCTTTTTCTGGCTTCGTATTCGCAGATTCGAAGCCTCGCTTCTTCTGCTTAAATTTGTGCCCAATCTTGGTGGCATATTGATATGCCGTGCCAAGCGAGGTAATGTTGAGGGACTCCATTTCATCCTAAATGTGTCTATACAAACAACTTCGGTACTTGAGAAACGAATGTTTCTCTGAATCTTTAATACCCAACTTTTTGCGCAGGGTATGGAACACATTCGTTAACTCGTGCACATCTTGATCCATTTGCTACTGTAGCATGGTCCATTGGATGTAATTGTCTGTTAAAGAGCTTCTTGAATTATCCACAGTATTAAGGAACATTTTTCGACGTTTCGACAAGGAATTGCAATGGATAACCCTTCACCCACATTTGGGAATGGAAGATGCGCTCCCCCTCCTCTGGATCCTCAGGCTCCTCCCTTTGGAGCTTGGTGGTGGAAACAGTGGCATTAGGTTCCACATTAATTATTTTCTTCCCTTTTTCATTTCCCTTATCTGGTTCTGACTCAGAATCAGAACATGCATCTGATTCAGATGCCTTCAATTAAGCCACCAACGACTGTTTGGCCTGACACTCAATTGTGTTGTGAGTGGAGATGTTATGAAATTCATAGCACTTCCCCGTGTCCTTATTTGGATTTGTGGTGTTGTTCTGAGTTGCCCCACTTTGGCTTTGCCCCTTGTTTTGCAGTTCGGGGGCACCTTTTTCTGGCTTCGTATTCGCAGATTCGAAGCCTCACTTCTTCTGCTTAAATTTGTGCCCCATATTGGTGGCATATTGATATGCCGTGCCAAGCGAGGTAATGCTGAGGGACTCCATTTCATCCTAAATGTGTCTATACAAACAACTTTGGTACTTGAGAAACGAATGTTTCTCTGAATCTTTAATACCCAACTTTTTGCGCAGGGTATGGAACACATTTGTTAGCTCGTGCACATCTTGATCCATTTGCTACTGTAGTGTGGTCCATTGGATGTACTTCTCTGTTAAAGAGCTTCCAGAATTATCCACAGTATTAAGGAACATTTGTCGACGTTTCGAATCCCAACGGGGATACATCATCAGGACATTTGAATGAAGAATTAAGAGAAGGGTTTTAGGCCATTAATAGTGAAGAAGGATATGAAAAGAGCCGACCAAAGTTTCTTAATTTTAATTTTAATTTTTATTATTTTTAATAATTTTATCTAATTTAATAATTTTATTTTAGATCAATAATAATAACTACTAATTTTATTTTAAAATTTTTATGTGATAACATCCTAAAATTATTAGAGGCTTTGAGAAAATAATTAATAAACCTAGTAGTCAAAATTAATTAATATTTAATAAAATGAACTAACTAATTTATTAATATTAATATTTATTTAGTAAATAAATATTAATTAAGTTAATAATTATTTATTTTATTATATAGTTACTAATTTTGTTAATTTTATTTAAATTGATATATTTATTTTAGGATTTATACTAAGGTTATTAAAAAGATGTTTAAATAAATATTAATAAAGTAACTAATTATTTATTTATATTTTTATTTATGTATATTTAATTAATTATGTCTATTTAATTTACTAATTAATATTATACTTAATAGTATAATATTATACTTAATAGTATAATATTATACTTAATAATTATTGATTAATTAATTAATTTTTATTTTTTAGATAAAATAAAAATTAATTAATGAGGATAATTATTAGAAGAAAGAACTTTAATTATTAAAACGATATTAGAATTCAAAAGAAGAGAAACATACCTGAGATATTTTACCTGAAAAACTATACCTGGGAGGATGACGCTTTTGAGGAACAAATTTGTTGAAGAAGAGGTCTCCAACTGTCACTGATTTCACATCCCCCATCCCTATCAAGATTATTTGGATGTTTTATAATCTCAAGGGCCTCTCTTATTTTCCTTCTTTGATAGTGCTCCTCTCTCGTAATGATCCTTGCATCTTCAAGACGCACTTGATGTTTTGTTTTCGAGGAGTGTTTCGCAAGGGCTGAGGTGCACGATCATTCATACTTAATATCAGCTCCATGCTCTTTAAGTCGCTTCTGAAGCGAACGCCCAGTTTCATCAATATAAATTTTCCTACATGAACATTCAATTTTGTACACTCCTTTGAGTTGTTCAGGGCTTATGCCATCTTTAACTGATCGAATCCTCTACCTAATACTCCCTGTTACTGAAAATTGCGCGAAAATATCGTTCCTTCTCAGAACCTTGGTGATTTTATCAGTAACACCCTTAATGTATGGTAGAAAAACCCTATCCCTGTTTTCTTGAGGTTGATGGCATTTATGAGGTAATACCGAACCCTCAACTCTTTTTAGGGCTTTTTTGATATCTCTTTCTTTATAACCTAAATCCATAAATACAAATGACAAGTGACTGATTTCTTTGCTAAGGTGTTCAGCATCAGAAATCCTCATGGATTTGACGGCAAGGGTATTAAGGACACCAAACTTTTGAGCTGGATGATGGTAGGACTCAGCATGGAGATAGATATCAGTATGGGTTTTCTTTCTAAACACCTGATGCCCTAGAGTTCCATCCTCATTCCTAGTGACAAGAACGTCAAAAAAAGGAATGCTCCAGTTTTCTTCAACCTCCATAGTAAAATTAATTTATGTGGAAATGGATTAAGGTGATTAAAAAATCCCTTAATATTCTCCTTCCCATGAGTCCACTTTATGTTGGTGTCGTCTACAAATATTTTCCACCAATACGGTTTTAAGGGATATGAGGCAAGGGCCTTCTTCTCAAAGTGTTCCATGTATAATTTGGTGATAATAGGGGATAGAGGAGATCCCATTGCGTCACCTGATACTTTCTCATAGAATTCCCCTTGGAAGCTGAAGAAAGTGGAGCGTAGGAAAATCTCCGCAAGCTTGGTTGTTCCTGGATCAGTGACTTCTTTAATGACTTGAATTGCCTCATCTAAAGGAATCTTAGTGAATAATGATACCACATCAAAACTAACCAAGATGTTGTTCGCCTCAACATTTTGATCCTTAATGAGCTTGAAAAAATCGCTTGAGTCCTTTATGAAAGAGTCAGTATTCCCAACAAGTGTTTTCAGGATCTTGGCAACATATTTTTCCAGCTCATAGGTGGGGGACCCTATGGTATTAACAATCGGTCTAAGGGGGGATTCCCTCTTTATGAATCTTGGGTAATCCATAAATTCTTGGCATGACCTCACACGAAGGGGTCAATTTCTTCTTTAACTTGTCATCCAACCCTGAATTCTTGATTTCTTTCTTGACTTCTCTTAATACCTTGGGCATGGGGTTGGAGTTACGTTTCTGGTAGCTACTGAAATCTAGATGCTCATTCATTTTCCTTGTCCTCATAGCTCCCCATAGAGTAATATTGTTCCTTGATTCTGTCTCGAAAATAATTCCAAGTGGGTGTGACTGAGAACAAATAGGGTTCCCTCTCGTCCTTTTTCTCACAGTAGGTTTCCCACTAGTCTTTGACATGGGGGGCGACTTTGAGGAGTGCAAAGTAACCTTATCTCGGTCAGAAAATCATGGACTGAGAAATACCCTTCTATAAAATTCAACCATCTATATACGACGTCTGCATCTATAAGGCCTTCAAATACACGAATTTCGAAGTTGACCTATACCTTGCAAGGAGTGGCTCCTCCAGAGTGTTTGTTGGATGCAGATGCGTTGTTGGTGGGCAACCGTTGAAGGATCTGGGAAAAGTTATCAACCATTGAGTTCCTTTGTTTCTCGAGGGCATCCTCGAGCAATAATTTGATAGGATCTGGTGCTCCCTCATCTTTATTTTCTTCCTCCATGGGAGGTCATTGGGGTTTGTGAGGCTGATCTTGCAAGGGTTCAACCAGATCGAGCCCTAACTCCTTATACCCTGACCTCATTGGGGACATGCAAAGAAAATTAGAAAAAGAGAAGACCTCTCTGATACCACTGATCTAAATTTATGCATAAACGTAACAAAATACGAATATAACCATAAATACAAATATGCAGCGTAAATAACACTTCATTTCATTAATATAAAATGACTGAAATATGCTTACAGACATAATGGAAATAAACTAGCTAGGACGTTGGTAGCTTATCTCTAAGAAGAGATGTGGCGGCTACAAGCCTCTGAATTGTGTTATAATGAGTATCCAAGGCTTATTTATGATTTAGAAACAATGGAAAATCCTAAATAGCCAAAAACCTAACCCTAAGAGATGAAGCGCCAATACTATGGGGCCCGTTTGGGTAAATTGGTACATCAACTTCCCGGTGATGTAACTTTGGCATACGATCTCCGTTTGACATGCTCAACACCTCATTAGAAAGTTCTATATGAGGTTTACAACTTTTAAGTGACCAAAATGGGTTGAAAACCTTGAAAACCCATGTTGGTTCTCGTTTTCCCAAAAAAATATCGTTTAGGGCCTCAAAACGACTCTGGAAGTTTAGCACCTGAAAAACTGCCAAAAATAGTAAATTGTGCTACAATTAAGGAAATTGAAAAGCTGAAAGAAAAAATGGTTGGGGTCCAAGTGGAATAGGTGGGTGGCCACTAATATCCACCCGTATCATTCCTCCCCCCTTAGGATGCAATGGTCCCCATTGCGTTGGTTCCTTGATGAGATGAGGAAAATTCTACTAAACTTGGTCCCTGGTGAGCCATTTTCCCTGGTGAAGGAGTTGGTCTGCTTTGAAAAATTGATATAGAAGGATCCTCTACTGGTACGTGTTCTTGATCTATGTGTCCATGATTTGATCAGTTGTGGTTTGTTCCATCTAGTCTAGGTTTAAATCTGTTGGTGTGAGTTATTCTACCATGTTAGATGTGTCCAATAGAGGTAGAAAGTTTGGACGAAGGCGGTACACATTGAACATTCGGTGCAGGCCAAGGAATGGGGGAATTCTAAGCTTGAAGGCGTTATCCCTTACCGCCTTGGTGATGTTATATGACTCATATCGGAGCGGGGGAAGCTTGCGGTGGGGCCCAACAAGGCACTCCTTTTGCAAATGTAGCCAAACTGTGTCACCCACCTTGAACTTGTGTGACACCCGATGTTGATCATGACGCTAATTGTACTCGACATTGAATTTTTCCAAGATGTCGTGGACCTACTAGTGGACGTGTTGGATGCGTTTAATAAATCTTGTTGTTTTATCAGCCTCAGACAATACATGTGTGGATTCTGTCTGTGTGGTCGCAAGAGGTATGGCAACATCAGGCAGCGATGCGCCTAAGGTTAGATTAATGGAGTGCTTGACCTAAAAGTTTAGAGGAACCTCTGTGGGTGAGGAGAAAATGTCCTTGTATTCCTCCATGTCTTTGTCCATCTGCTGCTGCTGTGCAGTGGAGCTCTGTTTGGAGGATGAAACCATAATATTTTTGTTTCCCTGTTAGTGAATCGTAATGAAAAAAAATTTCCTGGCCTAGGAAATAATCTTACTACATTTATTTGCAGTAATCAAAGAGATGGTGGAAGGAGGTACTACCTACGGTATCCTGTAAAAATTATTTACCAAAATAATAATAACAGAATGAGGCTTATAATCATACCCAACATGTCTCTTCCACAAGTATGGGTAGCCTAATAATACATCAGACACGTCAAGAGGAGCAACATCACATAATGCCTCATCTAGGAATGGCTTGATATTGTACGAAAGGAGGCACTGCTGGCGGACGGGGAGATATTTTCCTTGGTGAAGCCACCCAATGGTATATGGCTGTGGGTGTGCTATGGTCGGTAGGCCGAGTTTCTTCACAACCTCTCATGAAATGAGGTTACTTTGGCTTCTGCTATAGATAAGGAATTGTAGTGGATAACCCTTCACCCACATCTGGGAATTTAAGAGGCGCTCCCCCTCCTCTGGATCCTTGGGCTCCTCCCTTTGGAGCTTGGTGCTGGAAACAATGGCACTGAGTTACACATCAATGATTTTTCTCCCTTTATCATTTATCTTGCATGGTTCTGACTCAGAATCAGAACATGCATTTGATTCAGATGCCTTCAGTTCGGCCACCAATGACTGTTTTGCCCGACACTCACTTGTGTTGTGAGTGGAGCTGTTATGAAATTCACACCACTTCCCTGTGTCCTTATTTGTCTCTATGATGTTGTTCTGAGTCACCCCGCTTTGTCTTTTCCCCTTGTTCTACCATCCGGGGGCACCTTTTTCTAGCTTAGGATTCGCGGATCCAAAGCCTCACTTCTTTTGCTTAAATTTCTGCTTGATCTTGGCAGCATATCGATATGCCATGTCAAGCAAGGTAATTTCGAGGAACTCCATTTCCTCATGAATGTATCTGTGTAAAAACCTGCAGTACTTGAGCATCAAATGTTTCTCTGAATCTTTAATACCCAAATTTGTGTGCAAGGTATGGAACAAATTTGTCATCTCATGCACATCTTGATCCCTTTGCTGCTGCAACATGGTTGATTGGATGTCATTGTCTTCATATCTCCCCACAGGGTAATATTGTTCCTTGATGTCATCTTAGAACAAATTCCAAGTGGGTGCGACCGAGAACAAAAAGGGCTCCATCTCATCCTTTTTCTCATAGTAGGTTTCCCACTAGTTTTTGACACAGGGGGGGTGGCTTTGAGGAGTGAAAAAGTAACCTTTTCTCGGTTAGAGAAATCATGGACCGAGAGATACCCTCCCAAAAAATTCAACCATATATCTATGACATTTTCATATATCTGGCCTTCAAATACAAGAATGTTGAAGTTGACCTGTACATTGAAAGGAGTGGTAGCTCCAGAGTGGTTTTTGGATGCAGATGCCTGCCGGTGGGCAATCGTTGAAGAAATTGGGCAAATTTATCCATCATCACGTTCCTTTATTTCTCGAGGGAATCCTCGATCAATAATTTGATAGGATCTCTTGCTCCCTCATATTTATTTTCTTTCACCATGGGAGGTCATTAGGGTTTGTGAGGATGACCTTGCAAGGGTTCAACCAGATTGAGCCCTAACTCCTTATACCCTGAACTTATTAGGGATATGCAAAGAAAAAAAGAGAAACAAAAGACTGTTATGATACCACTGATCTATATTTATGTAGGAATTCAATAGAATACGAATATAACCATAATTAAAAAGATGTAATGGAAATAACACTTCATTTCATTAATATCAAATGACTGAAATATGCTTACAGATAGAATGGAAATAAACTATCTAGGGCGCTGGTAGCTTATCTATGAGAAGAGATGTGGTGGCTACAAGCCTCTTAACTGTGTTAAAATGAGGCTCCAAGCCCTATTTATGATTGAGAAACAATGGAAAACACTAAACATCCAAAAACCTAACCCTAAGAGATGAAGCACCAAAACTATAGGCCCCATTTGGGTAAATTGGTACATAAAATTATCGGGGACATAAATTTGGCATACGATCTCCGTTGTATGTGCACAATATGTCGTTAGAAATATCTATATGAGGAATACAAATTTCTAGTAAACAACATGGGTTTTCCCAAAAAAACATTGTTTAGGGCCTGAAAATGGCTCCTGAAGTTCAGGTCCCAAAAAACTGCCAAAAATAGTAAATTTTGCTAAGGAAACTGAAAAGCTGAAAGAAAAAATGGTGGGTGATCTAGGTGGATATTGGTGGTCACCCGCTTATTCCACTTGGGGCCCCACCATTGTATCTTTCAGTTTTTCAGTTTCGGCACAACTTACTATTTTTAGCAATTTTTCGGCTCCAGAAGTTCAGGACTCGAAAAATTGCTAAAAATAGTAAGCTGTGCCGAAATTGAAAAACTGAAAGAGGCAATGGTGGGGCCTCAAGTGAAATAGGCGGGTGACCACCAATATCCACCTGGATCAGTGGGGGTCCAAGTGGATTACGTGGGTGGCCACCAATATCCACCTAGATCATTCATCCCCCCTTAGGAAGCAATGTGTTATGAAACCAACTCCAAAAATAGAAGAAAAGATAAATCAACGACTTAGAAATCAACCACTTCGAGGGTGAAACCCCCAATACATTACATAAATGAAAAATTATTGGATGATAAAAATGACAAAACCTTCTTTCTATATATAGGAGTCCATGGGGTCACAATATAATTCTAGCTGACGTAACAATAATAATGTAAGGGCACAATAATAACAATATGGGGGTTATAGGGGTACAATAATAACAATAAGGGGGGCTACTCTAAGATAATAATGGACTAGACTAGTAATATAGGGATCTAATAGGCCCCTCTCCTTCAAACAAGTTTTGTCCTCGACGCTTGAATATTTCTTGATGCTTCTGTATAAAATTCTCATCTCCCATGTGGAATATTCAACGGGAAAGTTATTCCACTTGCTGAGATACTCTCAAATTGATTGATTTTTTACTTGTCGATTTCTTGTTTCTGTGACTGCTTTAGAAATTCTTTCGTTGTGATGTTGATCTTCTTGTTGTTTCATTCGATTCTGCACCAAAGTTAGGTTATCCTTTGAGAGTTGGAGAACTTTTTGTCGATGCTCGATGTGATCTTCCACTACTTCATTATGCATATTAGCTTTCATTTGATCCTTGAAACCGTTCAACTTAGCCTTCATTTTTTCTTCTAAATCATCTATGTCATATTTGATTTCTCTTTGTAAGATTGAAATTTGTTGCACTTGGTACTGTAATTTTGATATCTCATACTACAATTCTTCCTCTTCATGCACCATAGTATAGCTTTCTTTTTATTGCTTTTGAGGAGCTCGATATTGAAACTGAATTATCTCTGTGATTTCGGATCTTCAATATCTGAAATTTATTCCTGTAGTAGCCCTCTGAATCTTCTTTCCAATGCCACAAGTCTGACCTGATTTGGATTCTTCAAGGCCAAGTTATGCCCAATCTCCCACAATGACCTAATTATGGACTCGTTTAGTAGAGTGAAATTGTACGGCGTGCCACATGGCATTGTTTCATCCTTTGGCTTTGAAATTGATAAAAATAAAACTAAAATATATCTACTTGAAGCCAATTTTTACAAAATTCAAATCCAATATCTAGAGAGAGAGTTATGATGATTTTCCCACGGTCACCTCTTTTAGATGAAATTCATGAGCTTGAACAAACCCTAACTTCCACGGATAAGATCTCCGAAACTATTGTGAACCAAGATTTGAAATTTTTACACGACATTCTTCATGATTTCAGCTTCTCTCTATAAAAATTTCAGCTTTTCAACCTTCGTAGAAAACAAGTTATAGAGAAAATCCCACAATGACATGTTTAGGTTAAATTCGGGAGCTTGAAAACACCCTAACTTCCACAGATCATATCTCCAAAAATGTTGCGAACCAAGATCTAAAATGTTTACATGATGTTCCTCAGGATTTCGGCTTCGCTCTATAAAATTTTCATCTTCTGAACATTCGTAGAAACAAAGTTATAGCGAAACTTCCATGATAACCTGTTTTGGTGAAATTCAGGAACCTGAACAAATCCTAACTTCCACAGATCATATCTCCGAAAATTTTGTGAACCAAGATCTGAAATTTTTATGCAATGTTCCTCAGGATTTTTTGTTCTCTCTGTAAACATTTCAACCTTTGAACCATCATATAAAAATAGTTATAGTGAAAATTCAACGATGACCTGTTTGGAGCAGTGAAACCCTAGAATCCAAAGCTCTGATACCAAATGTTATGAAACCATCTCCAAAAATAGAAGAAAAGAGAGATCAATGCCTTAGAAATTAGCCATTTCAAGGGGGAAACCTCCAATACATTACATAAATTAACAAATGAAAAAACCTCCTTTCTATATATAGGAGTCCATGGGGTCACAATATAATCCTAGCCGACCTAACAATAATAATGTAAGGGCACAATAATAACAATATGGGGGTTACAGGGGTACACAAATAACAATAAAGGGGCTACTATAACATAATAATGGGCTAGACTGTTAATATAGGGACTTAACACAATGGTCCCCATTGTGTTGAGTTCTTCCATTAGATGAGGAAACTTCCGCTGAACTTGGTCCCTGGTGAGCCACTTGCCCTAGTGAAGGGGTTGGCCTACTTTGACAACTCAATATAGCTGTATCCTCTACTGCGGGTGTTCTTGACATGTGTATCCATGATCCGACCAGTTTTGGCTTGTTAAATGTAGTCTGGGTTTAACTCTATTGGTGTGAGTTGATCTGCCATGTCCGATGTGTCCATTAGAAGTGGAAAGTATGACCAAAGGTGGTCCACATTGAACATTCGGTTCAGGCCAAGGAATGGGGGAATGTTAAGTTTGAAGGCGTTATCCCATACCACCTTAGTGATGTTGTATGGCCCATATAGGAGTGGGTGAAGCTTGCGGTGGGGTCTAGAAAGGCACTCCTTTTTAAATGTAGCCAAACTGTGTCGTCCACTTGGAACTTGTGTGGCACCCAATGTTGAGCACGACGCTGCTTGTACTTGGAATTGGATTTGTCGAATATTTCGTGGACTTGGTGGCGGACGTGATGTATGCATTCAATAAATATACCGAAGTTTAGGGACATCGTCGGTATTGCGACGTTTAGGAATGTCGTCAAAATACCGACGTTTCGGGACACAATGTCGGAAATGCGATGTCTGTAAGACTTGAGTCGGTATTGCGACGGTTTGTGGAAAATGTCGCTATTTAGACGTTTAGAGACACTTGTCGGTAGCGCGACAGAATTGGGGACAAACGTTGGTATTGCAATGGTTTGAGGAGAATGGTCGGTATTGCGACAAATTGGGGAAAAACATCGCTATTTATATGTTTAGAGACATTGTCGGTAGTGTGACGAAATTGGGCTCAACCGTCGGTATTCCGATAATTTGAGGACAACCATCGATGTTGTGATGGTTGGAGGATAACCGTCAGTGTTGCAATGTGTTGATTAAATGTCGTAATAGCGATGACAGTAAAGATTGTAATTTTCCTTAGATTTTAACCAATTTTTTTTAAGAAATGTTAACCCAGTTTCGTAGTCTTCATTTTCAATATCCGTTCAATTACATGTAGTTTCAATAATGTCCTATACAAGTTTTAAAATAAAAAACAACATCAACGTACCTTAAAGTATCATATAGAACAGTTTTATATTTTAAATAGGGAGTTTAAATTATGTGATGAAACAAAATTTAATTTATTTATAATTTTTTTTTTAACAGTGTAATGTTGATAGTTTTTTAAATGGAAATGTTTTATAATAAACCATTATATTTTTATTTAGATATTTTCCCAATATTATGAATGGTGTTAATGAATTTTTTTTTTTTTTTTTGAAGTACGTACATTAAAGAGATTTTTTGGTTTCCATGGACGACGACTCCAAATGCTTCATGTAATGAAATGCGGATTTATTGAGAGTGCTTAACATTTTATTTGTCTTTTTCCTTTGGATCATTAGCAGGTAGGGAGATTGAGATATGCGGAGGCAACGAGGTTTATTTTGTAATGTTGTTTTTTTATTTTATTTTTATTTTATAAATTTTTATAGGATTATAATAATATATTTGTTATTTGTTTACTAGGGTGATTTAATTGACAATTATTATGTTAGCTAGGTCAAGCTAACAAAAATAATAATATATTTGTTATATTTAATTGTTATTAATCTCTCTTGAACTTATAACATGTTTAATCTAAAAAATGAATATAAAAAAAATTATCTTTAAATTTAATGAATGAACAAATTAGAAGTATTATTATAACTTTTTTCAAAATATAATGTGCTGTGTATTGAATAAAATTTACCATTTTTTCATTACAATATTTGTATTGTGATTACCCCACAAATTGTAGCCCAATGTGGACCATCCCCACCTGCTTTTAGATGGTGACGAATCACACTTTCAAGAGTTGTGATTCATGAATGTCACTCGCGTGGTACTAACTAACGTGTGCGTCACCTTGGAAATTCACTTCAACATGAAATTTTGCCTTCAACATTACTTAATTTTTGTACCACACGACCAGTATAACCTCGCACATAACCACGTCATCGTTGATGGTGAAGACTTTGTATCATAATGGTAATATGATGGATCTCATTCATTGTCAAAACACCCCTAATCACTCCACCAAGGAAGCAGCCACCATGGAAACCTTGTGCAACAAGATCATTGGCACATAGCACAATATACGTCGCAAATCCAAGTAGAGTGAAACACCCTTAAATCATGCATAGTGTGCCCGAATAATGGTAATGTGATATCCCTCAGTCTCAACAATATTATGCATTCCAATACTTTCTTGTGCTTTAATTACCATGACCAGCAAAGTTATTTAAGATCAACATCCCTTTTAGCTAGAGCATATCATTTGGTGCAGGTTGCAATATGTGTCATAAAATTTGTGATTCAGCTTCTCAACGAAGGCCTCTTGACCTTAATGACTTGGCCTTCTAGCCATTCTCTACCTTTAATAGCTCTCCCTCTCTAGCCTTCTGCTCAAACTTTCTATTACCCTCTCCTATGTTCATGCATGCCATCCCTTTAGCCTTTTTGCAAGCTTCACATCCCAATTGCCTTTGTCCGGGCGGGTCCAGTCAGGTTAGGTGGGGTCGTGTTAGGTCATGGTGTCAGGTTGAGTCATGTGAGGTCAGGTCGGGTCGAGTCATGTGGGGTTGGGTCGGGTTAGGTGAGGTCGAGTCGGGTCGGGTTGGGTCGTGTGAGGTGAGGTTGGGTTGGGTCGTGTGAGGGCACCCAAGGAACACGTTCGAGTTGGTTCATGTTGGATCGTGTGAGGGTGCCCAAGGAAACACGTTCGGGTGGGTCGGGCAGGGTTCGATCAGTCGTGTCATGTGAGGCCGCACAAGGAAACGTGTTTAGGCGGGTCGAGTCAGGTCGTGTCATGTGAGGGCGCCCAAGGAAACACGTTCGAGTGGGTCGGGTTGGGTCAGGTCGAGTCATGTGAGGGCGCTCAGGAAAACGCATTCGGGCAAGTTTTCTCGGGTCGTTTCATGTGAGGGCACTCGAGGAAACCTGTTCAGGTGGGTTGGGTCGGGTCAGGTCGTGTGAGGGCACCCAAAGAAATGTGTTCGATCGGGTTGGGTTAGTTTGGGTCGGGTCATGTGAGGGCGCACAAGGAAACATGTTTGACGCGGGTCAGGGAGGGTCGGGTTGGGTTGTGTGAGGGAGCCCAGGGAAATGCATTCGAGCAGATTGAGTCGCGTTGGGTCGTTTGAGGGTGCCTAGGAAAACACGTTCGAGTGGGTCGGGTCGTGTGAGGGTGGTCGTATAAAAAATGCTAAGTTGTGATCACCTGTGTGCCTTGTACTAAATGTTTGTGCCATATGTTTTATGTTTTGATCTCCATCGTGCCTTTTTTCGGGTGGGTCGAATTGTGCTGTGTGAGGGCGCGATAGGAAACACGTTCGATTCAGATCGTGTGAGGGAGGTCGTATAAAAAATGGAAATTTATTACAACAAAAATCATAATATGACAGACTCAAGGGTTTCCTTGGGCGCCCTCACACGGCACGACCCAACCCGACCCGATCCACCCGAACTCGTTTCCCTCGACGTCCTCACATGACCTGACCTGCCTGAATGCATTTCCTAGGGTGCCCTGACACGTTCACAAAGACTGTTCACAAAACGTCAGAATAATGAAATAGATAGAAAACATCAGAAGCGCAACATAGCCTATTGAGATGGTCGGAATAGCTATGATATGAAAAGACCATTTACAAAATGTTAGAATGGTGACGATATGAGGCTTGTTACAGATTTAATATATTATTTCATATATTAGTATAATAATTTTGTTAATCTATATATATATATATTATCACAATTAAATAAATAAATAAATAAAACTAGTCGTTAAATAAATAAATAGTGCTCAAGATTATGAGGCACTACTTTTATACATTGAAAAAAATCTTGAGTGGATGAGTGAATGGATTGAAATATGTAAAGCACGTAACGATGATAGGTTATCATGGAAACTACTGTCTGAATTGGTTAGAGAAGCGTATCATAGTGGAGATGGAAACGTTACAGATATGGAAATTGATTTAGCATATGGTTTGAAAGATAGAAAGGTAAGAAATTAATTCACCGATTTTATTCATTACTTATTTTATATTATATTTATAATGTGACAAGAAGTTTGACTTTTTAGATAATTTTCAAGCTGTGTAAATTATATGATTAATTATTAATTGAGAATGCATCTTTTTCATGTTTGACATATTGCAGTTGAAGCACCACAAGGCTATGTGGTGCAATGGTCGGAAATTTCACATTAAACAGTTGGATGATAATAGGAAAACTTCTGATAGTGGGATAAGTAAAATATGACATGTCACTAATGTTTCCTCTAGGAGTGACAAACATCCTCGAGAATCTGAAAATAGATATTATGGGTTTTTAGATGATATAGTTGAGTGTGACTTTAATTCCTTCAAATTAGTTTTGTTTGACGTAAAATGGTATAGGCTATGAATGAATGTACATGATGATGATAGAACTCTTATTCAATAGGAAAATGGATTTCCAATGGTTTAAACATTGCAGTTCGAAGAAAGCAAAGATCGCTATGTTTTTCCAAGCCAATCTGAACAAGCCTTTTACTCAGAGGTTCCAGGTGAGAATGGATGGTCATTTGCTATTATTTATGATCCAAGAGGAAGGCCAATAGAGTATACTATAGAGGAAGAAGATGATATTGATCAAGAAGAAGATGATTAAGTGGAATATGAGCAGGAAGATGCATTGACAAACGAAGAAGATATAGAAGATGAACTAGGTGTAGGAGACGAGGCAACAATTATTGATGACGATGTCGATGAGGATAATATTGAAAATGACATAATTGATGATGATAATGACATGGTCGATCATTTCAACACCGTTTCTGAATCAGATGTTTGTATATATGTCGATCATTTGGATGAATATCAAGAAGATACAAAAGAAGAATATTGATACAGATGTTCTGTTTGAGTATGAGCTGGTATGTTATAACTTTATATTTTAATATGTAGGAATTATTGTCTTTAAATAATTTACTAATTATGTGGGTTTATTGCATGTTCTTTATTATTTCAAACCAATAAATAATGGCCATACTATTGTATAGGCTAAAATAAAATTATGTATTTATACAAACACATGAAAATTTTGTTTACGACCTTAATTAATTTTTGGTTTGCTCGCATTCTATTTCATAGATTGGGTATTGGGAAAATGAGAGTGATGTGAGGGGGATGGGAGGGGCCATATGATCTTCCACCTTCATGTGGTTGGCCCTGTTCAGTAGAGAATAAATTATTCTTGAAACCAAGAGAAGCTCATTCATCTTTATTTGCATTATCGTAAATGTCATCATTGTTGTCAGATTATTACTGCGCCAAAATTTCTGAAATTGTTAGAAAACATTAGGTCACTTATGAAATGATATTACCATGCACCATTATCTTTATAAGCTAAGAGTGACCCGTGAATGGGGCCATTAACATTGATGATATGTTTCATTTATTTTCTCAATTTTCACTCGCGTGTGCTCTGTACTGTCTGCAAGTTATTCTTCCTCACTTCTCAGGCACTCAACACCTCCTCTATACTCATTAATAAACTTGTCCACTCAACCCCCACCCGCATTTCCTTTCTCTAGCCAAGGAAGACTTGTGATTTTCTTGGCCTATAATATGAGTTTTCATAGGTCGATCACATAATGTGAAATGGGTATTGCTCGTACTCCTGGCAATCAACATCTAAGGTAATAGGATTTGGAAGAGGTCCTTACCTTCAAAATAAGATGATGTGATCATTAACAAAACCTTCAATTGCAATGACATCCTCAATGCTTTTGCGCTCATTTAATAGCCTCTTATTCACTCTTTAAATAGAATTATAAAGAAATTATATTTTATTTTTCATTTGTTTAATATTTTTCAAATTGGAACATTTTTTAACCTATTCCTTGTAAATATTGCTAGCAATCATCTCCTTAACATAACATAAGTCTTAAGACACATGGAATTTTATCATTTTTGTTCACATAATGTAAGTCTTAACACACATGGAATCTCATCACTGGGAATGCCCAATGTTAAGTATGGTGAAACCTAAGGGAACAATTAGCTTTACGTTAGAATAAAAGTGCATTTCTTTTAGGAATTTTCAATGAGGCCATAATTTTGTCCGGATGACCATTTTCTTGCTAGAATATGACAATAAATTCTTCAAAAAATCCCACTATGGTAGTGTTTAAATTTTTCTTTTGATGACGAAAATGGATTCAACACCATCAAGGACCCTTGGGGCACCCAAAATCTTGAAGATTGACAACTATAACCTAGATTTTCAATAACTTCCACTAGATTTTCGAAAAATCATGCTAAAATTTCTATTGCTTTATGGATGAAATTATGGCTTCATTAGACTGTGCGTTTCTTTTATATGAGGTTTAAGAATCTTCCCTATATCTTGTGTTGTTAGAATGACATGATAATGTTTAGCGATAATGTAAACACATGATTTCATGGTTTTATTCCCAGTTGTCCTCCTACTTCTTTGCATTTTATTTTTATAATTTAGTGGAGATTATATGAGCTTGAGGTTGTGGCCTTTCACGCTTATCACAAGGATGCATGGGTTTAATTAAATAACCATCCATTCACATGTATCTATCATTCTAGAAATTACACAAGGAGATATTGACCGAGGAGTTTAAAAAATAGTTCCTCCCAAGGACCCATGGAATAGTATACCAAAGGCAATACACAAGGTAATGAAATCCCCCCTAAAGTAGTCATGTTGATATTCAAGATATAAATTTGATACTCATATTGATAATAGAAAAAACAACAATTTTGGGGAATGTTATGGTATTTGGTGTATCATATCCCACTAATGTTTGTCCCAAATTCTAGGCCATAGAGACCTTAGGATCCCATGGATTGAGTTGCATGGCTATTCATTGCCTAACTACATTTTTTTTTTCATTTACATTTTTGGATTGAAAATAATTGTCATGAAGTATATCTGATAGCCTATGGATGTCTCAAAACACTATGGTTGTTTTTTTGCAAAAAGGCTGAATGAATGGTTTTTAACTTAAGAAGGTTCTAAAATTTATTTAACAAGCTAGGTGGAATTCCCTTACGATTTTGACCATTTATAGAATGATATGTTCCACAGTGGGAAACTTAAATATATGTAATGAATCAGTTCATATCTTTAACCCATTCCCTATAATATTTTCTACTACACCAATAACTAGTATTTGCTACAAATGACAGAGAGCACCACCATCCCTTGATGTTCTTACCAAGAGTGCATTTGGACCACATATTCATAAGGCATTGTTATTGATGCCTCCATACATTCACTAGTTCATCAAAGAGTGCAATAAATAACCCATCTATCTTATGGGATTGACCACTTTGTTCCTCATAGAAATTGTATAACACACATCTCTTGATGACATTATGAGAAATCTTTATGACAACCTATATGTTAGATTCCTTTTACAATTTCAATTTTATTATATATATTTTTAATTTATAAGGGTGGTGGCCACCTTATTGAATATATACCTCTATTAAGAAAACCAATCAATTCCAACTAGAAGAAAAGACAAGAGAGTGGGAACAATTTTTGAATGGTGACTCCAATAAAAATCAAGGAGATTGGAAATATTTTATCTAGAAATGAATGTGGTTGATTTCTTTTCCATCCTTGAACAAGAATAATATTGTGCCAATTATGGGGGATATTCATGATATGCTTGAAATAGAGTAAAAACTCTAGCTAACCTATTGACCCATATATATCTCACTTGTGTTAAAGGTTGCAAAGTTTGATATCCTTGTACTTTTCTTCAGCTAAAGTAGGTGAGATCCAATTATTTGAAGTATTATGAATGATTGAATTCATTTTTATAGTTTACATTATTATTTGACACATAAACCTTTCTTTTTTTCAAAGATGCATACTTGAAATATTTTTATCATGATGTAAAGATTGTTTGGATTGTTTTACATAGTTTCAAGTTCCAAATATGAATAAATTTTCAACATGAAACTTGTGATATAGATCTAGTATGCTTTGGCACATAAAAAAAAATGGAAAGGGATAATAATGCTTGGTTATCTCACAAATTAGTATCATATGTTATTGGGCCAACAACAAAAATGGAAATAAGGCAAAATATTTATAATTACATAACTATATGGTAAATAGTAAATTTTTGACTACATGACAAAATGATATATTGTGCGGTTATAGGGTAAGGTGATACTTGTTGATGTTGAGAGAGTGTGATAATAAATAGTCAATGGCATTATGGTATAACCATGGGCTTGAATCTTGTGACAAAATTTAATAAATGTGTGACATGGTGGAAAGAAATGTGACATTACATCATGAGTTTACATTGGCATAAGGTATAACATTGAAATGTTTAAGGTATAATAAGAAATTTTTGTGTGGTGAAAAGGTAGGCTTCACTACATTTTACAACCGTCAGTTTTACTAAGGCTTGTTTCGTTTATTTCCCGCTCTATTCTCCTTCCCTCACAACTACACCATCTATCTGTGATTTGAATCAGACCCCGCTCTATTCTCCTTCCCCACAACCAGACCATCTATCTACACCCATCTCCCACAGAGTCATTGAAAGACTTGAGACTCTCTTGTGAATCTTATTCAATATCAGTAATAGCGGCAAGTTTTTGTTAAATAAATATTGACATATCAGGAACCAAATAGCCACCATTATTTCAGTTTAATGAATTGAATACAGATTGTTTCTATGTATAGGAAAATGTTGTGTGCATAACCTGAAAACGCCGTTGAACTCTGCGCGGGGATGAAATCGAATCCTCTGCCATCGCAAACACTTGAGGGAGCTCCAAATTAAATGAACACAACTCTTTGTCAACATAAAACCCACCCATTCAAGTGTTGAGACATTGATTTGCTAGGGTTGCATCATAGGAGACATTAATCTGATAGGGTCATGTCAAAGGAAACATTAATCTGCTAGGGCCACATTGAAAGGCTAAGTGGAAAAATGGTAATGTGGTTTCTTCATGCTTCAAAATTGTTCATTTTGGCTTAAAAACTCCTGTGCATGTACTCCTGTGCTTCATGTCTATTTTTTTATTTATGGGTTGATGTATAATTCCTTCATTTGCTACTACCGTTTATTTGATATAGTTTTTTTGCATGCAAAATGTTTGAAGAAACTCTTGACTTAATTGCTACACATGTAGTAGTGTTCACTTCTTGTCATAGAATGTTAGTTACAAGCTCATATACAAAGACTAAAGCTATTCTTTGTGACCCAAAAAAAATAAGGAAAACAAGATACATGCATCTACTTCAAATATGCCTTATAACTCTGAATTTGAGTTTTGTTTGAGTCTGTCACCAAAGTGTTTGACAATATATTTGAGTGAACTCTGTCACATGGATGTTAGGCTTCCATATTCTGGTGCTTCTTATACCCTAAAGCCCGGCAAATGGGACATCCCTTGCAAGAATGGAAAAATAACTAATGTAAAGACCTCAAAACTCTTAAGCTTCACACATTAAGTTATTTAGAGTAATGCAGATATGTTGGTATTTCCAATGCCTTAGAGATGGCTGTATGTTGCCTTGTAGCTACAAACAATGCTTCCTTGTTCAGTTTGTTTGCATCAAGAGGAACTCTTTTACTTCTTCTCTCTGCTGGTTATTTCTCCACACAGGAAAAAATTCACTTTCTACTGGTAATATACTAGAAAAAGAGACTCAACACTTGTGCCAATAACATGCTGTGAGCAATTTTTTTGGTTCCCACCTCTGCTCTTTACTGAAATGTAAAAATTTCTTAATTCTTGCGTTCAAGTGGAGAATGTCTAAATCTAGAAAAGTGTAAAAGGTTGAACTCATTGTGACAATGAAGGAAGAGATGAATCAAGACCAAACAGTTGGTTAATAATTGTCATTTTAAACTTGATAAATGACTACTCATGCATAAATAGTGAGGCATTATTTAGTGACAACCATCAAATTAAGATTCTCTTGGGCTATTGCATTATTGACAATGGTGGAATAAAAATTTCAACTTATAGGACCTATTTCAACAATAATTCTTGCCCCAAATTTCCATCCACATCCCTATGCACCTTGTTTGAAGAAAGGAAAATGGGTAGCCTACAAATTTTGTGATTGCACGATCAAGATAACCATAGTGCCCTTCATTTACATAGTTGGTTGTGACACGTTTATACAAGATTGTTGTGATCTTCTATTGGCTAGAAGATATAAGGGCATTCAACATGCCATTTATGATGTATATCAAAATACTTATGGATTGCAAAAAGGTAAACAAGGTTTACCTCTTCCAATCTTTATAGGCCTATTTTCCATTTTTCATCAGTGTTGTAATTATGCCAAGAAACATGAGGTTTTCTAAAAGTTGGGTTGGGGAGATTCCCATTATGTATTGTTTTTTATTTATGAGACATTGGATGTAAATGTTAGTTTCATAAAATAAAAAGTTATTGTAGATGCATCTTAACTTCAAAACTATGAAACACACTCTAAGGTTTTTGATCCGTCTCAACACTTAATTGATTTGGGGTTTAAGATGGATCTACGCTAGTAATATTTTCCATAACTACAAAGTAATATTCTTTTGTATAATGAGATAAGTCATAGATCAATAATCTTCCCATGTATCATCTCCTAAAGAAACTCAAGATTGATCAACATCCACTTTGGATATTCTAATGGTTCGATCATCTTAGTAGATATTAATTTATGATAGAATTTTTTCTTCATTTCAGCAAAAAATTATGTAATAAACAAGGAAAAATTAATGGCACAAATTCAATAGGATTAAAACACACCAAGAGACTCAAAAGTTAACCTTGGAAAAACTTGGAAGAATTATGTTAAATTTATACAAAACTTGTTCCTTAATTGGTCACATAATGATGCAATTATAGAGGATGAAATTACTACAAAACTTCAAAGTACTATGGTTTGGACTTCAAACTTATACAACAAACCCCTTACTTCCTCTATTTTGTGTCTATTTCTTTGGTGATCTTTTCTTGGTTATGGAAGTTGTGTCCCCTCATGAATTTGAGCCCCTCATCAATCTCCCCCCATGAATTTGAACCTCTCATTAATCTCTTCTCTCTCTATATAACTTCTTTGGAATTTCTTCATTGACGCCCAATAATCCACCTAAATATCTAAGAAACTTGTACTCGTTGGTGTAACTCCTTGCTTGGTGTCATTTTCCACATGGAATCTAATGTTCATGATAAGAGGAGGACATATCGTACAAAACTTGACTTGGTTTCCTTCTTATTCCTTTGTTCGATGGAGGTTTCAAAGCTCTTGCTTAGTGGTTATGGAGTTTGGTTATCAGAAAGCTTGTTGAGCATGAGTCCTTATCGAGCATAGGCTAATGAGAAAATGATATAATTTTTTTATTTTGGTGGATTATTTCTCATTCTTTGAGAATTATCTCCCATTACTTAGTTCTCCTACCAAATCATTTTCTCAATGCTTGGATTTTTAGCTTTCATCTACTTTCACATAACACAACACTTATTTTCTTATTAAGGATAGGTTGTCGTGCAAGGAAACTAGTGTTTATTAGCCATAAGGTTTTCTCCTGGTCATCAGATTTTTCCATCCAAGTTTTTCCAACTCTTGTATTTTTCTCTTTGTTAGGGTGCTCATAAACCACATCCAAAGGTGAAGGTAGTAAATATCCAAAGCAAGCTTTGGAAAGTGACTTGTTTGTGGAAGTGTGAATTACCATTTTGTACAAATTTAGTAAAGATTAATGTAGATTAAGTTCTCATTCTAGGGTCTTAGATGGTTTTCATAAGATGTAAAGCAATTATGTGAAGAGACAATAAGTATTGAGTCTCCTGCAATACTCTAAAGTGCTAGATCTTCCTTGGAGAACAATTTGGGATTTGTTTTCAAAACAATGAAAGGCCTCCACTACTTAATCAACCATACAAATGAAGTAAAAAATAATATTTGGTATGGAATATGAAGTGTGCGTTATGAGGTCCTCTCCTTGTAGTTATTGTGTTGTTAACCACTTTTCAGTTGGTAATCACACTTTAGGTGTGGTTGAGGATAAACCAAGGAAAAAGTAGGGATGGACCTAAGATAATTTATCCAATGAGAGAGGAAAACCCCAAAAATTGAGAGAGTATGCTTGTGAGGGGAAACCTCTAGCTATTGGAGGAGATATATGGTCCAAGTAGCACAAGAGTTTGAGAAGTAGATTAGATTTCTTTTTGATGCAAATTTGATAGAATCTCAATGCTCTATAAATGTTTAAGAGAGGCATAAAATGAACCTATAGGAAGATGAATACAATATGACATCTTCTTCATCTCATGGATTTATGCTCATGTTCTTTTGCCATTGTTGATCCAAAATGGGTAATGTATATGGATGCTAGTAGAAGTTTCTTTGTTTAAGCTTTTAGTGCCATCCATTATTTTGTATTCTTTCTCAATTACATGGCTTGTAGGGTTAGATGCACATCTATTGGATGCCTTTCAGTTCTAAGATATCTCAAATGGATGGTAATGATTGGTTGGGAATGCCCAACATCAGGGAGAATTTTAGGGGCTAATATTCGTAGGTGGGCTAATTTTCCATGCTTTAGAAAACAAAATTCGTTAATTTACAATTTTTTAGAATATGATTCGCCCAAATTTTATTGTATAAGAATATTTTACATTAGAAATCGCAAAAAAAGTATAGATATGATTCAAAATCATTATAAATATGAATATTTTTACAAAAGTATCGTTAAGCCTATTACAATTTCCATATTACAGACTAGTAATATTCACCAATATTTCTAAACTTTAAAATAAATTTCTATCCTTAAAATTTTCCCTGCCCAACATGCATTGTCAGCAAATGGATGAATAGTGAAAATAAGAGAAGTAACTCAATATGAAAAGGACAAAAATTAGGATGTAACCCGATCTACTCAAGGAAGATGAGATCTAACAATCACTTATACATAACGATTAATACATGTGATGAAGGGGAAACCAAACATATCTATATTCATAAGAAGAGGAAAATACATGTCCCTATTCCCTCGTCTAACACTTCCTTGGCCTTCACACAACTTGAGAAGTCTGAAATCTAAAGGTTGAATGGTCTCTTTTAAAATGAAAAACACATGTTTGCAAATGATTCTTCCTCCTTTTTCCTTGAGAGACCTTCCTTAAATAGATTCATGGAGGAGGATAGAGGATGGTTGTAGATCTCTCGAACTTAAGGAACTTGAGTCTAATAAGTTCAAAATCTCCTAGTGCAAGAGAACCGATTCATTTATTGTTGATTTCCTCAACTCATTCAATGTTGGTCTATGAAATGGGTCCTTATTGAGATCCAAGGGTGGAAAATAGAGTTGTAACAACACCCCCTAATGTGTGAGGTAAGAAGAGGAACCAATGGTTGAAACACATTCTCATAAACACATGTTATGAGGAATTCCAAGGAAAGAGCTAAAGATCAAGGAACTAGTGAGTACTTGCAATCGATTGTCAACAAATAGATAGGCACACCGATGCTTAGAAGAGAAAAAAAACATGGCTTCCAACATAATACACTGTGGATCCATGTAATAATATGTAAGACCATGGCCATGAAAAAAGTACACAACGGGTCCATGTCATGAAAATGATCATAGCCATGAGCAAATGCAATGTGGATATGTCATAATATACTTCAAGAAAAAAACTAATACCAATGGGAAGACGTAGTAATCGTAAGATAATGATATAATCCATCACAACTTAGGAGGGGTAGCATGAGTGACGTGCCTCCAAAGCCCAAGGTCTTTGTTCCAACCTCGATGGTATGATTCTGCATCATGTGAATGGATAAAAGATTGGCATAAAACAATGTATCAAGTATCAACACTTAGTGCTATTCTTTCCTCTCAAAAATGGGAACTAAACATTTTTTGATCCACACTTAGAAGCTGAGAAAGCTTAGCTTGAGATCCTAAATATTGGGGATAAAAAACATGAATGGAATCCCCATCAAAATCTGCACCAAGTGGCCACCATATTAGAGGGTTAATAAGCATTGTAGAGCCCAGATGTAAGTATTATTATAATCCATGTAATGAATGTTTGTGGACACTTGGAGGACCATTAATAAAAACAAAATCCTTATCATGCAAATCTATTTAAGCTAATCTCTAAGAAAAGTTTTCCTCCCTTGAAACATTTGAAGCGCTAAGAAGGCAAGCTGTTGAACAACTTTCTTAGCAGATCTTACATTTCCACTATCATTTCCTAGCTCATTCATAAATAGATTTATTTGAGAATCAAAATGAACAAGAACCAAATCATCCAAACATGCACTAAAAGCATATAAGGATAAAAATTCAATAAAAAAAGTTTCAACTGAATTCAAGCACTTCACTGTCGCTCCTGAAACTTTTGCACTTAACAATTTCATTACAAATTTGAGTAAGAAAACTCAACAATTGTGTTTTATCACCATTGAATAATATAATTTCACTATGTCTTATGAGAAGCCTGTTCTCCTCACAGTTCAAATCAAGAGGTAAGTCCATCTGAAGAAGTTTCCTAGCTGTCCAAAATGGCCCTCCATCATGCACTTTAGTGACTGTGGGTTCATGCAAGTTTCCACAAGTCTAAATTGGTAGATAATTTAGTGTAGTTTAATCCAAAATAGATTTGATATATTATGATGTAATCAAATTTTGAAGGCCCAGGTGTAACCATAGTTTTAAAAACACACAACCCAAGATCACCTTGAGCCGACTACTGACTGGGAAAGTTAATCGTCCCACAAGTAATGCGACCACTCATTATAAAGATCTAGTAAGGGCACCACATATAAGAAAGTGTTGTCTTCATATATAGTTCATAGCCCTTGTCTACCATTTGATCATGCAACTTCAAAGCCTCTAAGATCTTGTTCTCTTTTATTAGCCCATAAATTATGGTACTGTATGTAATTATGTCAGGTATGCAGTCATTCTCATTCATTTCTTCAAGGAGAAGGAAATATTCATCCAATTCCCCTCCCTTTCAATATCCATTGACCCAATGCATTATAGGTCACTACAGTTAACTTTATTCCGCTCATTAAAGCTTCACTGAAGATCTCTTTAGCCTCATCTAATCTACCTACTTTGCAGAAATTGTCTACTGGCAAGGCGTAAGTATAAAAAATTGGCTTACAACCCTTAATTTTCATTATACTCAACCATTACAGGGCCTCTTTAATGCACAAAGTTTATGTAATATTCCTTTTCAGGAATTTTTGCAATATGGAGAGTAAAAACGTTGTTTTCAGAAATTTATGTTACAAAACTACAAAACAGGACTTGGATCCTTTAGATTACACTTAAAAACCCTTACATATAGAATGGGAGCAGAAAAAAATCATTCTAGCTATGTTAAACAGATCTCCCCATGCCAAAACACCTTAAAAACACCAAAACCCCATGACTTTAGCAAAACATAAATTATGAAGCCTGCAGCAACGTAATTATGAAAGTGCTTCTACAGAAAAACATATGTCATAACAGATCTAGAGATTTCATTAATCAAAGAGCCAAGAAAATGGAGGTTTTAGCCTCTTATATAAAAAATAGAGACAACCCGGCAAGGGTTTCACATGAGCACAAGTGAAAAATGACATCTCTGAATAAAATGACGCAGTTTACTGCAACTCTGTATATGAAATGGCTGAAAAATACATGAAAGTACATAAAAATGGCTGAAGAGCCTCCCTACTAGCCTTCTAGGAGAGAAAAATCCTCCTTCTCCAAGAAACTAGCTCCCAATCAAGGGATTCAACCCTACCACAACATCACCTTCAGAAATGATGCAGTTTCTGGAAGAGAATATGCTGTAGGAGTTGGTGACTGATTGACCCCAAGTCAGATAGTGGAAATGTAGCTCATAATTCCCCTCTTAGATCCCTTAAACAAGCTGAACCAAGAAAGAGAATGGAACTCCCGCATGAGAATCCCTTGCACTAAACAGTGCAGCAAACCCAGCTAAACAGTTGAAGCATGCAAGAAGTCATAAGAATCAAACACAGAAAATATTATGAATTCTCTCATGGCTGCTATCCCTTCCTCTTTATTCTTGGTGAGCCTCCTTACCCTGGGCCCCACACATTCATGAGGTTGCTTCATTGCAAAGAGTCCTCCCTCAAAACTGCGCTGTTCCCATTGGTTTCCCTCCTTAATTAGTAGCACTGTTGACCTGGTCAAAAAGGTTCTAGTCCTCATGCATTTCCCCCTTTTTACACCAAGGGTGGTTTATTTGGCCTTCTTATTCAAACCCCTTTCACATAGGGAATGTTTTATCCCTACTAAAGAGATTTAAGGGTCTCTTTACCCCATTTATTCCTTTAACCTGCAAAATAGAGAAACATATAATATTCCAACTAATTGGGAATATTAAAATCCTCCCCTCTCAAAATTTGCTTGTCCTCAAGCAACAACAAAGAAGGATGCTTTAGGATCTTCTCTCCTTCCCAAGTGGCATCCTCATCATGAAGATTTCTCCATCGAATTAGATATTCTTTCATTACTCTGCTTCTTAGCTGCCTCTCCCTTGTATCCAAAATTGCCTCAAGTTGCAAAACTAGATGGCCCTCATCATCAAGAGGTGGGAGGTCCATGTTGGCAACTACATTCTGTCCAATGGCCTTCTTGAGGCATGAGACATGAAAAATATTGTGGATCTTTCTCCCCTTAGGAAGCTCTAGCTCATATGCAACTTCCCTAACTCGACGGACCACCTTGTATGGCCCAGAGAAACGTGGTTTGAGTTTTTCAACTCCTTTCTCCTTGAGTGTAGATTTTTTATAAGGCTGAAGATGAAGATAGACTAGATCATCCACCTCAAATTGTCTCTCTACCCGACCAAGGTCTGTATACATCTTTTGCTGATTTTGGGCAGTAGCAATGTTGTCTTTAAGGGCCCGAAGTATGTCTTGATTCTTTCGAATCCATTCCTTTTCTCTAGGAGCCTTGCTCACCCCAAACATGATATCAGCAAATGAGAGTGCATCATACCCATAGAGTGCTCGAAATGGGGTCATACCAATGGATATGTGGTAAGTGGTGTTGTAACGATACTCCCCCAAATGGAGCCAACGCAGCCATGCCTTTTGCTGCCCTGCAACATAGTTTCTCAAGTATTCTTCCAGCCACTTGTTCACTATTTTAGTTTTTCCATTGGTATGTGGGTGGTAGCTGGTACTTGGTGTCAATTCAGTCCCCACTGACCAGAAAATTTCTTGTCAAAAGCCACCCATGAAGCGGCTGTCCTAATCACTCACTATGGTCCTTGGGAGACCATGGAGTCTAAACACATCTCTAAAGAAGAGCTCAACTACCTGTGAAGTAGTATAATGTGCAGAAATGGAAAATAAGTGTGAATACTTTGTTAGTCTATCAACAACTACAAAGATACAATTCTTACCCTGAATAGTAGGTAGACCAGTGATGAAGTCCATGGAGATGCTTTCCCATTTTCCATCCAGAATGGGTAGTGGCTGCAATAATCCAGCAGGATGAGTGTGTTCTCCCTTATTTTGCTGACATAATACGCACTCCTTGATATGTTGGAGTACATCCTCCTTGAGACCCTTCCATGAGAATCTCTCCATTATGGCCTGATAAGTCTTTGTGAATCCTTGATGCCCTAAAAGTGGGGAATCATGTGATTCTTGCAAGATCTTCTCTTTTAGCTTAGAGTTCTTGGCCAAAAAGACCCGGTCCCAGTAATAGATGACCTCATCCATCACTCTATACCACTCATCAAATATCACCCCATCAAGTATCTCACATGCAAATTTATCCTTGGAGTACTCAACCAACAGTTGAGCCTCCCAATATGCGTCCATGCCTCTCAAGGACAATGCTGTTGGTCTCCTGGATAGAGCATTAGCCACTATATTGCTCTTCCCCTTGACATACTTAATGTCAAATTCATAAGCTTGGATTTTACTTACCCACTTTTGTTGTCTTTCTTGGAGATGCTTTTGTTCAAGAAATAATCTGAGATCGTTATGATCTGTTTTCACCCTGAATTTATTCCCCACCAAGTATTTCCGGAATTTGGCTAAGGCATGCATGATAGCCAACATTTCCTTATCATAGATGGGGTATAGCCTTTCATGTGGTAGCAAATTACTGCTCTCAAAGGCTATACGATGCCCTCCTTGCATCAAGACTGCTCCAATCCCTTCACTTGATGCATCACATTCTAACACAAAAGGTTGAGAGAAATCAGGTAAAACTAATACTGGGAAACTACTCATTACCTCTTTGAGCTTATCAAAAGCCCTCTGTGCTGTAGCTATCTAGCTAAAAGCTCCATTCTTGGTTAAGTCTGTAAGTGGTGCTGCAAGTTGAGAGAACCCTTTGACAAACTTCTGGTAATATGTGCATATGCCCACAAATCCCCGGAGTTCTGAAACATGTCTGGCTCGGGCCAATCCTTGATTGCCCAGATCTTTTCTTCATGCACTCTTAATCCATCCAATATAATGATGTGGCCTAAGTAGAGCATCTCAGTGAGGCCAAACTCATATTTTGAGAGTTTAGCATAGAATTGTTGCTCCTTGAGAATATGCAACATTGTCTCAATATGTTACAAATGTTCCTCCCATGTGCGGCTGTAAATCAGAATATCATCAAAGAAGACCAATACAAAGTTGATTAGATGACCACGAAAGATGTGGTTCATGCAAGATTGGAATGTTTCTGGGCATTGGTTAGACCAAATGGCATCACTAAGAACTCAAAATTCCCATAGTGACATCTGAATGCTGCTTTGGGAATGTCTTGATCTCTTACCTTGATTTGGCAATAGCCGGATCTCAAGTCAATCTTGGAGAAATATTTGGATCCTCTAAGCTCATCCATCAGCTCATCGACCCTGGGAATTAGATATCTATTCTTCATGGTCTTCTTGTTTAGTGCTCTATAGTCAATGCACATCCTCAATGTGCCATCCTTATTCTTAACCAAGACCACTGAAGATGAAAAAGGGCTAGTGCTAGGCTAGTTATGAGCTAGGGCTAGTAGTTCTTGAATGGCCCTTTTAATTTCATCCCTATAAGCTTTAAGATGCCTATAAGGCATAGTAATCACAGCTTGAATCCCTTGCTCTAGCTCAATAGTGTGCTCAAATCCCCTATCAGGAGGCCTCCCCGATGGAATATCCCCAAATAATACAGAATACTGGTCTAAGAGAGCTTGTACATCAGGGTGTACTGGTGAATCCTTGCCTCCAACTTCATATAAACACAGTTCCACTACCCATTATATGTCTCCTTTGCGTAAGTATGCCTCCATCTTGTGAGATGAAATAATTTGAGGGGGGTAAGTGTGCATTCCTTTGATCTTTTGATGCTTACCATCCTCCTTCCCTATCCATTCCATCTCTAGAGTCTCCCAATCAGTAGTGACTCTCCCAAGAGTTATCAACCATTGGACACCCAATGACATTGGTGTCAAGAATATAAACCATAAAAAAGTGGTCTGTCATAGTGTCAGTTCCCATAGTGATAGACAATTCCAAAACATATTTAACACACTGCAAGGTTTTGGCTCTTGGAACCAAGACTGAAAATCCTTCAAAGTTTTCCATATGGATTCCCCTCCTCTTTACAAGTTGTGAATCAATGAAGTTATGATTAGCTCCACTTTCTACTAGCACCGATACTCTTTGCCCCATAACAGTACCTCTAACTCTTAAAGTCAAATATTTAGGGACTCCCATCAACGCTACAAGAGCTCCTCCCCTTGGAGAAAAAGTCTTTTCTACATCTTCTATAGGTAGCACAACGCTGGCCCTCTTCTCTTCTTCAGAAAACAAATCTCAATATAATGAGCCTTCCCTGCAACACACTCATGGTTTGGCACCCATGGCTTATGGCAAGTGAGGCAAAGGTTTTCCCTCCTTAATCTCCTCTGTTCATGGTCAAGAGGTGCCTTCTTTGACCATGAAGAATCCTCCTGCTGTAGTAATGCTTTTGCCTTGGGAAAAGCATGTTGCAAATCTCTAGCTTTCTCCACAGCCTCAAGGAGTGTAGTTGGCTTGGTGGATCTTACCAACTCGTGCAACATTTCAGTCATCCCATCAATAAACATACATACCCTTCTGCTCATAGTGAGGGTGGATACCACTGCTGAAAATTTCAAATACTCAACAATATAGTCTTCCAAATCCACTTTTTGTTTGAGCTTGGTTAGCTCCATAAAGTGGACCTTCGGATCCCTCAGATCAAATATCTCTACTAGTATTTTGGTGAAGACTGAGTATGAAGTGATGTGAGCATGCCCTAGTGTAGTTAGCCCATGGAACCACCATTCATGAGCCTCCCCTTCTAAGTGCAACACAACTATTTTGATAGCTTCTATTTCAAAAACTCTATTGAGCTGAAAGTAAGTATCCAACTTCTCCACCCAAGCCTTGGTTGTGCACTTAGGTGACCCATCATATATGGGCAAGAAGAATATCCCCATACTATGCTGTAGGTTTGATTTCTGCATCCATCCTTCCCTCTTATGCTGATATCAAGATCTCCTCCCTTCCCCGATCCGACAAAATTCTTGAAAGCTCAAGTGTTCCTTGAATCTTTGGGATTGGGAATCATACCTCACAAATTAGTCACCAAGGGTTTCTTCCTCCCTGTCTCCAGATAAGAATGAGGGCATAGTGGAGTGTTGTACTGAAGGATGAGTGGATGATTTTTCAACACAAAATGAGGTGCTGGTGCTTGCTTCTTGGTGAAACCCCCGAGGGCCTTCTTTATGCCTCATCTCCTTGATATCTCTTGCAATGTTCTGCATGGTGTGAAGAAGGAGATTTGAAATATCTTTCTCCTCCATACTGTAGATATATTTTTCCCACAATCTGAGCCAAGAGCAATGCTCTGATACCATTGTAATATTCCTTTTCAGGAATTTATGCAATATGGAGAGTAAAAAAGCTGTTTTCATAAATTTAAGTCAAATAAATGCAAAACGAGACTTGGATCCTTTATATTACACTTAATAACCATTAAATATAGAATGGGAGAAGAAAAAAATCATTCTAGCTATGTTAAACAGGTCTCCCCATGCAAAAACACCTTAAAAACACCCAAACCCCATGACTTCAGCAAAATAGAAATTCTAAAGCCTGAAACAACGTAATTATGAAAGGGTTTCTACAAAAAAATATATTTCATAATAGATCTAGATATTTCATTAATCAAAGAGCCAAGAAAATGGAGGTTTTAGCATCTTTTACAGAAAATAGAGACAACTCGGCAAGGGTTTCACATGAGCACAAGTGCAAAATGATATCTTTGCATAAAATGATGCAGTTTATTGCAAATATGTATAGTACATGGATGAAAAATACATGAAAGTACATAAAAATGGCTGAGGAGCCTCCCTACTAGCCTTCCAGGAGAGGAAAATCCTCCTTCTCCAAGAAACTAGCTCCCAATCAAGGGATTCAACCCTACCACAACATCACCTTTAGAAATGACGCAGTTTATGGAAGAGACTGTGCTGTAGGAGTTGGTGACTGCTTGACCCCAAGTTATATAGTGGAAATATAGCTCAAAATTCCCCTCTTATATCCCTTAAACAAGCAAAACCAAGAAAGAGAATGGAACTCCCTCATGAGAATCCCTTGCACTAAATAGTGCAGAAAACCTAGCTAAACAGCTGAAGCATGCAAGAAGTCATAAGACTCAAACATAGACAAGATTCTGAATGTTCTCATGGCTGCTATCCCTTCCTCTTTATACTTGGTGAGCCTCCTTACCCTGGGCCCCACACATTCATGAGGTTGCTTCATTGCAAAGAGTCCTCCCTCAAAACTGCGCTATTCCCACTGGTTTCCCTCCTCAATTAGCAACACTGTTGACCTGGTCAACAAGGTTCTAGTCCTCATGCATTTCCCCCTTTTTACACCAAGGGTGGTTTATTTGGCCTTCTTATTCAAACCCCTTTCACATAGGGAATGTTTTATTCCTACTAAAGAGATTTAAGGGTCTCTTTACCCTATTTATTCCTTTA
>CM076571.1:203542761-203681149 GCA_034641835.2 Pinus albicaulis | reverse complement strand
CGAAGGATGTGAGAAGGAAGCTGGATCTGACCGCAGAGGTTGGAATATTTGTGGGGTACACTGATACACCTCACAACTATCGGGTGTATTTGTCAGACAGTCGCAAGACTGTTGTGCGACGGGATATAAAATTTCAGGAGGAGAAAGCCATGCAGTGTTCGCTTGAGAGGGAGCTACACTTGCATGCAGATGAGGAGCTGTTAGTTCCTAAGGAGGAGCTTCCGGATGTGGATCAGCCACAAGAGGAAGTCCAGGAGGTGGAAGAAACCACCCATGCAGCGCCAACCATCAGAGGGCACATGCGCACTACAGAAGCTGAGCGACTGGCTCGGGATGCAGAGAAGGTTGTAGGACCACCTACAGCACAGCGCAGACAGAGACAGTCACCGGATCGGTACACTGGATACATGGCTCTTATGAGTCAATGTGTTGTGACAGAGCCATCCTCTTTTGAGGAAGCTGTGGAGGAACCCGCATAGGTTGATGCCATGATCGAAGAATATGATTCGATCGTCAGGAACAGTGCATGGGAGATTGTCCCAAGACCGGTGGGAAAATCAGTGGTGGGTTCGCGATGGATCTACAAGGTGAAGCAGGCGGCTGACGGGAGTGTGGAGAAGTACAAGGCGAGATTTTTCGCCCGTGGCTTTTCACAGATCGAGGGGATTGACTATGAGAAGACCTTTGCACCTGTCGCAAGGTACTCTTCCATACGGACGATCCTTGCTCTCTCAGCGCAGATGGGGTGGCACATTCATCAGATGGATGTGAAGACTGCGTTCCTCAATGGAGTTATTGAGGAGGAGGTGTACATAGAGCAGCCTAAAGGTTTCGAGATCTTCAGCAGTGAGTCGCATGTGTGCCGACTCAAGAGAGCACTGTACGGGCTGAAGCAAGCACCTCGTGCTTGGTACACTCGGATAGACATCTACTTCACCGGGCTTGGATTCTCCAAGAGTGAGGCAGATCCAAACCTGTACCAGATTGTGGTGGAGGGGAAGCTGTTGATCATCGTACTGTATGTAGATGATCTGATTTTGACTGGCGATGTGCAGTTGATACTTTCATGCAAGGAGGATCTTGCACGAGAGTTTGAGATGAAGGACTTGGGCATCCTTCATTATTTCCTGGGATTGGAGATTTGGGGGCCTGAGGCCCATTTTGTTTCTCGGGGCGAAGTATGCAGGGGAGTCTGGAAAGTTCAACATGCAAGGGTACACGATGGCACTGATGAAGCTTTCTCGTCTTCTGCGAGTAGTTGGAGGAAGGAGGATGCTACTTCAGCAGAGGTAGTGGATGCCACTGTCTATCGACAGTTGGTGGGGTCGCTTATGTATCTGGTCAATACACGACCCGATATATGCTATGCAGTTAACCAGCTTTCGCAAGCTATGGTTAAGCCTACAAAGCTCTTTTGGAAGGCGGGCAAGCATGTATTGCGCTATATCAGAGGCACATCAGGATATGGTCTATGGTACAGACAGGAGGATGGAGCGAAGCTTTCTGGCTTCACTGATGCAGATTGGGCAGGGAGTCCAATGGACCGGAAGAGCACTTCTGGAGGAGTTTTCAGCATTGGGTCGACAACGGTTTCCTGGTACAGCAGGAAGCAGAGATCCGTGGCACTCAGTTCAGCAGAGGCCGAGTACATGGCAGCAAGCTTGGCTGCATGTGAGGCTATTTGGATGAGGAAGATCCTCGCAGGTTTGTTCAGGTTGCATTTGGAGCCTACGGTGATCTACTGTGATAACCAGAGCTGCATCAAGCTCTCGGCTAATCCAGTATTTCATGATAGGTCCAAACATATCGACATCAGGTACCATCACATCAGAGATTGTGTTCCGCGGAGGATCATGATGCTTTCATATGTTCCCACGGAGGATCAGGATGCCGACATCCTGACGAAGGCGCTCACCAGGAGCAAGTTCGAATTCCACAGAGGCAGGATAGGGATTGCAGATAATCCATATCTTGCTAAGAGGGAGTGTTGAAAATGCAGCAAGATGATGGAGCTTAGTGAAATGAAGTCGCCTTCACTAAGTGGGCCCGCAGGCAAATTCTGGCGCAAAGTCTATTTTTAGACTATGTCTATTTTTAGACATATGGAGCATGGTCCAGGGGTTGCAATATGTTATTCTTGGAGTATTGGTCATGTTGGTAAAAATAGTTGGACCTCTATTTTTGACCTATAGGTCGATAGGTTGATGTCTATTTTTAGACTTCCTATCCTAAAAATAGGGAAGTCAAATATTATTTACCCTTAATAATATTTGGACTATAAACAACAGTTTACTCTCTTGGAGCACTTCAGTTCGAGCCTTGGAAGTGGTATGTTCCCACGGAGGATCAAGATGCCGACATCCTGACGAAGGCACTCACCAAGAGCAAGTTTGAATTCCACAGAGGCAGGATAGGGGTTGCAGATAATCCATATCTTGCTGAGAGGGAGTGTTGAAAATGCAGCAAGATGATGGATCTTAGTGAAATGAAGTCGTCTTCACTAAGTGGGCCCGCAGGCAAATTCTGGCACAAAATCTATTTTTAGACTATGTCTATTTTTAGACATATGGAGCATGGTCCAGGGGTTGCAGTATGTTATTCTTGGAGTATTGGTCATGTTGGTAAAAATAGATGGGACTCTATTTTTGTGACCTATAGGTCAATAGGTCGATGTCTATTTTTAGACTGCCTATCCTAAAAATAGGGAAGTCAAATATTATTTACCCTTAATAATATTTGGACTCTAAACAACAGTTTACTCTCTTGGAGCACTTCAGTTCAAGCTACAGAAGTGGCTCATGCATCTGAAAGAGGAATTACGCTATTCCCAAGGGCTTGATGACATCATGCATGGTTGACTTCAGTTAGGACTTCAGTGGCAGAAGTTTGGTGGAGTTAATGAGACATCTAGTGGAGTTGTGTTCTGTTTATTTTAGTTGAACTAGTTGAGATTAGTTTAACTAGCTAATCAATTAATTATGAGTGGAGTGGATTAAATATTATTTAATTCATTAATTAGTAACTCATTATTCAACTCAAGAACACATCATTTCACTACAGTGCATGATCAATTGAGTGGAGACCAGTGAAAGAGGTAGATGAAAAGGTGGAGTTAGCTATCAGTGGCGACATCATTTGTGCATGAGATTTGCACCACACTTGGAGTAATTGCCCATGATGATTGCATTGTCAAGCCAAGGAGATTCGAACCTTGGATCTCTATATAGACAGGCTTGGATTGTGCAATAGAGGCAAGGAAATTAGTGGTGAGTTTTGAACCAGTAACCTGTTCAAAACTGAGCTAGTTTGTGTGTAACTTCATGAGATAGTACTGAGTACTTGTGAGGAGTATTGTACTGAGTTTGTTACATGATTTATCCATTATAATATAAAAAATAGCTGCGGGGTTTTCAGCTATAAGCTTTCCCCATACATACTGTGTTAATGTGTATGATGAATTGATGTGATATCGCTTGTTTTATTTCCGCATGTGTGATGATCTGAGTGGAAGAGATTATGTGTTGCATATAAATTCAAATTGTATGTGATCAGGATAGTATCGGTGAATAATTGATCATTATTTAGCAAATTTATACAAAAAGGAGGGAGGACGAAAAGCAATAGGAATAGTGGAAAAGTTTCCTATCTGAACTTTGTGACAACTATAAATTTTGCCACATGAAGAACAAAATACAGTTAACATTCATAAAAGGCTTGAATTCAATTCACATTTACATTGGTTTGTAACCATTTTCTATCCTAGTAATTCTTTGGATGATTCTGCACATTTTAATGATTAGGTCTAGGAGCTTTGGCATTTCGTTTTTGAGGTCCTCTTTGGGTGTTCACGACGGGTTTACAATTTTCTAATTATTAGGAGTATGGTTCTATCTAGCTAGGGTTTGGATGTAGTATGAAAATGTAAAAAGTCAAAGCCAAGACATGGATTTTTGCTATTTGATAGGCAAGAACATGGCCAGATCTAAGGTTTGTGGCTTAGCACTCATCACTTAAAGCATAAGATCTTCTTAAACCCTCAGTGAAAGCTTCTATCTAAGTGGCCTTAGCGACATTATCCTTAATCCTATATTGGAGTTCCTACCATCTATTCTATTGTGCCAACCTTGGAATCATAACTCCCATGTTTTATATTCATCAAATAGGTAATGGCGTTCCATTTTTTTGTAGTTAAAGTATTTGAAAAACTGGATTGGTGGATGAGGTGTCTAAACTAGTAAATGGAGTTCGGATTTATGTTATTAAACCCATTATGGGCATCAGTGGAGATTCCATTCTATCCACTTGGACCTAGTCAAATTGGATTGTAAGGAAAGAACTTAGCCAACACATCATTCATTAGAAATATTTATCAGAACAACAAACTGATATGCTATTGCATGCCTCCTTCGTATGTCAGAATCAACCAGAATCTTATACTTGTCAGCCCAAATACAAACTTACTAATTTAGAAAAAATCAAAGAAAGATCCATTCTGTCGACATACTGACTAATATATCCTTTAGCAGAATTTTCTAGATGTATTTGCTAAAGTAAATCCTATAGAAAACACCTAATACTCTGATTAAAAAAAACGTATGCTAAAAGAAATGTATGATGACTTGCTACTTTGTCTAATCCCGTGTTGTTGTGTGTTGGTTCCTCGTCTACAATGCCCATGGCTTCTATCATCTGTAGCACTGTGTTCTAATCCTTATTTTCCCCTTGCTTTGACATCATCTGGTTGTAAGCCATCAAATTTGAATCTTTTGTTCAAAATTTCTACCAAAATTTTGAGAAGATTACACTCTGTCTTGAGGATGGACAATTGTTGCTTGACTTGTAAAGAGTGTTTATAATTTCTGCTATTTGTACCATTGTTTTTCATATTCATTGAAATTGGTAATGAGAGAAAGAATATATGCTCTTTTTCCTTGTACCATATCTTCATTAGACCTTACAATTCTCCTTGGCTCAAGTATGTCGCAATATTCCATAGTGTGCAAAAGAACTGATAAAAACAAGGCTGAGAATTTACTGGCTTCCAAATTTAAATAAAAAAAAGCAGGAAGATTAAGTTATTTCTATCAATAGGCAGTCGAGCCTTTGGAATGAGACCTGCAGGAGAAGTAAGGAAATTTTCAACACCAGTTCTTAGAGTCTCAGGGGAAAGAAACTTTTCTAGAAAATGAAACTTAACAATGGAAGTGCAAAGTGAATGAATGTCATACAAAGAGTGAAAATAAAACCAGAAGTCTATCTATGAGACAAGAATGAGGTTGAGAGAAGACGAAGAGAATATAAAAATGGAACTAGGATGCGAGAGTCATCGCTTAAACCTTTGTCCTTTAGTTATCAGAAATTCGATTTTGAAAATAGGATTGCTATGTCCAGAAAAAATAGAGATACAGTCAACCAAAATGTGAGCTTTGAAAGACTCATCTGAAATAGTCCAACCCGAGGAGAGACATGCAGAGGAGCTCACCATGCTCTCGTTTGGATCAAATCTTATTGATCATTCTCCCATTTGCCACGGAGAATATTAAATCCATGGCTTCAATACCTCCTGTCCCTATAAACTTAGACATGTGCGATGGGATTCTGGGTCTTGTCCTGTTTATGGCTGTCTAGGTGGATACGCCTGCATGTGAGGGACACATGGTATGTTATGATTGAGCTACTTGTCATTAAATCATACTGTGTGAATGATGAAATCCCTGGGGAAGGTAGGATCCCTTTTACCTAGAGCACTCATTTTTAATTTTATTTCCATATTAGCCATTGGATCAGTTTGTCTTGTGGTTCCGGAGGACATGGAAGTAGGTGATTTCTTGGAATTTTGAAGCCTCATATTGTGCTCTACTCAGGATTGAAGCAAGTCTGTGATGAGTTGGGCTTTTCATAAAACTTGAAAATTATGCTTGAATCTCCTAAGATGATGATGAATGCACGTTTTTCTGCTGCTAATATTAGCCCCTGTAGTAATGAACAGGCTTCTGCCTCGTTGGTAGAGAGTGTTCCCAAGCCCCAAGCATAAGACCATTCCAGTTTTCCTATTGGGTCAACGAGGATCTTCCCCAACTCCTGTCACCATACTGTTCAGGGTTATATCACTGGAAGTTGTAACTTTATTTTTGATTTAATACTACTACTGTTAGCCCCCCGGGGGCAGCTCAATTGGTGATGGCCGTGAAAATGAAGTGTAGTGACTATCCTCCAAGAGGCATGATCACAATTGCCCGGTGTAGTGTTAAGTACACTTGCATAATGAATCGCAATGAGAATATTTCAGTGAAGAAACCGGCTTGAAGGTTTATTCATAATGACAAAGATGTGATCTCATTAAGGACTTAATCCATCATGCCAATACTTAAACATTGTATGCTCAATCTGGGCACAAGTTTTCACAACAAGTTCTTTGTTTCATTGTCCATGGCATGAACAGTGGCAGCCTAGTCTATTACCAATAAACCCTCGGGAAGATTGATATTTAGTTCTTGACTTTGTTCTCCATCCCATCTATTAAATTTGAAGGGCCAACTTGGTAGAGATGTCACAGTGTTGCAAACTGGGATCCTTGTGCTCCATTTTTAGTTCATCAATCTGTAATAATATCTCCCTGCGAGATTCATTATGCTCTAGTAAGACATTGTTGGGGATCGATTTCATGTTCTAGTATAGCTCGATTAGACATATATATATTAGTTTTGGCGCCCTAAAGTATGACCTGAATTAATCACCCACTCAACCATAGAGGCCAAGAACTTCTCATCAAATTTCTCATCATGTTCATCACGAAATTCAATATCAACATAGTTGATTTCATGTTTTATAGGAGCAGGGGTTTGGGAATGATATCTCTGTGCTTCCTTATGAGCTTGAAGTGTGCCTTGAGCGCTCCCTTCTACTTGAGAAGAAGACCCTCAACAGGATTTGGCTCTTTGTCGTGGCATTGGAGTTGTCAAGCAGGGGAGTAATCGAGTATGGGTATGCACAAAGGTGAAGAATTCAAATGGATATAGCCATGTCCAGCAGGAAGGAGCTTCAATGGTGTAAACACCAGGTAAGGTTGAGAGTAAATGAATTTAAAGTTGGAGAGGAGAAGGTGTAGGGTTGTGGGCACCACCAAAGGAGGTAGGAATAATAATATGGGTCATATAGGCTTCCCAAGGTGCAAGGGGGACCCAAGTATCTGACTGTGTAAGCAAAAGCCAGAGTTCACAACTTAATTTCCCTACTTTGACAATTGCAAATTTGATTTATTTAAAATAGACTATAATAGTGGAATAATCCAACCATGCATTAAGGAAATTTTGTAGACGCAATACTGATTGAGACCTTTGGTGCCACCACCTGCGAACCCCTACTTCTTCATGCACTTTTTCCTCACAGATTGCATGCCTTCGCCACAAGGAAAGTCTACCCCCAGAATGAGCATGTCAAATTAAGGAACTTGGGATGGTTATGGACCTTGGGAGTCCATATTGTGCAACTTAGGGCAAAATATGAAATTATTCACGGGAACCATATGAAATTATTGGCGTATGCATGAAAATGATCATTTAAGGCAAAAAAGAGATGGGGGATTGCTATTTGAGAAATATCACCTTGGTATTGAAAATGCTGTGTGGTATGGCTAGTGGTGTTTCCAAGGAGTTTTGGGCCTTGGTCATTTCCAGTAATGTTTCGGGCACTCTTTCGGAATTTTCCAAGCCCACCTAGGTACCCAAGATGGGTGTGAGATGCAGACCCATAGGAAAATATCACCCTGTGAATGCCAATGACCCTTTAAGAGAACATAATTTGGAGGTGTCTCTTATCTCAATAATTATGTCAGGTGCTTTCCTTGCCAAGGTAATTTTGGGAATGAACTACATTTTTTGTTTAAGTGTTTGTCTTTTGAGTATTTTTTGAGAGCATTTAGATTTTGGCGCTCGACAAAAATACGAAATTCATTTTTGAAGTCATTATCACAGTTAGTCTGACGTGGATGCATTTTCTGTGACATTTACAGAATGATTTTGAGTTTGAAAAATGAGATTGGTTGACTGTTAGTAAAGATGAATTACCAACCGGTACTAGATTGGTACGTATGATTTCACACATGCTTCTATTTAACAAAGATGGCAAAGTCACTATTAACTAGAAATAATTTTTGTTGGCCTTTATTTTTTTAGTTGTGCAGATTGAATCTGTGGGTGGTTATAGGGAGGAATCCTGTATTTGTAAATTGTGCCCTTTAATAAAATGTCTTGTAATCTGTGTTGTTTTTTCTTGAATTTATTTATAGATTATGGGGTTGAATCCTCCATTTGGTGTTAAAGAAGATCTTGCAAACAAATTTATTAACAAAGCCTTGGAGTTCAAGCCAAATTTGGTCATCCTTATTGTTCCAAAAGAAACACAGAGGTATATTAATTTTCATTATGGAAGGGTATTACAGTGATGAACTCTTTTAATGCAGAACTATAGGTCAATGAAGTTAGGTCATCATACATCTTGTAATAAACCCTATTACATTTTAAAGCCAAGAATACTAAAAAATATATACATCTTGAATCGATTATGTGGCCAATCAATTGGTTTTTTTCATTAGTTACTGCGTTTTCCCACAACTACCTATCGATATTTTTCTTGTTGTTGGAATTGTCTCTTTTCAGATAGTGACTATTTCTAGCTTAATCTTGTTAGCCAATGAGGAGAATGTTACATCAATTTCTATTCTCAGGTTGTTATTTTTTGTATAATTGGTTACAGTAGATGACCAACACACCATACTAGTTGTCAACTCACCCTTTTTCCTCTTTAAATTTTCTTCTCCCAATTTTCTAATTTTCTTATCCAATGTTTTTTTAAATTTTCTTCTCCGAGTTTTCTAATTTTCTTATCCAATGTTATAAAAAAACAGTTGATAAGAAAATTCACATTTTCTCTTTTTTCTCAACTATCAGTTGCTATGTACCAATTTAGAATTTTCTGTTTTAAGAAACAATTTAAAATTTTGCCAGCAAGTAACCTCTCAATCTTTAGAATCTGTATCTCATTAATCAAGCCATTTTTTTCTCAAAATATTTAAATTTAAGAAAAAATAATGCTTCAAAAGCTTCACATTTCTTAGCCTTTCCATAAAACTTTGGTGGTTTAATATTCTTGTGCTCTCCTTTCAAATAATCTGACTCATCCCATCTCTTTTAATTCCTAAAAGGAGACAAAGTTGTGATGCTCTCTAGCTATAAGAATGCAGAGGCTCTTCTCATTGAATGCCTAGGTGAATGATAATTCCTACAATCACTTCTTGACTGCCTTTATCCTCTGTGACCATCCCTTCAATCGTGAGGTCTATTCTCTTTTGCATATCTTGCATTAGAATTACTCCTGATTCCCTCCTACAAATTCTTCTAACCATTTAGTAGCTGAGTATTTATTTAATTGTGTTCTTCTTGAAATATTATTAATATTGCATTTAGTATTACAAATCTTCACTTTTGTTTTCAACGTGGAATTTTCCAACCAAATTTACTAGCTCTATTATGCTTCTATTCACATTGTACTCATTTTTTGCATAACTCAAATTGATATTTAAATCTTTTACTTCCTCTTCATGGCTATACGCTCTTGTGAATCCTCCATACTTCTGGTCCTCATATTAAATTTTATCTATTCTTTGTACACCCATTAATCTATAAATGTGCAAGAAACCATTACTCTTAGAAATTGTGCATAGTATAATTTTTTATTAATTAGGATTTGGGCCTTTATTCATTTCAATCAATGAAGAAAATAGATGAAATAATCTGATTTCTCAGATTTCAAGTATAATATCCTATGAACAATCAGGCACTTCCCTGCCTCTTGGCACTGTTGACCCATAATCATAAGAAAAGTATCAAGAAGGAAGCATGCTGGACCATCTCAAGCATAACTGTAGGAAACAAAGATCAAATACAGGTTCCTTAGCTATACTTCTTTATAGATTAAGAATGACACTTCATTGAATGTCTCATTCCTTGTAAAATGCTGTTTAAGTTTATATATCCTAAGTTTGGATTTTTTTATAGGCTGTGATTGACACAAACATTATTCCTCCGCTTGTACAATTGCTGCAAACGGCTGAGTTTGATATCAAGAAAGAAGCAACATGGGCTATATCTAATGCTACTTCTGCTGGTACACATGATCAAATCAAGTATGTATTTAATGAATATATACGATCAACACAAGCATATTTCTAAAATGGGTTGTCTAGTAATGAATAAAGGGGTCAAATTACAAGATGTAATGTAATGAGATGTGTTTGCTCATAATAGTCAGTGTGATGTACAAATGCTCAAGAATTTGTGTCAGTTGATACAATGAGACAAACTCATTAGAGAACTTTTGAGGCCTAAAATGGGCCTCCTAAGAAAAATGTACAACAAAAATAAACTTTAAAAGAACCAATAGGATTCTAGATGATGATGTCAACCATGGGGGATGATTCACCATTTTTGGGGTAAAAAAGTAAAAAAATTAAAAAATAATAAACTACTTTTTCAATTCATCTCCCTAAGGTTTTACTCAAATTTAGAGTGGGAATACTCGTTGGATGCAAAATTTAATTTCTCATCCAAGGAGTACCATGTTGCATACTTTCGATGGACCCTTCTACATGAAAAATGAGAAATACACTTAAAAACATGATTGCAATCATGTTTTTAATGTATTTATCATTTTTCATGTAGCAGAGTTCATCGAAAGTATGAAACATGGGTACTCCTTGGATGGAGAATCAAATTATGCATCCAATGAGTGTTCCCTCTCGAAATTTGAGTAAACCCATAGGGAGATAAGTTGAAAATATGAGTTGAAAAAGTAGTTTTTTCTTTTTTCCCTCCAAAATTTGATGATGTAATCAAATCTTATTTTATTATTTCCACCATTATTTTATAATTTCCTTAGGAGGCCCATTTTAGACCTAAAAATTCCCCTAATGACTAATTTTTTCTTTTGGTTGCAGATATCTTGTGAATCAAGGATGCATTAAGCCTCTATGTGATCTTCTAGTCTGCCTAGACCCAAGAATTGTAGCTGCTTGTCTTGAAGGGCTAGATAATATTTTGAAATTTGGGGAAGCAGAGAAGGTTCTTGGAAACACTGGAGGTGTATATCTCTATGCACAGTATATTGATGATGCTGAAGGACTTGAGAATATTAAGAACCTGCAAAGTCATGACAATAATGAAATTTATGAGAAGGCAGTAAAGATTCTTGAAACTTATTTGCTGGAAGATGATGAAGATGACCAAACAATAAATTTTTACCTCTCATATTTAACATTTTAAGCGACCTATGATATGCCGCCGATGGAGGAAACACTTCATTTTCCTACAGTCAAAGAGATTTACATAGTCAAGTATCCTTGCATGCATTCTGTATACTCTTTGTCCACATGCTATCAAATATCTTTTAGGTTAAACATGAGTACTTTATTTTACCTTGCCATCAAACTTACAATTATTTACTATTATTGTGGAAGCTTGGATGGAGTCTAGTTTCCCGAGTTGAAATAAATTTCAAAATATGAGTCTTATGTTTGTCATCAAGAGAATGATTTCAAGTGTTATTCTAGCACTAATTAAATTTAATTTTTTAATATTTCTCCACCAAGCTATATAGATTCCAATCAATGATCTAATATTTCATAAGAGGCAAGTGATATGTTCTAGAATATTTTGGTTTAAATGCTTTATTGCTTATCAATATCCTTGGTTGTTGATAATTTGCTTTAAATTTAATTTTAACTTTTATTTAACCCTTCTCATTAGGAATATAGAAATGGTGAATCAAACACTAGTAGCAAACAAGGTTCTCCAAAGATCATGTCCATCATTTACTGTGTCTTAATGTCATTTTCTTAATGGAAGAAATGGAGCCATAGTTTTAGAGCATTTGGAAGCTGAACTTTTGGCTGATCATGATGACCATATTCATGGTGTAGAGTCTAGACATGGCAGTTCCTTCCACTGGCAGGTTTCTAGATGCAGGAGTTTTGCCTTTATCTTCACAACATCCAACTTTACATGGAGGCCATGCAGTTGTTGATCATGTTCCATGAACACTTCCACCTACTCCTACTCCTCTTCTTCATAAATCATAGTAACAAAAACTCGAAGTTTCTCACAGCAAGAGGAAAGCTTAGTAGATACTAGACCATTTTATTTTTCCTATTTAGTAATAGTCTCTAGAACTGTCTTTAGTATGGCTTATTTTATAAAACTTATATGATAGTTTCAGTTTGAACTTTGAAGTTTTAACCTACCTTTGAACTATTGCTTGAATCTTACAACTCATTGATAATGAATATGATGCTCTATTTCATTTCATGGATATCTGTTACAATTTGTTGATGAAAAATTTTATATGTTGAAACTTGACGGTTGATGTTGTGGTCGATGATTGGTAATCTGATGACAACATTATAACTACTAGATGATTGATGTTATATGTGTATTAAATGGTAGATTCTTTACGGATCATCACTATTCTAGTAGTTAAATCTATGTTTTTGTGTTTTCTGCAGTTGGTTCAACATTCTACATGGATTTTTTGAATATATATATATACATATATACATATATATATATATATATATATATATATATATATATATATATATATATATGCATCAAAATATACTGAAATATGTATTATACAAAAATCTCTTTTGAAATTCTTTGGTCCTAGAAGCTTTTTGAAATCATGCTTCCCACTCCTGCTCCTACTCCCAACAGCCTTGAAGCTATCACCTTGGATTGAAGAGGCATTAGAATGATGGTGACATTATTAGAGGAAGAATTCCTGCTGTTCATGTATCAGATTTTAAAGCTACCCTAAGGGTAGAATCCTATGCTTCTCCAGGGATATGAGGAGTCTTTATGCCAAAGATGTTTTATTACGTCCCTTAATCAGGTGTGCATGGAATTTGATGCCCAAAATCTGTCATTATGTCAAAGCCGAAGAGGTTAGGGTGGGTGCATTCTTGGAAAGGGGTTCTGATGTGCCAAACCTGGCATGCTAGGGTTTCATTATAAGGAATATTTCTGATTTTTGTCAGTTTTTGCATAATTTTCTGGTGCTTCCAAATACCTTTCTTTGGACCGATTCTTGTTTGATTCTTTAAGTCACTTGCAAGTTGCATGATAGCTAATGCTTGGTTTGATTATATGGTATTTTCAAATTCTTGTTCATAGATCTTGCTGCTAAACTTTTTGAAAGTTTAGGTCCATAGCATATGACTATGTATTAAATTCTTCTTGAACATTAATTTATGTTTTGAAACAATTATTAAATTTTACCAAGTATTTAGTAACAATTACAACATGTTGCAGAGTATTGGTACTTTCTGCTATCAACATGTATTTATGTGTTCCTACCATTACTCTCTCTATCATCAATTTCATTAACATGTTGGCCTTTGACATACAACACATTTTTTTATGGTTTATAATACTTTTTTGAATCATCTTTTAGCACAGTCCCTAAATTTTTTTGCAAAGTAATGGCATTCTATGTAATGGTTGAGGCCAAATCCTTTCAACACATTTGACATGTTTCTATGATTTAAACATAGAAACATTTGACATTTTAGATTCATTCTTATTCCTTTAGTGATTTTAAACCATATGTTACAGTACCAACAAAATATGTTTCAAATATACAATAATTAGGGGATAAATTGGTGGAATAATACATCATTAACCTTAATCTCCCCCTAACTTTATTCTAAATCTGAATTTTCTCACCAATTTTCCTCTTGATTATGTTCTTGCAAGACATGGTAGTATTGAATTTTGGTGAATATATGCCTTATTGTTGTCTACATCAATCTGGAATTGATGCTAGAAAGTTTCCTATGGGTAATGGTTATTTAATTATATGAATGATAATGATCCTAGAGTCAATAATCATAATGATTGAATTCATTCTTATTCCTTTACTGATTTTAAACCCTTTTCAAAGTGCATATGCCTCTATTTGTTATGATTCCAATTGCATGCTCCTAGGATTCCAATTTTATGCTCCATCAATAAAATATAAAAAAATAAAGCTAATCCTTCTTCCAATTTTAAAAATTAGGATACTTTGTTGAAGCTATCAATATGCTCTATAAACTAGTTTGAGTAAATTTTGTCCTTAAATTTGAAATTTACCAAACCATTTCTCTTCATCTATATTGAAACATTGATGAGAGTTGAGTTGTTTTCCTTTGGAAATAATAATTTCATCTAAAATATTTTGGATTTATTGCTACAAGGGGTGGGATATCTATCTCTTAATATAAAAGTGTGAAATCCATTACTAGCGAATTTTTTTAACATAAGTATTAATTTACAGCTAAACACACCTTTATGAATAGTTTTGACATTATTAACGGAAATAAAGAAGGGTATTTTTTTTTTAGATTTACATGATGATTGATGATTATCTTGAAAATCCATTATTATGAGTAATAGCATGCTTGGTGTTAGATCCATAGGTTACACTATTTTAAAATACAATATTGCATAGAAAAGTTCATGACACTTGAAAAGGATCATAAAAAAAATTCTTTTTAATTGGTTGTTGTTTATATTTGCTAAAAACCCATTTACAAATGGTAATTATGAAGGAAAAAATTGTTAAGGTCACAATCAAGGTTTGAGAAATCCATTGGAAGTGCAAGAACCTACACATAACTTAAAATTGTTATATGGAGAACCATGATCAACATAAAACAACCCACTAATGCAAATTTGGTTATATGGTGTGGTTATATCTCAATAAAAAAGAGTTTTAAGGATGACAATGACAAGTTGTACAACACATGGAAGAGAACACTTTCTAATTTAATCCACCCATGCCCATGAAGTTGGATTATAATAATCATAGAGAAAAAAGATTTCAACTATATTTGATACTTCCATGATGATTGATGAGGAAACCATTATTACAAGTAATAACATACATTATTCATGTTAGATTTATATATTATACTATTTAGAAATGCAATTACGCATAAGAAAATTCATGATACTTGAAAAGAGTCATAAAAATGTTTCCAAAAGAAATTAAAATAGCAACTTCCAAGTAAAGGGAAATGACTCACAAAATAATGTATAAGAATGTTTTCCATACCACATGTTGAAACTTTCAAAATATTGAGAAAACAAAATATAGATTACAAGGGGATGTGTAATATGTAAACGATCAAAGATAGAATTTTGGAGAAATAAGTAAATCTTGATTAAAAGATCTTGAATGTTCCTTTGTAGGATTTATTCCATGTTGTGAACAATATTTTCCAAGCACATGGAAAATAGAAACATGTCAAATGAACATAGAAACATTTGACATTTGACATTTGTAGGATACTTTGTTGAAGCTATCAATATGCTCTATAAACTAGTTTGAATAAATTTTCTCCTTAAATTTGTAATTTACCAAACCATTTCTCTTCATCTATATTGAAACATTGATGAGAGTTGAGTTGTTTTCCTTTGGAAATAATAATTTCATCTAAACACTTTTGGATTTATTGCTACAAGGGGTGGGATACCTATCTCTTAATATAAAAGTATGAAATCCATTACTAGCGAAACTTTCTAACATAAGAATTAATTCATAGCTAAACACACCTTTATGAATAGTTTTGTATTCTTGAATGTTCCTTTGTAGGATCTATTCCATGTTGTGAACAATATTTTCCAAGCACATGGAAAATAGAAACATGTCAATAGAAAATAAAAGTAGGAGACCTCCATCATGAGAAGAGACAATAATGAAGAGATTAGCCACATCAAATATAAAATAATCTAAACTAATGAAGAGATGCAAATATGATGACATTTGATATCAAAACTAGAAACTAACGATACAATTATATATATATCTCTCTCTCTCTCTCTCTCTCTCTCTCTCTCTCTCTCTTTATATATATATATATATATATATATATATTCATTCATCACCATCATATCCATGCAAAAAAAGGGGCGAGTTAAGATCATCTAGGAGTAAACATCATGGACACATTAAATCACCATATCATGGAAACATTAAATCACCATAACTTAATTATCTAGCAAAGCACCCTTATCTAGTATATCATAATATATTGTTCGTACCAACACACATTTAACCATCCACATGTCCATTTATTTGAAAGAAATCCACATTATAGTCTTAAACTATATAAAGTCCAATGCATTGTAGCAATTATATGTTCTAACCCTAGAATCAAAGTTCATTGTTCATCTTGAACAATGTGTTCCACTCATATGAAATGTGCTAGTGGCAAATTTTCTAGAATGGCATCATGATAATCTATCGATAACCTCCATTGTCGTTTTTTTTTTCTACTCTTCACTTTCTTCAATTGCTTCAATTGCAACCGAGTTGCTATGGCCAAGTGACTATATTGGGAATAAATAACCACTGGCTGGTAATCTTGAAAAATAATATGATATTCACATTTCTATACTTCTTCAAAGAAATGTCCCATTAACACCATTGAACCGATTGGATATTTATAATTTGATGGATCATTATACTCTTGCAGCAACGTGGATTTAGACATAGTGCATCGTAATAAATAATAATGCACTTTTTCTTGATTATTGTCTGGTGCAATGATAATGAAGACATCACCTTCTCTAACCATATCAGAAACACAATCATAATCATTGTCAATCACAACCACTTCATTGTCCATTTCCTTGTCAGTCACGTTTCCAAATGGGAGCAATGGTGTCAATTATTCATGTTTCCATGGTTTAAAAAATTTCTTAATTTGGTTTTCACAGTCATCAATGGACTCTGTCTAATCAATACATGCATAACAAAAGCAAGAGCACATTCATTTCTCAATGAAATGTATATTTTTCATGTTCTTACTCATAATTGAGTGTAAACTTCTTGTTTGATGTATTCCAAGGCAATTGAATGGCAACGATCTATCAACATCACCCATTGCAATATTCCAAAAGTACCCGCTTGAGAAAAACACACACATGTATGAGTCAAATTTTGAACAATATTTAATATTTTTTTGATAAAAAAATACACACATATATGTATACACATATATCTCTAGACATGTATAATTTATTGTTAGTTAAATGTGTATGCTTACCTGTGCACATCATCCATCCTTGGGTTCGATAAATGACTTAAATTTTCTTTGCACCAATTAACAACATCTAAAGAATTTTCAAGTAGGGAAGATAAGCCATTCAATTGATGCCTCCTAAGTGCATGTTTTACACATGCCCCAACACCATCGTGCTCTCCTTTTCCATGCCCTGTCTCAAAGAAATTCCATGTATGTCGAATGTTGGTTCTCTTATGAAGACGAGACAACCAAAAGAATGATATTGCTGATTTAAATTGACCAACAAAACCATCTGACCATACCCAATGTTATTTAAAAGTGACCCTTCGTTTCAACAATTAATTATTAAATAACATTAAAACAATGCTGAACAAAACATGTATCATGTGTTCGATCATCACTGATGTAGAAATGGTACTCTTTAATCACCTCACGATTATTTTCATCGCTATCAAAACCATCGATATCAAGCTCTGCATGTATATACAAAATATGCACAAATATAGATACTTGGTCTGAATGATAATACTCACTTTGTATCTCTTTTTATGGACTAAACGTGTAATTCTCAGCGAAATCAACCACTGATAATATTGTTCCTTTTGGGAACACATCACGTGATTTCTTGAACTATAAATACTGCCATCGTGCTATATGAAAATGCTTAATATATTTGTATATTTTCATTGTGAACTTCTCCATAAAAGATGTCACTAAAATATCGTTGTCAAGTAAAGTGATATTTTTTGATGTTGTGCTTGAATCTGCAACAGGAGTGTAAGTAACGTTTTTATATCGGTTCCAATTCAGACTGAGATTTGACAGTTTGGGATCATTAGGATCAATGGGATACTTTGCATCGTAGAGTGCCAAATGAGAACATTCTGGGCATTTTCTTCCACCAACACATTATTTTTCATAAAATAATTCATTATTCTCTCTTGCACATAATATCTTTGATAAAAATTCACGAACATTTGAAGAAGGGGGGTCATTTGACCAATATTTTATGCCAAAATTTACAAATGTCTCATAAAATAATTAGAATTATACTTGGTATTGACAACAACATGTGTCTCGAACAGTGACAGGCCTCACATAACATGGTTTAATCTTCACAAATGTGCTAGGGAAACCTTCACATCAGTATTACTCTCCATAAAGTTCTGGAATAATTCTACTTGACTGACTTGTGTTATATGTTTGGCATGAGATTCATAAAATCCCTTAGATATATGGCGTTGCACAATGTCCTTTTCATTTGGCGACACATGAGAATTCAAATCCCAAAACTCTTTTACCCTATCCCTCACACCATCAGGAAGTCATGGACGCCTAGATATTATCCCAACATGCAAGTTCATCATTCTCATCTAATTAAATTCTAAATTTTGTTTGCCTCCATAAAATTTTTCTTGATGTTTTAAACAATTTTGAAGTTGCTAACATCAACCGACTTGATGAAGTTCGTTTCGCAACTACACCTGTTAAAAGTGCTCTATGAGCATTCTTTTCAAATTGAGATTGCTTTTTGGCTAGTGTGGCAAGCGCCAGTGTCACATTTTTTGATATCATTTCATTTTCTAAAACATATTTCTCACTTTTAATGCCCAATAATTCCACAACATTTCTGAGAGATTTGTGCTTTAAAAATATACGTAACATTTGAGCTTGTGCTATGATAGATTTACCTTCAAAAAGATGTTTCAACCCCCAATTTATTTTATCTCAAACTGTCCTTTCAACCATTGGCTGTCCCAATTCTTCAATTTTAGTTGGATCCATATTTTTCTAGAAAGTTGTAGCCATATACAACATTCTTGGAACTTCCAATTAATTGCAGTGAAATTCGACGTGTGGTAGTATATTCTTGTGGTTCTGATGTTGTCCCTGCATAAAAAACAATATTAAATTCTAATTTGAAATTGACATATACATGTTTTTAATTTTAAAACTATCTTGAACTACAACTTTTTTAAAACAAATACAAAATTCAAATTGAAGAAACTATTGACTCAACAGTGAGATCGATATCAATTTTCTCTTGGACATTTGTTATTTCAATATTATCGTTGACAAGTTCCTCAACATTTCTCATATCCTTGTCATTGTCATGCACCTCTACATCTCTTTCACGATGCTCTACCTCCACATTTATTTCATGGCTTAATCTTTCCCTTTCCTCTTGCCTTTTTTTTTGTTTTTGTAATCTCTCATTCTTGTCTGTTGAATCAGTTCTTTTTCGATCGTGCCTTGATAGGAAATTCCTTTGGTTTCCCATGTTCACAAAATTGGAAACCTAAAATCCAATTCTATTTAGAACAATTACCCAAAAAAACATAAAGAATTCAGAATAAGTACTTCATGCTTTCAATAAGATAGAAAATTAAATAAATAATTAAATTCATAAAGACATTTTGCAAAAATACTTCATGCCTTCATAGAGACATTTTGCAAAAATACTTCATGCATCCATGAACCCAAAAAAACTTCAAAAAAAAAAAATCGCCAAATTTTTTTTTGCACCCAGAAAAACTTCCAAAAAAATTTCGCTAAAAAAATTTCTCACTAAAAAAAAAATTATATATTTTTTTTGCCAAAAATAATTTTGCACCCAGAAAATATTCGCACCCTGGTAGAAAAAGAATTCGTACCCTCACACCTTCGCAATCTTTGTTGGTTCAGAATGGTGTGTGGAATTAATCTTTCGAACGAAAGTATTTATATAAAACTCTCGCCCGAAACATTGCGTCAGACGAAAATCAAATGTTTTGATTAAAATTTAATAAAATCTTGTCTGAGAGTTTAATAAACTATCGTTCGAGATATATTAAACTCTCGGATGAGAGTTGGCCTTGGTAAACTCTCGAGCACAAACTTTCGGCCGAGATCTTTTTAAACTTTCGGTTGAGAGTTTAGCCGCACAGTTAATTGTAACCTGTGGTGTTTAAAATCTCGATTGAGAATTTGAAAATTTTCGGTCGAGAGTTTAATAAATTCCTTACCCGATAAATTATCTCGGTCGAGAGTTTCTGGTCAACGACCTCAGAAAATTCTGCAGTTTTCAGGAACCTGCAACTTTGGAGGGGCGGAACACCTACAAAAACAAAATTTTATCTTTCAGACCTGGTACCATTAGATTCATATATGAATCTAGTTTCTAATGATGTAAGGTTTGTGGAGTTTCATTAAAAAATTCAATTTGTTATTAATTGTATACTAAATTGTGTCACTGTGGAATTTCATTGTTCTGAAAATTGCATTGAATGAAAATTCAATAACTTTAAAATGGTAACACCAAAAAAATTAGAAAAATCATATTGCAATTCCTCTCCCTGTCTTCTCAAAAGGGTATTCTCATTTTTCTTATTGACGATCACACTGAAAAGAAAATCTAGTGCTCATAAAATGTACTGAAACATCACCGTTTTTTTGTCTTCGTCCATTTCAAACCCTAAGGTCACTAACACATACCGTTCCGGTGCTCTCTTCCTCATGAAAAATTAGGTCTTGCAAACCATTGCGACAATTTTTTGCATATGTTCAGAGATCTTCAACACTCATGTTGTCAATCTCCTCATCTGTACAATAAACAAAATTGGCACGTGCATTTTCACGTGCTCTTTGTCGATTTAAACAAATATCGACTCCACTCAATCCGCTATGAACATTGTCGATCATAATATCCCTTACTTCTCGACTTATTTGAGAAGTCGCATCCATCTCTGATCGCAAATTTTCGACTCGAAACGGTCAACTCACCAATGGTGGCTCAGGGTGAGGCAACTCCACATCTCGCTTAGCGCCCTTACGGTCATATAATCGACCTTTCCCTGGGCCAAACAATTCTAAAGGAAGATCATTGTAATTGGGTTTCATACCGAAAAAAAATTCTGCATAAAACATTTGTGCAGAATAAACAGGAACCTCATCATTCCATGGAAGCCTTCCATAGGCTGCAAGGTGCCTATCATACAAATAACGAGCTATGTCTGGGTGCCTGAAATACTGCACCTTCAACATTTTTATTTTTGGCCCTTCCTTGTAATTAAAAATTGACTTGGCCACTTCTTTTGTAGCTTTTTGTTTTACGTCCTCCCATTTATCAGGACCCATCACTGTTTCTTTTCTCTTTCTCATCATTTCTACAAATGAATCAATCATTGGCCCAAGATTTCTGTACACATTCACCATTTCACCCAATGAATGTGTAACTATTTCAAGGCTTTGTCGACTCTCAACAGGTAGAGACAAAGCCACGAGATATCTTTGCAATTTTTCATGAAGTATTTGACACCTTTGTAAGGTGCATTCCGCCATGTTGGTTTCCCATGGTATATCAGTAATCTCGACTGAATAAGTTGTGTTGGGTTGACAAGCTTCTTCTTGAATGTAGCGGGCTACCCTTTGTCTATTTTGACCACTAGTTCGAAAATTTTCGGCCTCTACATCAATATATATATAATTTCGTATATTAGAAAAAACACGTGTAAAAAAAGTTGTACAAATTTAATGAAAAAATATTGAAATTGATGGCAACCTTGACGTTTTTAGTTAACATCTTCTCCAACATGAACCTGCTGAGAACCAGACCCAGAATGACGCTGCTGAGAACCATACCCAAAATGACCCTATTGAGAACAAGCAGTCGTTGATTGGCCTTCAGGGGAATAAATCTCACCCCCTTCATGCAACCTGCTACCACTCATACCTCGACCGGTTGAACCATGGCCACGCTCCATGGATGGAGTAGAAACCCTTCTCCTATTACCTCCTAAAAATTAAAATATGAAACTTATTAACAACTAATTTAACTCACAAAGTTAATAAAAAATCAATTCTATATGTACACACATGTATGGAAATTTAAGATTATATTTAAATACTGTGAACATCCCCCGATCCCTGGACCTCCATATGGGATTCGGCTAATCTTCGTCGTTCATCCTCCATGATATATATCTATTGGTCGAAATTTACACAAAATAGATTGCAAAAAATCAATTTGTAATTTAGTGTACACAAATTATGTAGAACACAACTTTCAAAGTAATAATTGATCATGTGTGAAACTAAATTTAATCGAAAAAAGAAATTATAAAATTGATAAGTTCACCAAATTGCGCTTTACATGATGGGAGCACACTTGGTATAAAATTTACCACTTATACACTTTATTTTGTGGGAGAAATGACACATGTACATAGTTTACCTTAAAGTTGTTGTTTTTTATGGATATTAAAATGAAGAACTTCTATTTAGATGCATTCCAGAGATTGACTGTAGGGGCATTTACTAGATATGTCACCTTTCATAAAAGATGAGATCCAGAGGCTACCTGGCCCTTTATAGACTCTGCCTATAGAACTTGTAGAAGTAAACACTAGAGGCATTAACAATATCAAAGAATGTTTTCATGCTCAGACATGGGAATGTGTCTCTTTCCCTACGCAAAAAAATAGTTCAAGGTAGTTAATCTTCATAGACACGTCATCAAGCAAGTCAATGTGATCATCCCCAACTTACTTTTCATGAAATTAGGCTTGGAATCCTCTACAACTTGGTGGATGGAGTTGAATGGGAACTAGGTCAAGGCCTTTACAAAATACATGCTAGTGAATAACACTTACTAGGTTATGCCAACAAATAAAGTGGGAGAACTGTTTTCTCCTCGAGGTTATCCAATTGGGTGTGTAATACCAACTTCACCCATTTCCTAATAGGTTTCTCTCTTAGGTTACAAAGTGTCTTCCACCTTATTAGTTATATATTTTTCAATTTCCCGTGGATTCCTTGAATTTTTTCTCCTACCATCTCCCTCTCTCACTCCCCAAATTATTGTCATCAACCATGCCCCATTAAGGATCTGGAGCAATGTTTGTGCCATACTTAGAACTGTCATTGCTGCTAATTGAAATTGGAGTCATGTATACTAGATTTCTTGCTTAAGTGGCTCTTACTTGGACAATATCCCGAGATGAGTTTGACATGATGGTCATATGAGGTTGGAAGCTACTTGGTGTAATTTTCCTTAAATCTTCAAAATAACAGAGAAAAAATGTCATTTTCGATCATTTTTTATTAGCTTCTGCATACAGCAGATGTTATCACAATTCCAACACAATCATGTTCCATGAGCATGAATTATGAATGTCGCAAGCCAAATTGCAAGGAAATTTGCATTCATTTTAGGCAAAAGAAGGCTATGACATTAAGGTCCATGCTAGAAAAAATTATGCAAATAAGGTTGCTAAGTCTTGATACTTACCATGTGTTTCAAAGCCATAACGAAGGTTGGCTTTGAGAGTGTCCTCCCAAAGCCCCGTCTTGAGATGAAATTTAATTAAATGTCTCTTAGAGTTGCAAGGTGGAATTGATAAAACTATTTGATTTCTTTACCATAGATGGATATCTCCTTTCATCTATACCTTTCTCTACCATCTTATTTCCAAGTGAAATGGGAATTTTCACATTTTGAATGCCATTACCATGTAATTTGGTAGTCTGCTAGCTAGACCTATCACAAGTAAGGTTGTCATACCAAACTATTTCTCTTGCTCAAATCAGTGACCATGACTCTCTTCTCACATTGCTTACCATAAGATCTTTAATTGTACATGTCACGCAAAGTTGGGGGTTCTAGGTCTACACCTATTAGGTAAAGTTGTATTTTATGGCATTGTGGTCCTTAAATTTGGAGGTGTTCCACCTGAAAAAGTAGGCATTAAATATGGATGAAAAGGATTTGTTTTAACTTTGATAGAATTTCCTTGTGGAATTACTGAATTTCTCGACAACATCATGCTAGCTTTGCTTAGAGAAGAAGGTTTTGGAGGAGAAATTGAATTCTTTCGACTTATTTTTGGCATTGAAGTTTGAAATAGTAGTTTTGATGACTCCATTGATGACCTTGCTGAGGAATTTGATGCACACAATATTGACTTTGAAGATGGTTTAGAAGACGTTGAAGAAGTTGTAGATTTTGGTGTTGTCACCGAATGTTTCTTTGTTGTTGGACTTGATCAAAACACAATTTAACTTTACGATCAAATTGAAGACCTTGAAGAGGTTTTAGATTTTGTTGTTCTCACTGAAGGTTTTTGTCTAGTTTTGTTTCTTAAACCATCATTTCCATAGGACATTTTTGGTGAATAGATTCTTGACCTTGATGAGAGGATATGATACCTTGAAGAGGCTACATATTTTGGTGACGTCACTAATTTTTTCTCTATTATTATGTTTGTTAAACATCTCGCTTAGGGCGAGGCAACTCCACATATATTGTACACAGTTTATGGGACAGAAATCAATATGTAGAAATATTCACTTGGTTTTTATAATTGGATAGAAGAATGACTTAAAATGACCTTGTATGTATTCTCATTTTAGAGCTCAAATTTTTAGGAAGGATTTAAGTATCCACCTTTCAAGAATCACTAGAAGAGGTTGATAAAGAATATAGGAAGACAAAAAACTAACCAGTGGTGTACTAAATGTATTTCTTGGGAGGTAGATTGGCATATGGAATTTTGGTAGCTAGAAATTTTCCAAATAAGTGAATGTATTTGAAACCAAACCTCTAGTTTATTTTGGTTTAGACAAGGTCTAGAATTTGAAAAGTGAATTCCCTCTTTCTTCCTCTTACATGTCCAATGATCAGAATCTGGATTGAGGGAAAAAAATTTCCTAAATAAAAATTTTGCATTTTATTTGTTGTACACATGAGTTTTTAAAAGCTAATTAACTCATAAATTTCTCACAAAATACACTTAAATCTTGACACAAACCCCTTCCCAATTGGCTAACTTTAGATGATCCTAAACACATTTTTATTTAACTAATGAGGGAGATAGCCCAATAAAACTAGTTTGTCCATATTCAAATCAAGTTGGTATGAAAGTACAATTTAGCTCATTTTAGTCAAGGTTAGTTAGAAGAATTAGCTATTGGTTTATGTCTTCAATTTCCTCTCAAAATGAATGTGTACGTGCTTTTGAGAGACACACTAGAGGAATAAGGTCCAAATTTTTGATGAAAATGTGCTATGAAAGTAAAGGTTTAAAGGCAAACATGTACAAGGCATAGTTGAGTACAAGGTATAGTTGAGCCAAATGTTGTTGAGGAAGGGCCTAATTATTTGGGTCTTGGTTATGGAAAACATGATGGAGAATGCTCCAAAGCCAAGGAGGCACATGAAGCTGTTCCAAGAAGGAATTTTATTTCGTGTTCATTGCCTCAAGCTTGTGAAGTTTGTGTTCATGATGAATGGAAAAGTTTGACACCCACTTTGCAAGAAGATGTTAATAAACATGCAGCTAATGAGAATGTAAAAGAAGAGGATGTTTAAAGCTCTATCTAGTCATTGAATTCATTGCTAGTATTCAGAGGAGAGCCACTACCTCATCAAATTCACCTCCTCAAGAAGGCGAAAATGGTGAATGTTCAAGGTATAAATTTGCGTTTAATCAAATTTCTTTTGATTATGATAAACATCGTAAATAGATGTTGGAAGAAGATATCCATGCACATTGAAACTTTCTAAATAAATGAGGCAAAAAATCAAAGGCCCATTGGACAAGGAAAATGATGTTGAAAATAAGATGCAATTGTTTATTACTCATTGCCATAAGAAAGGTCACCTTGTAGACAAGTGTTGGAATTTGTATCCAACAAGTCATCCACAACATTTGAAGAAGGTGGAAAGAGATAACGACAATAATGGAAAAGAGGATTCCATAATCGATGAGGGTCAAGATGATTCACATGATGAAGTGCAGCTAAAAGAAGTGCCATTGAAATGGTTTGCTAACAAATGGTTAGATTTCTTATCCAATTAAGGCCTTGCATGTATTTTGATGTTTCATGAATTTCTTTGCAAATTCAAAGTATGGTGCATGTTGCATGAAGCAAGATGTTGAAAGTAGAGTTATGTTGACACACTTAAATGCAACAAATATGGAAATTTTTACATGAGCTATTATTTGACTTGAGGGTCAGTTGTTTGAAGAGGCATGTTTTGTCTACTTGTGTTTGGTTGATGGTTTTGTACACCAATATGTAAGAGTACATGGAGATATTCACATGATGTGAATTTTTTTTCTTTGAAGGAGAAAAATGATATGTCAGCTAGCTATGTTTCTTGCATGATGTGTTTTCAGTTTGATGGTTTTGTTTGTGACAAGACATCACAAGATTTTGGGAAGGTCCACTCTTGAGTGAGAGCCTCATGATTACAACCTAATCATGAGAATCAAATGGGAGTGCATCCTTATTTTGAAAACAAACCTCTAGATAGGATTCTAAGCTACCTAGGACTCAAACCATTATTTTTAAATTTAAAATATCATGGTGTGTTGTTTCAATGCCTAAATCCACAACCCTAACATAAATTGTTTTATTCTTTTTTTGCAGGATTTAGTTGGTTATATTAAAATTCAGTTGAATTTAAAATTCTTGGCTTAGTGGCATGAACCAAACATATTGTACATATTAAATGAGGAATTTCGCTCTCCCAATCATTTTTAAATCACCCATATCACCAAGAAAACATGTTTTAAAAGAACATACTTTGGTATGGGAAAGACCTTAGGTTTCAAATATTATAAGAAGGTTTTTGATATGGTTGAGAGAATGTGGAAAATAGAATCCATAAACAAATTATTTTTCAAACGTATTACTTTAAGTATCAACAAGGAATGTACAAGGGTGTTCAATGAATTAACGTTATTTATTTAAATTCCATGATGTATATCTTACTCATAATTTTAACAAATTATTAAATAATTATCTAGATTGGATAATTATATTATTTTTCATATATTTTGATGCTTATAGAGTGAAAAAACTGAAAGAATCAACTTGTAGGGTCATTTTAATGGTGGGTGGAGAATTGGGATCTAAAACCTTTTGGAGTCATTTTGAGGTTTTAAATTTGACATTTTTGGGGGTCAAACGATTATTCCTTGTGCCGAAATCTTGACCATTATTCTACACTTAAAGACATATATCCAATGGTGCAAGAAAAATATCAAATGAATTTCATTCAAAATTTATGCCTTTAGTAAGTTGACATATATCATGTTGACCACCATGGTACGAGAGAATGACATTTTAGCCCCATTACTCATGCATAGCAAGCTAGCTACACGTGGAATTTTAACAAGACTCTAAAAGGTCTAAAATCACAAACCTCGTTAATGGTTGACGGAGTCAAATCTTACACCTAGTTGGCTATCACGCTATGTTAAATACTTGGCCACTAGGAGGAATAAGAGTCCCATTTTGTGTTATTGTATTTTGTTCCATAGTTTAAAATACAACTAGGAGTGTGAAGTTAGAGAGAAAAATGTATGAAGTTAAGTTTTTATAGCAACCTTACACGCCAAAAGTCTTAGCTAACTCTAGAGAGATTACCTTAAACATATTTTCCATACCAGAAAAGAGAGAGTAGAGCATGTTTACATTTTAGTGTTGTTTTTCTCCCATAAGGATTTCCTAGGGAAAAAGGAGTCTAGAGCATCATTACTTTTTAGGGTTGCTTGTCTCCCATATAAGCATTTCCTAGGAAAATAATTGTGTTGATTTTCTAGAGATATGTATGTGTGTTTCATTATGTTCTCTATTTCTTACGTTGTGTTTCATTATGTTTTATATTTCTTACATTTCTGCCCTCCTATTTTTCTTTCCAATCAAGGTTTATAAAGTAACATGACAAGCAACATGAGACTTGGAACAATCATTTTCATTATCTATATGGAAGGCAAGAAGGATTATATCCCCTTAAGATTAAACTTATGTAGTTTGTCAATTTTTATCATATATTTTTTGGTAAGGGTAAATGTTTTTTATCTATAGTACAAGTCATGAGTTCCCCAATTTTACCTTATGTATGATTCTAGGATTACTACAATTTGTACTTGGTTTTTTATTGTGATGATGCCCTGTCTCAATCACTTGGCCATCTCTCGATGGGTAGTTAAATCTTTATAACAATACTTAAGTAATATTTATCTATTTTTATTATGTGAAATTATGTAAAAAATGGTATACTATTTTTCATAAAATTGGGTTGAGTTTATCATATATTTCAATGAAAGTTGATTAAATATGTTTTCTTTAAAAGGATCTAACAATTTTGTTAAGGTATGAATTTGCAATTTTGTGTGCCTCTCTATCAACCTTCACTTCCTCATTTCTAGAAAAAATCTACTTGCTCATTCGTATACCCACTTTCTATTCAAATGCATGAGTTTTGAACTCTCGGTAACTATGTTTTTCCACACAGGAAAATTATATGTCACATTTTATACTAACTCTAAATATTATTTTGAAGTTTGGATTACTGTTATTCTTTTATATAATTTAACATTAGATATAAGTTTAAATTGAAAGCTACTTAGTTGAAATATAGCTTAGATATGGCATTTGCAAATTATTATCTATTTATTGAACTAAAGGACATAATTATTACACATGTTTAATTTACATTCAAATGCTTCTTTGATTTATCTCCTATAGCTTAATGTAATGCTAGATATATAATTTAAGTTGAAGGCTCATGAGATAAATATGACTTCTATGTGACATTTGTATTGAATCATCTATTTGTTGTGTTATATGAACATAATTGGTACGCATATCTAATTTACATTACTTTAATATGTCATGATTCTTTAATTTATCTTTTATAGATGACCGGAGCATCCCTTTTTAATCTATCCCTTTTGACTTCGGATATGTGGGCAATATTCATCTGCATATTTTTCTATCATAAAGCAGTGAGTAAAATTGTAAATTCCATTTGTGTCAATGTTAAGGTTAAGCACATGGATTAAAGTTTTATATATTAGATGAGGAGGCTATGTATTACATATGGTCTTGAATGAGCTTTTGGACTCTTTAGATATCTATCTAAAGAGTCCAAATGCTCATTCAAGACCATATGTAATACATAGCCTCCTCATCTAACTTAGCCAGGGATTTGCAATACTATATTTGAGTTGGCTAGCTACATTTCAAGATATTATAATTTGTTAGATTATTATTTCTATAGATTTTGATTATGGTAGTAAAATGTTACAAAATACCAAAAACTGTACAAATAATATTATTCTAGATATATGTAAAAAGGACATGGTAGAGAAGATCAAACAATATTAAACTTTTCATAAATAGTTTAGATAAAAAATACATTTTCTAATTTTGATTGTAAATTCTAAGGCTTAAAGTAATAATTTTTCTAATAATTTTTTTAATTAATAAATTAAAAAAAAAAAAACATTTTCAATCAAAATCACATACAACACATAATAAAAATAATTTAAAAACAATTTAAAACTTCATACACTATATGACATTACTATGACAAAGAGCATAAAAATATACAAGAAAAAAATACATACAATGCATCCATTACATTGGAGTCTTCAGAACATACAATGCATACATTAAATTTGACAGAATTATTCACGACACAATTGGTGTCATTTGTTCATAAAAAAATGTTGAATATGAATGTGCAAATAAGGAGGTTGAAATAAGGAGGTTTCACATTGGCTTTGCAGAATTGAGAATTTAAAAACTGTTTTTGCAGGTATTACTTATCAACATATATATCATGAAAAGAATATTGTTGCAGATGAATTGTCAAAGCAGGGGCTGAAGGCTGTTTTTGGAAAGATTAATTACCAGCTATATAACATGCAGGGTCTTCAGGCTGAAGGTTCAATCCCCATCATTTAAGTACAGTGGGGTTCAGGGAGGCTGTGTTTTCAAATTTCAGGTTTAATATGTGTTGTTACTTTGACAGTAAAAACTTTGCTCTCCCTTTTTGTATAAGTTGTTCCATAGATCCTTCTACTGTCACTTTTTGGGCTCTTCAGGGGCGGGGATAACAGATTTTCTCTGTTTTGAAATGGTATTTTTTGGGTTGTATTATTTCATTTTGTCTTTGTTTGTTATGTGGCGAAAATCTGACATATTCAGTAACTTTGGGAGTGGAGGATCATGATAAAAGTGCTATGTAAAGTCCTTGTTGTTTTGTTTCTGGTACATAATATAAACCAGGGTATTTTTCTTACTGAATAAATAAATAAATAAATAAATAAAAAAATAAAAAAAGGTTGAAATTATTTGTAACCATTAGAAATCTATTTTAAAGGGAAGTGGTACCCAAAATGGAAAGATTTAAAGGAAAAACTGCAGAGTTAGGGCGCATGTTGAGGGAGCTAGAAATGAATCTGCATAGGGCTAGAAAAGGGAATCCACCACGCTCCAGTTATCCAGAAGGGAAGTCTTCTATGAGAAACAAGAGTCTAGAAAGGTTGGAGAAAAAAAATTGCAGATACCAAGTTGAAGATTGTGAAAATGAAGGTAAACATGAAAATAAGAGAAGACATAAATCAGTTACGTGGACAAAATAATTTTAGTTTCCTGGTATAAGAGCCACGATGTTCCCATTGAGAAGATATTTCATAAGTCGAGCAAGAATACAAATTGGCAATGAAGGTAGATCAAGAATACACATCCTTAAAGATTCACGACTTTTGTTTTTCCTTGCTATTTATTGAGGAGGATACATGCAAGAAACAGTAAAAAAATCTAATCGATTACTGGAGAATCCCATGATCTGCATTTAGAAATCAAAGGCGATAAAGGCCAAATCCCAAAAAGAAATGAAAGAGAGGAATAAAGGGAGGAGTTTAAGCGGATAGTGCATGTATCCTAACTATTATTATTTAAGCGTTCAAACTATTCGTTTTTGTTTTAATTACTAATCATTAATCCGACAATGTGCAAATCTTCAATTGTATCAAATTTGATCTGATACATGATCCCCTCCACGTAGTTTAAAAGCACTATCAAGTCGAGACACTAAGCATTGTCAAGTTGAGACATTCTCTTGATACATAATCCCCTCCAAGTAGTTTAAAAGCACAGTCAAGTCCTGAAATTAAGCATTGTCAAGTTGAGACATTATCCTTGCTCCTAGCTCCCAGCTTTACGTACTTCAGAATTTATTAAAAGAGGGAGTCCATGCACAAGCTATGACATTACAATAAGTTCAAGCTCAAATTGGCATTCATAAAATGGATTGCAAGAGAACCACAAAGGCAAGAGACAACCAATGTGGAGGAGGTTAAATTGTTGTTTCAAGTCAAACCTAATATAAAACTAATACAATTTAACATAGCAAACAAAGCTAAAAAAAAAACAATGGAACAGTTGATCAATTTTTTGTTCATTATTCCTACTCAAAATTACTGTGGAAAGGAGGTTCGCTCGAACATACCCGATATACAACAAGAATAAATACGATGAAATGAACAATGAATGTATAAATGAATAGTCACTACGGGGAGGTGCAACAGTCGACGGGAGAAAATGCACAACGTAGTAGTAAATACAAAGGTTCAAACAATGCGGGAATAATCAAACCGTAAACAAACTAACATTGTGGGTGATTTATTTATAAAAAAACTAGTTCTACTTAACTTTTTAAAAGTAAAGTTCACCGAACTCACAGCTCGGGGCCGAAATTTCGTCGTCGGTTTTCCTATCTCCGATGAAAATTCCCGTTTGCCCACGCCTCGTCGTGTCATTAATCTAAACTAATCACGAACCACTATAACACTTGCAAAATGTTCTACGAACTATTGCCGTTCTAAATTTTTTTCGACCCCGATTCTCACAAAAGTGTAACTCCTTTACCACGTTTCCGCCCCCAACACCATATTGCTATGGTGTGTACCTTGTGGTAAACTGCTTGTGTATGCTATACTCCCTACAAAAACGTAGGAAATATTTGGAGATATATTCTCCACCTCTGTCAATTATCAACACTTTTATGTAGTGCACACTCTTCTTCTCAACAAGAGCTTTGAAGTGGTATAACTATTCAAACATTTCACTCTTCTGTTTCAAGAAATAAACCCATTTATTTCTTGTATAATCATCTATAAATGTCAATACATTGTGACTGCCAGATAAAGATGGCGTTTGCATTGGTCCACACAAATCTGAGTGGACAATCTCTAAGGATGCCTTTGCCCTTATACTCTTTCCTACTAGAAATGATTCTTTGTGTTGTTTACCCAAGATGCAACCTTCACATAGGCTATCTGGTTTCTCTATGAGTGGTAATCCATTTACCATGCCTTTTCTATGCAAGAGGTTCAAACCTCCAAAATTGAGATGTCTAAATCTCAAATGCCATAACCAGTTTTCGTCTTTCACTTCTTCTTGAAATACCTCTTATGTGACTGCTGCTACCACACCTCCTTCCTTCAATTATATTCTGAGCTTGAGAGGAAACATCCTATTCTTTGTCATATGCACTTCTGCAATGAACCTTTTACTTGGAGGTATTTCCATGATTGTACACACGTCATTCTTAAAAAACACATTGTAGCCCTTGTTCATGAGTTTTCCAATGATCAGAAGGCTACATTTCATGCCAGGTACATAATAGACATCTGGCACAAATTTATTTTCTCCCTTCCTTGTCAGTATGACGACTCTTCCTTTTCCCATGATAGAGACTTTGTTTTCAGTCCCCGTTATCACTTCAGACTTCACATTTTCATCCATATTGGAAAACATTGCTATGTTTCCAGTCATGTGGTTACTATAAGTTGAGTCTAAGAACTATACATATTCTTTCTTTTCTTGTGCTACATTACATGTTAGAATCACATTACTCTGGTTCTAACTTTATTTTGCAAAATTAAGATTTTGCCTATTATTCATGTCATTTTGTTTCTTTCTACATTCATTGGCATAATGCCCATACTTTTTATAATAATGACATTGGACTTGGGATTTGTCATACCTTTTTCCTTGTGCTTGACTCTGGCTTGATACCCCACTTTGGATCTGGTTGCTGCCCCTTCCACTTGTGCTTGCAGGGCTATTTCTTCTACCTCGCTATGGGCTTCTTCCTCTTACTTGGTAGTTTGATCTTCCTTGACCTCTACTTCGACCAAAAGAAATTTTTGTTTTGAAAGCATGGTCCAATGAGGAGTCCATTGTTCTATTCAGTCTATGTTCATGAGACACCAGGGATGCACAAATCTCATCCACTGAAAATTGTGAGAGGTCCTTTGTCTCTTATATTTCCACTACTATGGCATCAAATCTTGAGGGTAGACTTCTCAATATTTTCTCCCCTATTCTTCTTTCCTCAAGTGTCTCTCCATGATACCTTATCTAGGTAACCAACCCAATCACATGTGTGAAGAATGAGTCTATGTTATCAGACTCTTTCATACAGAGAGTTTCAAAGTCTCTCCTCGGCATTTGTAGCTTTGATGTCTTCACCTTCTCCATGCCTTGATAGGATGTCTTGAGAATATCCCACACCACCTTAGACTTTGTTGCTATTACAATCCTTGGGAAAATACTCTCGTGTACTTCCTGAAAGAGATAGAAGAGGGCTTTGGAGTCCTTCTTATTATTATCTCTCAACAAGTCTCTTTCTGCTGTTGTCAAAGAAACCAACATTGTTGCGTTTGCTGGTTCTTGGAAACCTTGTTCCACCAGCTCCCATATATCTTGTGAAGCAAAGAGGGCCCTCATTGTAATGGCCAATAATCATAATTTTTACCATTGAACTGTGGTATTTGTGGATTTGTCAGATTTGTGCCTATTGTTGCCATTCTGACTGTGTAAACAAACAATTAACTTGACTGTGTAAACAAACAATTAACTTGACTGTGTAAAATAGAAGCTTTCTCATTTTTGGAGAAACCTGCTTCTCAAATCAATCTTACAGCTTCTTCAGTAAAGAGAGCTTGTTATTTTACTGAGAGCCTAGCCCTACTCTGATACCATGTTGGAATTTCTGAATACAATAAATAGAGGAAATGTGTTTCCCCACAACACAGAGACTACAAAAAATTGCGGATATTAAACAGTCATACACATAGGCAGCGTAATACACATGAGAGGAACAAACTGTTGTTTTCTATTCCTTCACTCTCTATATTCAAAATTAAATTACATTATGCTTATATCAAAATGGCTGAAGCCTATAAAACCTAATTCTACTTAATGCTAATTCAATGTTGAACAGACATTCAACAAAAATTTGTCTCAGTTGTAATAAATAATCCATATCTTCATTAAAAATGGTACACAGACCGTATTCCGAATTACACAGAAGGCACGAAAACACTTTCAAAACAAAACTCGTGGATCTCAATGCAGTGCAATGTGTTCTGTCCACATCGTATCCGTGTAATTCAACAATTTCAAACTTTGACTTTCGATGCTATCCTTTAAACTTTGCGGGTTGCGATGTGTGATAGTGACCAGGGGCTTCATTGGGGGAGAAATACCATAACACATGGGTTCATGTTAGATATATATTGAGGAAAAAATGAAATAATATATTGGGGGATATATAGGGGGTAAAGGGTTTTTATATTGGCGGGTATAAAAAATGAATCTCAAAGTTAACGAAAAAATATAAAGGGGTATAAAAAATGTTAAGGAAAAAATGGATACCTACAATATTTAGTGGAAGTAGGGGTTTTTTGAATTAGGAAAGTGTATTGGGTTCGTATTGGTAGGGGGTTAAATAATGTGATTTGTGATTACTTCCGACATGTATTCAAATTAAGGGTATTGTTTAATATGCCACGAACACACGTGATAGGTCGGAGGTTCATTGAGTAGTGAAGTCCCCGGGTGATAGTGGCGTGGCACTTATTCGCATCGCACCCAAAATAACATAGCCTGCGGGCTGTTTGGCGAAAAACTTAAAAGATTGTGAGTGCGATATGTGACAACGAAATAAAATAACTTGCAGAACTTTACGGGTAAACACAAAAACCTTGTGATGTGCGAAATGTGCTTGTCGCATTGCATCGCAAATACCTTACCTTGCAGGTGGTGGAAGGTAAACTTAAAATGTTGCAATTGCGATGTGCACTATCGCATCACAACACAAATAACATAGCTTGCGAAGTGGCAGAAGGGTAAAAGGTAAAACTTTCAAAGTACGCACTCTAGGCGGATTTAAAAGGTAAGTGGGAAATCTTGTGAAGTGCAATGAGGTTGTGGGTCTCGCCGATATCGCATCGGTAGAAACTTAACGTAACATGTAGTGAAGCATATGGGTAAGACTTAATATTTTTGAAGTTCGTGCGGCAACGAGGTAAGTTGTGTCAAGTGCCAAATGCATAGATAAAAGGATTTGCGAAATAACAAAGAGTTACGATGTTTGTAATGTGGTTGGGTGTACGGTAGGTGTCACCGATATCACATCGGTGGGGAAATAAGTTATATGGCGAAGGGCTTAAGGTTAAATCATAAAAGTTGCAAAATGTGTTGTGCGAGCATATGGTAAGTTAAATGTGTTGGTTGAGAAATAGACGCCGAGGATCGCTGTGGGTACTATTTTCTGATCTTTTGAGTGAAATGCCTCCAGCTCTATGGATTTGTGCTCGTCCTTCTCTACAATAAAAATTGATGGAATTGTGGGTTGTTGCCACTTTTATTCATGCCGGTGGTTGGGAGTAAAATTCCAACATGCGTGAACTCTTATTTGTCAGTACCATATGTTTATTTCTAATGAGAATTGGATTCCTATAACTTTGTTGCATAAAAGTATCCTTACTGGTAGTATATAGGATTCAAAATGTTTTGTGAATTGTCATCAAGATGATGAATGGTTCACGTCTTTATATTATGTAAATCTATGTTTCTTTTATTGTGGAAATTTGTTTCTCATAAATTAAAATCTTCTCTGTATCTGTCTTTTTATCCCAATTCTTATCCATAAGGTTAAACATGTTGGTAGCATTGAAGTGCAAATTTTAGTCAAAATTTGCTAGTTTCTTATTACCTATTTTTATTAGTATAAGTATATATATAAATACTTGAATCCATTGAGCACTGTTGTTTGTAGTCGACAGAAGGCATATTTTAAATCGTTGGTTTAAGTTAGAGTTGGATGTAGGAACCTTACAACATCATGAGTGAAGCCAGGAATCAACCCTCATGGCTAGGCGTATCGAGAGCAATGCACACATTATCTAACACAACTACATTAGATGAGATAGATCTAATATGATGATAGATCTAACATAGATCTATCTTAATAACTATGGATCTAATTATGCTTCTAAACATGATTACAAAAGCATCAATTTTTTAGGTGCAAATTTATTTTTTAGTGAAAAAATTAATATATAATTTTTATATTGTTTAAATTGTATTTTTAATGTTATAAAAATTTATATTAGAATAATTATAAGTTTAATGATTTTATTAATATAAATTAATTAATTAAATTAATTAATTAATATTTAAAGATTGAAATATAAGATATTTCATTAAAATAGGTCACTATCTTATTGAATAAAACAAAATAAGTAATTAGTAAATTATAAAAAAATATATATGGTAAATTTTGATACCTAATATCTAATTTAATTTAATAATAAATAAATGAAAACGAATAAACTAACTACCAACCATCATCCTTGTTGAGATTGATTGCATGTTTGTCAATCTCAATAACCTCTCTATTGAGATTGAGAAACATGCAATAAATTTCAATAGAGATGATGGTTGTAAAGAAAGTAAGAACTGGATTTCGACCTTCTTTTCTTGATTTCACCCCATGGTTCCTCTTTCTCCATATTTTTATTTATTTTTCATTTATATTTATTTTATTTTTATTTTTTATTAATTAAATTATATATTAGGTATTAAAAATTAATTATTTTATTTTTAAAATTTCTTTAGTTATTTTGTTTTATTCAATAAAAATAATGGCTGACATTAAACAAATATCTTATATTTAAAATTTTAAATATTAATTAAAAAAATTAATTTATTATTGTTATAAATTAATTAATTTAATTAATAAAGATATATAACGACTATTTATACTTTGGGATTGATTGGTTTTTTCACACTTATTGTAGAATGAGTCTATCTCCTTAAAGTTATATAAAATTATATTATTTAACATAGACATCTACAAATTTGATTTATTATTCAAAGAGTGAAATTGAAATATCAACTAACCAAGTAGAATGAAAGTGAAATATCAAATAACTCAGTTAATTGTTGTATTAATATATTTTCAATTGTTTATTTATATAGTTATTTAATTTTTATTTTTGTGTTTTGACAAATATTAGTGAAAATTATTTATATTAATTTTTGAGGACATGACATACTTACACATAGCCCTCATACTGAATTGTGGAATGAGCCTCTCTGCTCAATCAAGTAAAAATTACGAACTACACACCATAAATCCTTTCTTAATATAACATGAATCCTATCCTCTCTTAATTTGAAAAGAGTACTTCAACTATCAAAGAAAAGAAACATGATTATTATTGTTTTGTAGTGTTGCTTAATAAATTTAGAAAGCATTAAGATAATTGTAAGAGGGTGATTAGTTTTATGTTATTAGAGTGGAAGTTAGTTTATGATATTTTGTGTAACATTGGTTATAGTACAACACCCTCTTAGGTAATCTGAATAGAATATGGGCTATGGTATTAATTATGATACTAAATCAAGCCATCTCATAGTATCTAAAAAATCAATTCTACGAGCATGTTCCAAGTCCTCGAACCTGGTGCCTACTAAGCCAGGTGTAAAGCCGGGGAAGATAATGAAATAACAAACACTTGGACTTAGAGGATTTATACACTTTTCACCACCACTTGACTTTACTTGAACCAGCGCTATACTCACTTATTGTTTGTTAACAGTACGCTATGTTCTCAACTTAATAGTTACTCCAACAAGCACTCTACTCACTCACTTATTGTTTGATAACAATACTTTATGTTCTCAACTTAATTACGTCGATAGGCATCCTTTGTTGGAAATCATAACTATAATCATTTTTGTAAATTATAAATTTCAATCTGAGGTTTCAAAATACAAGATGGTTGAATATTTTCATCCTTGCCACTACATCAATGATTGATGAAAATAACTCGCTTGCATATCTAACCAAGTGATTAAATCGTGCTTAAATGAATTTTTATCAAATTATAATTAAAAATTTACTGTGCCATTAACTATTGACCACTTATGAAGATTAATGCAAATTAAATTCATATCATTGAAGTGGTGGCTTTATGAGACGTCCAAAAAAAGCTTCCACTATTTGAACCACCATAAATCTATGAAACATGTCCTATAACTAGATAATAAAACTATGAAACGTCTTATATAGACACATGTCATTGTCATTCATAATAGTTCAAAACCTGAAACGGATGCCTCTTCATGAGAAATGGTTTCTTCCCAATTAATGATATAGAATTCATTGTGTGTTACTCCTATTTAAAAATAGAATAATACCCCCAATGTGTTATGTTTTCTTGTTATTATGGGAATTTATTATGTTTGATTACTATGTAAGAATAATTGTTTTGATATTTTAATCATGATTTATTGTTTTAATAATATTTTTTATATCTTAATATTTGTACGTTACATCATAATGTAACTTACAATTTAATTATGTAACTTACAATTAAAATGATGGTCTGCAATGGAACACCATCTAGCACCACCATTGTAGGTGTGAGTGCCTCATGTTCCATATTCTTTTTTTAATCCACTTTTGTTAAATTGAAATGGATGACATTAACAAAAAGAAACAAATCTTATTTAAAAAGAAATTGAACAAATTGTACTTACAATTAAAATGACGGTCTGCAATGGAGCGCCATGTAGCACCATCATTGGAGGTGTGAATGCCTCATGTTATATATTATTTATTTAATACACTTTGTTAAATTAAAACAGTTGTCATTAACAAAAAGAAACAAAGCTTATTTAAAAAGAAATTGAACAAATAGTGAGATGCTGCAAGTTTCATTTCATAAACATGATATGTTGTGCAAGTTTATTGTTTATTCACAAGTTTCAATTTGATATCTATGTTAGTCCAAATTTTTGGTTCATTGGTTTTTTTCAAAATTGCAGGGAAATTTCCTAAGTTTAATAGATTGAATGGCATATAATAGATTGATTGTGCTATGCAGGTAAGTGAAGCTTCAATTTGATACCGAGGTTCAGTGCCATATATTTGGCCTTAAATCCTTTATAAATTGTTCCAGTCTCAATTGAAAATGGGAGGTATGTAAAACTTAGGCTTCTTTCTTTTGATACTCATGCTCAATGAGGCATGCAATTAGAGAAGATAAAGATGCAAATATTAATTGCAAATGTAAATTATAGTGCAAATTTTGGATCTTATATGCCATGTATCCCAGTGAACCACTATATTCAAGTTCATGTAAATCCTCAGCAACCTATACATCCATCCGTAGTATCCCTATCCATAAATATACATACCATAGGCCGAAATTTAAGGGAAGGAAATCACCGTGCTCATATTCCAAAAAAAATTATTTAATTTGTATGTGGGGCCTAGATATCACCATCAGTATTCACTAAATGGTATTCATAGCAATTGGGTGTCATTGGTGTTAGAAAACTCTTTATTGTAACTAGTTTGCGAAGAACAAGGAATCCGAATGGGTTTAGTTTTAGCTCAACCTCACAAGTTTCACCTCTTCTGCTTTCACTGTCGGTGCTTGAGTCTAATTTTTTGGCTCAACATTTCTAGGGTCAAAACCAATAAATTTGATTAGGTTAACAATATAGATTAGTTAAAATATATATTAGGTTAAAATATAGATTAGTTTAAATATAGATTAGCTTAAAATACTCCCTGAATCCCCTAGACCAATGAGAGGCTAAATTCTAGGTATTGACATCATTACATTCTTTAAATTGTTAACACAAGGATGATGAAACCTCTAAACAAAACCATGTAACAAGTGTTTTACTACTAAAGGATGGATGACATAGGTTAACACACGACTTTTCTCTATACACTAAGGACAAATTATGAAGAGCTTGAGAGTAACCTCCTTTTAAAGAACACTTTCAATATGATAAATACAATAATTACAAAAATTTATGTACATTATATATGGCATACAAAATCATTATAAAAAGTAATTCATATTAATTATTATAATAAAAATTAAATCATTTTCATTATTAGGTAAAACGCCTTGAAACCATTTTATTAAATTTTTATCAATTCATATTGCAACTATTAATATAGATCATTGGTACAAATTATTATACTTATTGACCTTTCTCTATACACTAAGGAAAAACTATGAAGAGCTTGAGAGTAACCTTCCTTTAAAGAACACTTTCAATATGATAAATACAGTAATTAGGAAAATTTATGTACATTATATATGGCATACAAAATTATTATAAAAACTAATTCATATTAATTATTATAATAAAAATTAAATCATTTGCATTATTAGGTAAAAAGCCTTGAAATCATTTTATTAAATTTTTATCAATTCATATTGCAACTATTAATATAGCTTATTGATACTAATTATTATAATTATTGACCTTTCTCTATACATTGAGGATAAACTATGAAGAGCTTGAGAGTAACCTCTCTTTAAAGAACACTTTCAATATGATAAATACAATAATTAGGAAACTTTATGTAGATTATATATGGTATACAAAATCATTATAAAAACTAATTCATATTGATTATTATAATAAAAATTAATTTATTTTCATTATTAGGGCAAAAGCCTTGAAACCATTCTATTAATTTTTTATCAATTCATATTGCAACTATTAATATAGCTCATTGATACAGATTATTATATTTTTGACCTTTCTCTATACACTAAGGACAAACTATGAAGAGCTTGAGAGTAATCTACCTTTGAGAACACTTTCAATATGATAAATACAATAATTAGGGAAAATTTATGTACATTATATATGGCATACAAACTTATTATAAAAACTAATTAATATTAATAACCACCTTTGATTGGTTTTGAAACGCGTCGACTTTGTTTATTGTAATGTGATTATTACCGAAAGATTTCTGCATAATTTATAGATGCATCACGAAGCCAAAAATCTACTAACCATTTTATTAAATTTTTATCAATTCATATTGCAACTATTAATATAGCTTATTGATACTAATTATTATAATTATTGACCTTTCTCTATACATTGAGGATAAACTATGAAGAGCTTGAGAGTAACCTCTCTTTAAAGAACACTTTCAATATGATAAATACAATAATTAGGAAACTTTATGTAGATTATATATGGTATACAAAATCATTATAAAAACTAATTCATATTGATTATTATAATAAAAATTAATTTATTTTCATTATTAGGGCAAAAGCCTTGAAACCATTCTATTAATTTTTTATCAATTCATATTGCAACTATTAATATAGCTCATTGATACAGATTATTATATTGATTTAAATTTTCAATAAAAAAAATGTATATATTTCAATTCTTTCTCATATTTCTTAATATATTAGTTTATATTCATATAATTAATGGAAAATCTTTAAAAAATAATAATAATAATAATAATAATACTTCTCTTATATGCATATATCTTAGCTTTCCTATGCATCTATTGTGGTTGCTTGATTACTCTGTATGTAAAATCATATATAAATTTATTTTCAATTTTAATTTCATTTACTCTCTCTATATATAGAAAAAGGTTGTTCACAAGTTAAAGGTACAGTAAAACATTGAATTTAGGTAATGAGGTTACACACCAAATATATTGATCTTCTTTTTTCAATTCATTTGATGATTGACATTAAATCATAGATTTCATATTATATTTTTTATGCATCATACTAGCATCTATTATGGCTGCTTGATTCCTCTGTATGTAAATTTATATATAACATTATTTACAATTTTAATTTCATTTACTCTTTATATATAGGAAAAGGTTGTTAACAAGTTAAGGGTACAATAAAACATTGAATTTAGGTAATGGGTTACACACCAAATATCTAGATCTCTTTCTTTCAATTCATTTGATGATTGACATTAGAACATAGATTTTATATTATGTTTTTTTATGTATCATGCTAGGATCCTTTATATGTAAGTTTTCTGAAAACATATCTTATAACTTGAGTGGCACCAACAACTCTTATTTATAAAGTCATTTATTGATTGCAATATTTGATGGACACATTAATCAATAGAAATATTTATTATATTGAAAAACACATTTTACAATCAAATATAAGAAAAATGTATAATTCAACTCGAACTAGAATTTATAGGTTACAATTAAAAATATTAATAAAAAACAAAATTTTGAATAATGATTACAGAATTTTTATTTCAATAACATGGGAATAGCTTGTTTAAAACTTTAAAAGTTAGATTTGAAAAAACTTTTAAACAAATTATTCCATACCATTCAACCAAAAAAAAAATTAACAAATTGTTTCAATATTGATCTTAAATTAAATATTTTAATATCCATCTAAAATAAAATATCTTAATATCAAACTCCCGTTTAAGAGAAAAGACAATATATATCTATTGGTGAAAAAGAACACTATTTACCACTACCATTTTTAATAAAAATCTGGAATGGATTCCCTCAAAGAAGAACAACAGGAAACTAGCGGCAAACAATGCTTAAACCCCAAAACCACAGTAGCGGAAAGAACATAGAAATTCTCATGAATAGAAAATTGTAGAGAGAAGAAATACCTTTTCCATGGCCATTAATATATATTTTTTATAATTATGAAATTATATTTCAATTATTAAATAATATATAATATAAAAATTTATAGAATTAATATTGATGTATAACTTAGATTTATTTATATACTAAGAGGCCATTCATATAATTACACATAATGGATATTATTAGATATTGCTAAATTTTCTTATTATTAACTCTAATTTTTTCAATATTTATGTTTTTTTATTAAGTTCAATATTTATGTCTTTTATTAATATTAATAAACATGATAAACATAAATGTTTAAAATTAACATATAAAGTATTAATATTATTTATTTTGTAACATTGTTAAATTTATTAGTTTCTCCAAACAAATATAGATCATGTGTTAATATGTTATTTGTTACATTTCAAATTTAAAACATGGTGATTTTATGTGAAATAGCCAAGCATATGACAATGCTAATAACATGTTGAAACTAAAAAATTATTCATTTTACTTTCACCATTGGCTTTATTCATGTCAAATATACAATAATTTATAATAAAACTATTTATTTGTTGAGTTATAAGTTTGTGAATATTATATAATTAAATTAGTAATTTTAATAATAAATAAAATTAGTTAAGTCACATATCAAAAGTTAACATTAATATTGATTATTTATTTATGAATATTTTATATTTATTAATATTTTAGTGTTAATATAACATAATTAATAAAATTATTATAATTATTGTTAATATATAATACTAATATTGATATTTTAATATAATATAATTTATATAATCTATATTATCATCACAACCTATATTAATAAAATTTTAAATATTCTTTTTTATATTTTTATATTTATATTATTTTTTACCATTATTTAAATAAAAATACATATCATCAAGATCAAATTATATTTGTAAATATATATTTAATATACTGCTTCAATTTACTATGTAGGGTTGATGTTCGAACCATCTTTATATCCCTAGTCTGAGTATATTGATTGAATCAGAGAGGAGACAAACTGGACCATCTTTATATCCCTAGTCGGAGTATAGTGATTGAACGAGAGAGGAGACAAACTGTTCAGTCTAGGGTCCCAACTCTACAGACTAACGGTCTCCTCTTCATTCTATTATGATTTTCACATATATTTATTCTATTTACCTCCTTAAGATTTCTACACCAACATAGTTATGATTTACCATATTAATGCATTTAATAGGAAGTACATAAATAAATCTATCTTAAAAGACTGCATTAATATATATAAATATATACATGTATTTCCTTTTTCTTAGTAAATACCTTTATGTATATATTTTTAAGAAAGACGCATATTAATATAGTTCCTACTGTTTTCAATTTCATTGGTTACAGAAATAACCATTTATATAACTAGAAATCACAGTAAGATTCATAATATTTCTTAACATCATGTTAAGTTACTTACCTCACTTTAGTCTGTTGATGATAGCCTCCCAACCTTGAGAGAGGCAATTACATCCTCAACTACCCTCGTGCTCCGCACCAAAGTATGACTTAGATAACAGTATTTCTGGAATAGACCTCAAGACCCTCAATCCAGTCTTCCTTTCTAGATTCAGGTTGCAAAGTTTCCACTAGTTCCAACCAGCTCTGCATTTACTCTCACCATCAAGCCTCCTATCTCTCCTCTAAATTCATAGAACCCATTTTCCTCACTAGGATTTCGTATTTATCCTCGGAGGAAAAGGGAACTATCTTTAACTGCTTTTTCCTAACTACTCTGGAATCTTGGAATACTTTACCATCGTTTTTATGGAAACCATTCCATCAATAATTCTTTATTCAAAGAAAATAAATAAATCATGTTCATTACTAGATTAAATTTACTTGCTAATCTCATTTAAAAATAAAATGCATAATCTCTTTTTTTAAAAGACAAAGAAATAGTTTAAGGATTAAATCTCGATGTTACATATTCCCCCACTAGAAGTAAAAATCGTCTTCGGTGTTCTATTCCATATCAGAAAATAGTTCTAGGTATGCCTCACAAAAAAATCCTTTGTCTTCCCATGTAACCTCCTCCGGGACAAAGTGCTTCCATTTCACTTTAACTTGGGTGATGGCTCGCCTCCGGAACGTGATTTCTCTCTGACCGAGAATACCTTGCGGTTCTACTAGAAATTCGTCATCTAGTTCGACTTGCAACCAACAAAGACTTAACTTAATTAATATAAAATTCATCTCTTTTGAAGATCTGGTACTCAATCTTATTCATACCTGAATATTTTTCCGCTATATTACATGCCTTGGATCATGCACATATAATTTCAGTATTGATACATGAAACGCATTGTGCACCCATATGTGGCTAGGTAATTCCAATTGATAGGCCACTGGTCCTACTCTTTCCAATATTCGAAAAGATCCACAGAACCTGAGAGCCAACTTGGCACATGAAGTCCACCTTAAAGTGTTTTTCTTGGGACTAATTCTCACATACACGTGATCACCCACTTCAAACTCCCGATATGTTCTCTTTTTGTCTGCATAAACCTTTTGTCGATCTTGGGCAGCTTTTAGATTCTATTGAATCTTCTTTACCTCTTGTTCCATCTCAGCCAACATCTATGGGCCAAGCATTAATTCGGTTTCTGGACTACTCTAGTTAATTCAAGTTCAACACTGTGTCTCGTATAAGGCTTCAAAGGGACTCATTTTAAGAGACTCTTAATATCAATTATTGTATGTGAATTCCACTAGATGTAGATAGTCTTCCCACTTTGTGGGTTGTTGCATTACGTACATGTGCAACATGTCTTCTAGGATTTGATTCACTCACTTGTTTGTCTATTCATTTGTGGATGATATGTGGTGCTAAAGTTGATCTGTGTGCCCAACCTGGTAAAAATTGCCTTCCAAAAGGCTGGAGTGAAATTTACATCTCAATCTAAGATGACTGTTCTAGGAATACCATGCAACCTAAATATCTCCCTCATGAAAATATTTGCAATCTGCACCGTTTTGTAATTGAACTGCACTGGAATAAAGTGAGATGCCTTTCTTAATCTATCTATGACCACCATTATAGAATCATTATGTCTCTTCGATCTCGGTAGACCAGTAACAAAATCCAATGGTATAATCTCCCATTTCCATTCTGGTACAGGTATGGGCTGCAACAATCCTGCTGGATGCTGACGTTCCACCTTAACATGTTGGCATTCCAGACACTTGGTTAAATATTCAGCAATATTTTCTACATACCAGGCCAAAAATAAACTTTCCTGATTGTTGTCAACATTTTCTAGTAACCTGGGTGTCCAGAATAAGTATTATGATGATATTCATCCAAGATCAACTCTTTCAAACTCATCTGATTCAAGATGTATATATTTCCGCTAAAAGTTAAAATCTGATCACCGTTAATCTTATAATATGTTAGCTTTTCCTGATTTTCTGCTTCATTTTATTGCTGCCATAAAAAAATTGATATTCAGGATCCTTCTCGGCTACTTCCTTTATTTGCTCCTAGAATTTTAATTCCACTTGATTAAAGTAGAGTTTATACACACAGTGTAGTTTTATGCTCATAGCATCGGAAACATGATTTTCTTTTCCCTTAACATGTTGAATATCAAAATCAAATTCGCTTAGTAATGCATTCCACCTTGCCTCGCGAGAATTCAAATCGGCTTGTTTAAAGTAGCTGGTTAGACTACTATGATATGTTTTTAATACGATTTTTTTTCAAAAAAGTAGCATCTCCACACCTTGAGTGCATGCACTATTGTTGTCAATTCTAGATCATAAGTGGAATAATGTTGTTCATGATACTTTAGATTTCTTGAATCATATGCAATGACCCTCTCATCTTGATATAATATTGCGTCTACTCCTTCCTCGCATGCATCAGTGCATACTTCAAATTTCTTATTTGGGTCAGTTACCCTCAGTGTAGGGCTTGTAGTCAGCAACTGCTTTAACAATTCAAAACTAGTCTGACATTCGTTGGTCCATTTAAAAATCCTTCCCTTTCACTGCAGAGATATAATAGGAAAAGCAATATTTGAGAATCCTTCACTGAAACGCCTGTAATATCCGGCCAATCCCATAAAATAATGTATGTTTTCCACATTTTTGGGTACCCTCCATTCCATGATAGTCTTATTTTCCTGGGATCTACTGCTATGCCTTCAGCGAAAATGACATGGCCTAAATATTGTATTTTCTCTTTGAAGAAATCACATTTGCTGAACTTAGTATATAGTTGATGTTTCTTCAACATTTCTATCACTTGTCATAATTTTTCCTTATGCTCTTCCATGGTTATTGAATAAATTAATAAGTCATCAATAAATATCAAAACAAACTTGTCCATAAATGGATGAAATATGCCATGCATAAAGCTCATGAATTTTGCTTGTGCATTGGTTAATCCAAATGGAAAAACCACAAACTCAAAGTTCCCGTATCGGGTTTGGAAGGTTGCTTTGTAGATGTCCTCATCTTTAATTCGAATCTAGTGGTAACTATATCTTAAATCTATCTTTGAAAATACAATTTCCCCTTTCACCTGATCGAAAATATCATCTATACATTGCAGCAGGTATTTATCCTTAACTATCAATTTATTAAGCTACTTGTAATCCATACACATTTGCATTGTTCCATCCTTTTTCTTCACAAACAGCATGGGTGCTCCCCAAGAAGATACACTAGGTCGAATACATCCCTTATCCAACAATTCTTGTAATTGCATTTTTAATTCTGTTAACTCATGTACACGCATTATATATGGTTATCGTGACACCGGTGTTATCCCGCACATTAATTTGATGGTGAAATCGATATGTCTCTTTGGAGGTTGTCCTAGTATGCTTTCTGGAAATACATCCATAAAGTCATGTGCCACAGGTATATTTTCCATAATAGGAGTGTTATCCTTAAAATTAGCGAATCCCACTTAGATAGCATAATTCTCGCATCATTTTCTAATGCATTTACCCAAATGGGATGTCGTGATAGGACTTAATTGCAGTGGTATCTTGATTCCTTGCAACTCCTGGCGTGTCCCATCTTCAACTCTGTAGTAAATGATCTTGTATTTACAGTCTACTAGAGACCAATTTCCTTATATCCAGTCCATACCCAATAATATATCATATGAAACCAAAGATAAAATATTTAATTCTACCTTTAACTGTTGATTTCCAATTTCCAAGGAACAGTTCCAAACTTCAGCACTAACCCTTCTCTTCGCCCGAGTGGCTAGCTGTACTAGCCGGGGGTTATTAAATTTCTAGCTTTGCAAGTTACACTTTTCTACTATTTGTGGGTTTACATAGCTTAAACTGGCACCAGGGTCAACCAAAATATAAACTGTTTGTGAAAATAACTTAACTTCAATTTCTAGCATGGTCGGTTGGAAGTCTACTTGTCAGTCTTCAAGAGCTGCATTAATTCTTGGTATATTTCGAGCCACATCCCCCACCGTAGAAGCCTCTTGCAGGTTGGATTTTGCTTCGCTTCTCCCACGATGAGGAAAATTCTTGTAATAATGTGTCTCACCACATCCCCAGCATTGTAGAGGGGGCTTCCAAGTGTGCCCATGCTCTGGTTTGTTGGAGGCTTTTGTGGGTCACTCCTTTTTTGGCCATTTTAACTTATGTTGATTTCTCCCATACTGCCTACTTGTTGAATATCTTGTATTATTTTTAAAATTACCAGACCTATTACTCTTAAAATTTGAATTATTTTTATGTCCTTTCTTTGGTAGCTAGTTCTGCCTATTTCCCCCTTTGCCTCGGACTGCTGATAACACATTCGTGCTTTTTGAATCAATTCATCCATAGTCTTCGGGTTTATGAATTTGATTCTTTCCTTCATGTAAGTAGGTAGACTGCTCAAAAATCGCTGAACTTTAGCCTTGTCATATCTTAGGTATGGTATGTATCTTAACAATGATGTAAACTTAGTTATGAATTCATCCATTGACAATTCTCTCAATCTCAAATCATGGAAATCTCGATGTTTCTCATCATAGAAATGCTCCGTTAGGTACTTATCCTTTAAGTATTGTTGGAACTTGTCCCAAGTCACATTCTGGTCTTTAATACCTGGAAAATGTTTTACTTCCTCCCACCATAAAGTAGCTTTCTCCCTCAATTGGTAGATAGCCAAGCAAGCTTCGAGTTTTTTATTATGTTCATAAACTTGAAAATACTTATTCATGTTAATTATCAATTCTTCTACCACCTCTTCGGCCTCTCCATCGAAGATATGAGGTTTAATTTTCCGAAACTCACCGTGAAGTTCCACTTTCTATTTTTCATCTCTTACTGATCTGACACATTTCTAGATTCTGCTTCGTTATAATTTTTGTTTTTTTTTTTTTCCATTGTGTATGACTTCCTTGCATCTTGTCATTAGTATGTCATCGTTGTTCACTTTCTTTTCGGGTTTCTCTTTCACGGCTTGGTGGAGCTATCCCTTTATTATGCCTATCGGAGAGGCTTTTTATAATCCTCTCCTTTTCTTGCATCAGTATTTCATTGTTACTTCTCACCCATACCCATTTTTCCTATAAATGTTGCACTGTACTCAACAGTATACTCGTCTGACACTACTATTTTTCAAGTAATCTATTGGTCTATTGATGCTTATCTACACTCAGTTGTACCCACATTTCTAGGTTCATTTCAGGATTGGTTTGGGGATGAGATTCCCCATCAATTCTGGGTACTTGGTGCATTGGTCTCCTTCTCATTGTATCATTTCTAGTTTTTGTGCATAATTAAACACAACAATTGTTATTCATGTGACCCATTTGGATCCCAACGTGTGAACGCTAATCTGATACCACTTGTGACAGCCATTCATAAAAAAAATATCCCTATTTACTAACTATTCTAACTAGCTTGGGTTAGAATTACTCCTTGTATCACATTCAATTAGAACCACTATGAGTTAAATTTATTTTGCGGAAATGATTAAATAAAAAACATACATTACGAAATAATTTTATCACCCCATGATAACCCTTAAACATTACTCACAATATATCGAGAAATTTTGGAGTTCACATATAATATAATAGTGCCATTTATTAAGTTTACCATGTAATTTTTTTTATTGTCCAACATTGATTCGATGTACATCTCACTTTATAGTTATGATCTGTCGGCCACTAAACCATAAATTCATTTGTGGTTTTGGTTGATACCAATTTGGGTTTATTATCATACATTTTTCTTCGTTATGTGATTATACATGTAATTGAATTATAAAGTACGAGAGTAAGCATGTCTTATCCCTTTTTTGATTTATCATGCCTCTATCCAATGCTATGATTTGACACCTGCAATTACTTGCACCGTTAGATCTATTGCTTTAAGATCGACAGTGGAGAGGTGATTTAGTTTTGTTTTAGGGTAATTGACCTGCCCTCAACCCTAACCGTTTATTCATTTTTTTATCTTTGCGAAAATCTATCCCAAGCTCTGCCACTCTATGGCTTAAAATGTCGCCATCGTTATACTACCGAGTTGGTTTGATTGTTCTGCGTGGTTGCGTTTCACTATCCACTCTCGGCACCCAACTATTGCAGGTAACATATGAACAGTGATTTTCTTCAGTTATTTTATGGAATGTACAACTACGGTCTCTCATTCTTTCAACAAATTTTTCTTTTGATTGACTGGGGTTTTAGTTGCGCACACAGATCTCCAACTACTAATTTCTTGTAATTTTGTTTGCATGACTCCAACTAATGGCGTTCTTCATATGGTTGATAATTTACGATCCATCACAGTGGAGTTACATTGCGAAGGTTTTAAACCTCCCATCGCTGGAGAATGAAGCTTCAATATCCCGCACGGTCACAAAGGTGAGTTTACACTGCTTCTGTTATCGTATTCCATATACAGTTTGGGTCGAGATTTATAAGAGTCTTGTTTATTACCCCAAGGTTTGATACAATAAACCCTATCACTAAAACAATTTGTTGTTGTCTTTAGAGGTAATTGTGGACCTCACACCTTTTACTTTCATTGCGCTATTCTTCATGTCATTCTTCCCTCAATGGGTGACCTCCTCGCTTCATTTTTTTATAGGTATCGGGGGTATCTGAAATGTTTTAATTTAAAATGAAGCCCTTCCAATTTCTATGAATTAAACCGTAAGTTATTATAGACTTTTCGTTGGAGCCTTAAGGCTCTATTTTCATCTTTTTGTTCATACTTGATGTAAAGGAAATTATACAGCCTTGAAAATTGCTTAATATATAATTTTTCGTTATTCATAAGTTTTCCATAAATGCAAATGATCTTTGGTTGTGTTCTAGAGATTCCTCCCAATTCTGTGTTTGAAATGTTGGTTTTGGCTAGGAAATTACCTTTATTTCCTATTAATGGTTCAACTGAGAATGTTTTTACCATAGAGATATTGTCAAGTTGATATATATGATTTGTTGTAAATTTTGTTTCCTTCTTTACTTAGAATTTTAGTACTTTAGCAGTGATTGTTTAATCCTTCCTTCTCAATGAACTGACTATGTATCTTTACATTTTTCTACATTATTGTAGACTATTTCATACTATGGTTTATATACTCTTAACTATCAAAGTACTTAAGTATTGAGGAGTTTCCGCAGTGCATTATATCAGATATCATTATTTTGGGATTCAACTGTGTTAAGAAAGTCATTCAACTATGACCATTTCCATGAGAGGTAGTCGTAACTGACTAATTTCTCGTGATTTTTGAATAGTCCACTTAGCACTCATTGCATTGGGTGATGCTCACAGGGGTGAAGAAGTGGGATTGAAACTGGTGAAATAAATCACATTGCATTAATTATCACTTCCGGGGCTTTCACCCGGTAACCAGGACTTCCCAGGGGGTCACCCATCCCAAAAATCCTCTGGCTCAAGCGCTCTTAACTATGGAGTTTTCCCCACAATCAAGCCCACTTAGCTTGCTACCCCATTTGCAAAACCTTAGCAAGTATTGTCCCAGTACGTTTTCCTGCATGCAGTTCTTCTCTCTTCTTTTAGGGTAAGAACTACTCATGTATTCTTTTAATTTGGAAATCTAAATGTATTGCAGTTATATTTATTTATACAAATTTTTATCTTTCATGAAGATACAATTATATGTTGTTAGCAATGCTATCTGAGGGCTAGTTTCTATTTAACTTACATATTTGTCTTTCATTCAATATTTCACTTTCTTGGTAATATACTGCTTCAATTTATAGTGTAGGGTTGATGTATGGACCATCTTTATTCTGGGTTACTCTCTGTATTCCTAGTCTGAGTATAGTGATTGAACTAGAGAGGAGACAAAATGTCCAGTCTCGGGTCCCAATTCTAGACAGACTAATGGTCTCCTCTGCATTCTATTCTTATTTTCACATATATTTATTCTATTTACCTCCTAAAACTTTGTAAACCAACACAATTACGATTTACCCTATTAATACATTTAATAGGAAGTACGGGCATAAATCTTTCTTAAAATACTGCATATATATATCCTTTTTCCTGCTAGATACCTTTTTTCATATATTTTTAAGAAAGAAGGATATTGATATAGTTCCTACTATTTTTAATTTAATGAGTTACAGAAATAACCATTTATATAACTAGAAATCACAATAAGATTCACAATATCTCTTAACACCTTGTTAAGCTACTTATCTCACTTTAGTTTGCTGATGATAGCCTCCCAACCTTGAGAGAGGCAATTACGTCCACAACTCCCCTCGTGCTCTCCACCAGAGTAGGACTTAGATAGTAGTATTTCTGGAATATACCTCAAGACCCTCACTCCAGTCTTTCTTTCCAGATTCAGGTTGCAGAGTTTCCACTAGTTCCAACCATATCTGGATTTACTCTCACCATCAAGCCTCCCGACTCTCCTCTAAATTCAGAGAACCCCTTTTCCTCACTGGGATTTCTTATTTATCCTTAGAGAAAAAGGTAACTGTCTTTAACTGCTTTTTCCTAACTGCTCTGGAAGCTTTGAATACTTTACCATTAGTTTTTGGAAACCATTCCATCAATAATTATTTATTCAAAGAAACGAAAAAAATCATGTTCATTACTTGATTAACTTTACTTATTAATCTCATTTAAAAATAAAATGCATAATCTATTTTTTTAATAGACAAAGAAATAGTTTAAGGATTAAATCATGATGTTACAGTTGTGTTATATTTTTATATGGTTGTAATTGTATATTAATAATTATTTGGTGATGAAGAAGAGGCCAATATTTTTAGTAGTTTGCAGAAGGATTGATACTACACATCTATTTCATTTAATTTTAGGTATCACAACTTTTGACAACTAATTAATTCTTATTAGTGTCCCTCTAGGTATTACTAAATATATGTTCATGAGTGGTTTTAATAATTTACTGTGTCAAGATTACTCTTGATAATTTTTTTGTTTTCTAATGTTTAAAATAATTTATTTCCTGCAAGAATATTCTAATGATATTTTTTTATCTATAGTCTATTTTCCAAAGTCAAGAAATAATGTATTTTTGAAAATTTGCTAATGGGTGACTAGATCTATAAAATATTTACATCCAAACAAGTATCACATATCTTTCAAGAATATTTTGATTTTTTTTTAATGTTTATAAATATATTTAACAATTAATTTTTACTTTTTAGGAGGATTGATTATGCACATCTATTTCATCTTAATTCTAGGTATCTCAACTTTTGAAAGTTATTTAATACTTCATAGTGTCCCTCTAGGTATTACTAAATATATCTTGATTTTTTTTAAATTAATAATCTATAGCCTCAATATTAACATCTAATGCAAGAAATCAAATAGGATTAGAAAACAACATGTACAATGAAATTAATGCATCTAATTCAATAAATAAAATGAGATTAGAAATCAACATCTACACTGAAATAAATGCATCTAGTGCAGACAATCAAATAGGATTTGAAATCCACTTCTACACTAAAATCAATGCATCTAGTGAAAAAAAATCAAATAAGATGATAAAACATCTACACTGAAATCAATACATCTAGTGGAAGTAATCAAATATACTTAGAAATAAAATATACACTGAAATCAATGCATCTAGTGAAAGCAATCAAATAGTATTATAAATCACCATCTACACTAAAATAAATGCAACTAGTGCAAGAAATCTTCTTCCCTCTACGCCCTCCATCAAATCTTGATTTAAAAAGAAAAAAATTATAGCCTCAAGATTAACTACTAATCCATCTAATGAAAGCAATAAAATAGGATTATAAAACAACATCTACACTAAAATTTGTGCATTTAATGCAAGAAATAAAATAAGCCTAGAAATCAACATCTACATTGAAATCCATGCATTTAGTGCAAGAAATCAAATATAATTAGAAATCAACATCTACCCTGAAATCAATGCATCTAGTGAAAGAAATAAAGTAGGATTAGAAAACATCATCTAGACTGAAATCAATGCATCTAAAGCAAGTAATCAAATAGGATTAGAAATCAACATCTACATTGAAAATCAATGCATATAGAGTAAGCAATCAAATAGGATTATAAATCATCATCTACACTAAAATCAATTCATTTAGTGCAAGCAATCAAATACAATAAAAATACATCTACAGTGAAATCAATACATCTAGTGCAAGAAATATTCTTCCCTCTTTCCCCGTTCCATCTATATCTATATATCCCTCCATCACCCTTTTTTTTCTCTTTATCTCACCACCCACCCACCCTCCCTCCCAAACGCACACACTCTCTCTCTTTCAATATGTATCTATATCTCCCTCCCTTTCTCCCACTCTCCCTCTCTCTATCTCTCTCTTCTTCCCTCTCTTCACCTCCCATATATATCTCTATCTCCCTCTACCACTCCTTTGTCTTTGTATATCACCAAATATGCACACTCTTTCTTCTTATCTATCTATATCTCCCTCCCTCTTCATCTCCCTCTCCCTTTCTCTCCCTCTCTCTCCCTTTTATCTCTCTTCCCTCCTTCTCTCCTCTCTCCCCCTCTCTCTATCTCCCTTATCTCTATCTCTCTCTCTCTCTCTCTCTCTCTCTCTCTCTCTCTCTGTTTTTCTTTGTTCTTAACTCCCCGCCCCCCCTTCCTTCCATCTCTCCTTCTTTGTCTTTTTTATCTCACCCCAAAACATACACACAATCTCTCCATATTTTCCTTCTCTCTCTCTCTCTCTCTCTCTCTCTCTCTCCACTTTTCTCTCTCTATGTATTTCTTCTTCAGTCTCTCTATCATCCTCCAATTCCATATGTCTCTCCATCCCTCTCAGGTCCTCTCTTTCTTCATTCCCCTCTCTCCCTTTCTCTGATACCTCATTCTCTCTTCCCCCATCCATCCCTCTCTCTTCTCTCTTCCCCCATCTATCTCTCTCTCTTGCCCTCCAACCTTGTGAATATCTCCCTCCCTCTCTCCTCCTCTCTCCCCCATCCATATTTTTGTCTCCCTCTCTCTCTCTCTCTCTCTCTTACCCTTTTCTCCCTCTCTCACTTCTCTCTTTCTATCTCCCTTCATTCCTCCTCTCCCCTTCATTTTATTTCCATCTCTCCCTTCTCACTCTCTCTATCTCTCCATATATATCTAGATTTAATTATATCTCATGATATATTAATATCTATTAGAATATAACAGATTTAATATTATATTAAATTTAATATTGTATTAATCCAAATTTATTAAACTTAATAATATTAATATTATAAAATATTAACATTAATTTTTTAATATAAATATTAGATCTAATGATTTTTTTACATAGTATGATAATAAAATTTATAATAAAACTACATCAAATTAATACATATGATTTTTCTTTTTAAAGATTTATTTTACAAATATTTAATTTAAATAAATATTAAAATATTTTGAAGCAAGATTTTTTATTCTTTTTGTTGAATTAACCTTTTTCCTTGGATCTAAGAAATGGTATTGGCTTTAATAAAGAGTAAATATGTTTAAAATTTTATCTAATTTGGAACTTTAATATAGTAAAAAATTTGCTAAGCATAAATTTATGATCCATTCAAAGATAAAAGAGCTATTAAACACATAAGATAATTCAATTCAAATTATATATAAAAATATATAGGTTTATTTTAATAATTAATCTTAGTTCATTAATAAAATTACAATATTATATATAATGTAAAGATTAAAGCTATATATAATTTAAAACTGAAAAGAATGTTTAGGTGAACACTAGCCAAAAATATTTTTATTATATTGGTAGAACATGACATACTTGCATAACTCGGTCATACTTATAGAATGCACCTCAATGCCCCATAAAAAGATAAAACTTATAATAAGTATCTTAAATGAAATAGTTTTATATAAATATAATTATCATAGTTTTTCGTGAACTTGTAAATTAACTTTAAATTTTAAATTACATAGTTATAATATAAAATACATAAAACAAAAAGAGAGGTTCAAAGCAAAAGGAATAAAAAATGTTTAGTTAGAAATCTAGGATCGAGAGAGCCTAGCACACTTTTGATGATAACATCTTGTGGATGAGCATTGGTGATAATATCTTCCAAGTAGGGAAATCATTTTTTCATGGCCTCTAGCAACTGACAGTAATTTTAAGATTTATATATATATATTTTTTAAAGATATTGTATTATTAAAATTAATTGAAAATTTTAATAAAAAAATAAAAATTAAATATATAAATTTTGAATGAGATTATTACATGTTTTTAAAATATAAATAAATTCAGCACTTATTAAAAAAATAAAAAAACAAAAATTAATACAAACTCATTGGCTCAACTCCAACCAATTTTCACCAAATATTAAATAAATTTGATTAAAAAATTTCACCAAAAACTAATTAAAAAACGGCCAAGTACTAGACGACGCTTCAAGTATTTCCCTTTGCGACAGAGAAGGATGGCAGTGTCATGCTTAAATCCGACTGAGTTATAAAACAAGCCTCCCTCATTTTACTCCAAGATCGCTGATGTATGTGGGTGCACCTTTCCGTTACTCAACCCTTGTTAGTTCTACTATTTGTAGCTTTTCCGTTATTATTATTTATTTATATGATGCACTGTGAGGACATTCAATTTAATATTTATAAAGATATTCCTACTTGCATATTAAACCTAATAACAAGAACCTTTGGAGACTGAAAATGTTTCATTAATTATTTCTTCTTAAACAAAGAATGCGATGGTGTCTAATTCTCAGTATAAATATGTGTGCGGTTGGATTTCATACGATTTGATACGAGTGTCGGAATTCACCATTTCCATTAAATTCAATACAGCTAAAATTTCCATGTTGTGACTAAAATTCACTTCTATTTTATGTCCATTCTTTAAATTATTACTCCCTAACACTCTATCGAGAAACTAAATTCATATATAAATGCGCAGAACCCCACAAACTGCAAGTCATTGCTTTATGGTGGGTATAATTAAAGAAAGTTGTTCGAGAAATAATAATTAAAGAAAGTTGTTGGTATCAGATGGTCCAAATGACACTGAAATACTTGGGAAAAGAAATACAATCAATACAATTAAAATTAAAAATATTCAAAAATATTCAAATCGTGCGTGTGATTCAAATTTATAAGGAAAAAATATTCAAATCGTGCATGTAATTCGAAGGTGAAGGGAAAAATTTATTAGAAACGAAAAGGAATCCTATGAAAGTCGAAGTGCAAAATGCCATAATAAATCGATAATGCTGGAGAGTTGCTCTAACAATATCCAACTAACTACGTCCCAACCTGGATTCGTGGACAAGAATATGGGATGCTGCAAAAGCTTTCAAGGTAATATCTCCTTTCCTTGTAAGGCAAGGCATTGACAGATAGATGAACATACCAGCTATATTTTCCATTTGTGGGGTACCGTGTCTCTATTCCCTTTGGCGCTTTCCTTTACGGTGGCTTGCATACTTTCCAGCCATTCATAAATACATCATCTCTTCCCTTGGGAGATATCGAGAGAAGTATTCTCAGCTTTGTCTAGCCCTCAACAGATTAAGCCTTGGTGTGCAGTATAGATTAATAATTGGTACTTTTGCATTTCTAAAGTTAGGTCGGTTTGGTCAATACTAATAATTTGCAGAGCAGGGCTAGTATTATTATAATGGCATGCGGAATGGTGAAATCTCTGGTGGGTATTCTCTTGCTGTGGAACTTCTGCATGTATGTGGGTGTAGGTGTTATTGCAGGATGGGCTCTCAACAAAGCCCTCGACCACACTTATGCTACTGGTAGCTACTAATCTCCAACCCCAAAATACATATTCTTCTTGCTTTTATACATCTGTACTCATATGACATCTGCGCATAACTTGTTTTCGTGTTTTTCTGATTGATTGTCTATTGAAATTTGCAGGTCCCGGGATTCCTGTGGGATTTTCTCCCGTGTATTTTCCAATGGGGAATGAAGCCACAGGATTCATGGTTATTTTTGCTTTGATAGCTGCCGTTGTAGGAGCTACTTCAAGCCTTTCGGGGCTCCATCACCTCCGGGTTTCAACTGCCCATAGTTTGGCTTCTAGTGCTGCATCTGCCATGACCGCTTGGGCATTCACACTACTTGCCATGGGGTTTGTATATACAATAACTACAAAGCTACATAATATGTGATAACATTATGGAATTGGAGCTCATATGGATTATTATAATTTATATCCGAGTCCTCTATGAAATCAATCAAGATGGCAGATGATCTAATTATTTTTCAACACGAACTGCAGGTTGGCATGCAAGGAGATCGCTATCGGCGGCCAAAACTCAGAGCTGGTCTGATGTTATCTCATCATTAATGATTCTGCTCATAATAGTTGCTTATTGGATTAATCATTAATGGCGCTTTATATTAATATTGGTACCTTGTATTTGTGTGCAGAGAACGTTGGAGATATTTCTTATCATTCTGTGTGGAACAAAGCTCTTCTACATTTTTCTCATTCAAGGTGGATTCTTCGCAGAAAATTATAGCTCTTACCAGGATACCTATGTCACTACAACTACAGCACAGCCTAAAAAAGGAAACACATCTGTGGCATCTTCCGTTTAATCATAGATTGTCTACAGACTGTCGATAATAACTTGTAATCTACGAGAACATGGGTTCTGCTGTGTGACTAGTAAATCAATACATGCTGTAGATTGGAAATTACGTCATTTTTAGAGTGTGGGCACATGAAAATCAGCTCTGAAATTGACAATCGTGTGAACTCTTATTTGTCAGTACCATATGTTTGTTTCTAATGACAATTGGGTTACTCTAACTTTATTGCATAAAAGTATCCTTACTGGCAGTATATAGGATTCAAAATGTTTTGTGAATTGTCATCAAGATGATGAACTGTTCACGTCTTTATATTTTGTAAATCTATGTTTCTTTTATTGTGGAAAGTTGTTTCTCGCAAATTAAAATCTGCCCTGTATGTGTCTTTTTATCTTACTTCTATCCATAAGGTTAAAAATGGTGGTTGCATTCAGGTGTAAATTTTAGTCAAAATCTGCTAGTTTCTTATTGCATACTTTTATTACTATAAGTACATATACAAATACAAATACTTGAAGCCATGGAAGACACTGCTGTCTGCAGTGTTTAGTAAAAACCAAATCTATGTTTATGAGTGTGTCCTTTATCGATGGATTCCCATTGGAGTGCTTACATTGGGACGTTGTAAAATTGCGATAAATATGGTGTGACATGACAATACGTGATGATGATTTGGCGTGGACAGAAGGCATATTTCAAATCGTTGAGTTAAGTTAAAGTCGGATTTAGGAACCTTACAGCGTCATGAGTGAAGCCAGGAATCAACCCTCACGGCTAGGCGTATCAGAGCAGCTTCGCCCATATTAACTGACACAACTATATTCGATGTAGATTAGCATAGATCTATTTTGACCATGGGTTTAACATGATTATAACATGATTATAGAGGTATTAAATTTTTTAGGCTCAAATTTATTTTACAGTGAAAAAAATAATAATAAAAATAATGTGTAATTTTTTTATTGTTTAAATTGTATTTTTAATATTAGAGAGATTAAGATAAAACTATGTTAAAATAATTATAATTATAAGTTTAATAGTTTTATTAATATAAATTAATTATTTAAAAATATTAGTTAATATTTAAAGAATTAAATATAAGATATTTCTTTACAATGGGTCATTATTCTTATTGAATAAAAAAAAATAAGGAAGTACATTATAAAAATGATACCTAATATCTGATTTAATTTAATTTATTAAAAAACTAAATAAATAAATAAACTAACTAATAAACAAAAAAAAACTAAGAGGAATCACGGATGAAATTAAGAGGACAGGGCCTTCCAATCATCCTGTCTCATCTCCTGATCAAGGGCTTGTTCAATCTCCTCCTTTCTGCCTACACACTGTATCATCACAGTGTTGCGTGTCCTTTCAACTTGGTAACAACAACCCTGATTTTCCTATCCTCAATAACTTCATCATACTCGAAGTATTTTTCTAACTCACTTATGTAGTCCAACAATGCTTATGTGGATAGACTACCATCATAATTAGAGAGTTATGGTCTTGGTTTGCTGCTAGCCATCAAAACTAATTTCAACAGTTTGATCTCTGGTTTCTCGTCCTCTGACCCATCTGTCAGTGCCACTGTTTCACCCTCACAGTCATCTCCACCTTCAGGATCCTTACACCTTCCTGCTTCTACTGCTGCCAAACGTGCTGATAGAATTCTAATTTCTTCTCGCAGTCCTTCATTTACTTCTCCCCTTGTAGCTCTTCCCCGAATTCTTCTTCCTACTTCCATTTCCACCTAGGAAGAAAAACTGCTCTGATACCACAATTGGTGGGGACACGAGGATGACAATCGAAAAATTAACTTTTAAGACTTTAACAACAGCTTATTAACAAAAATTTTATTTAAGAATAGATTTTTTGTTTTCCCCTTTACAATCTTCTTAACTCCATACGATCATGGGTCGAAAATTATGGTTTTAGCCTCCACATTTAAACACATTGGCCTTCGGCTTTTTTTACATTTCATCGCAAGGGTTTTTGGAGCGAGAACAGAGTAAGGGTTTCGACCCTACAACTGCCTGCAATTCCACACAATGTATGAGTGTGTGTATTGGGTTTCGACCCTGTTGTGGCCGCCTCCAACTCTATTCAATGTCCAACTGTATGCATCGACCTGCTTGGTAACACTGGGACTTTTCCTTTTTATTTGTTATCCTCCTATTTCTATCTTCTGTCTTTAGATATTCTTTCGTGGTATTGAAACTATCTTCTATGCAACCAACAGGTGCAAGTTCCGTTTCCGGGGCGGCTCGACCTCTATATCACAAATTTAAGTTCTCATTCTGATTTTTGTTCATGATTCTCATTGTTGCCTTTCTAATCTTCAAGCGCCTTGGCTAGCAAGTGAAAGTTTATTTTGCTTTGCGGAAATGGTTCTCCATTTTTGGTTGCGCCATCTCTTCGTCCTTAGTTTGCTGGTCTTCGCTACTTCAGGTAAGACGACTCGATAATGCTCATTCTAAGTCCTTCATTTGATTTTCTCTGTTTCATTCAAATGCTACAACTCTAAACTTCTTATGTGTTTGCTTGTGGAATGCACGTGTCGAACCTGACATGGCCTCCTGCTGCCGTCGTGGTCCAAATCTCCCATGTGTAACAGGGTGGGACCTCTCCTATATATGTCTGTAATATGTTTTCAAATAGTTAGGAATAACAAAACCCCAAAAGGGTTTTCGAGGTTTTGTTGTTGTCGTGTAGCATTGTTTCCAATTTTTCCTTTATGGCTTACTTCGTAACAGTCAACCGATATCTTTGTCATCTTTTTTATGTGCTCCATTTTTAGAATAGGGTATAAAACCTAGATGCTTTATACTTATAAAAACCTTACTGGTTTCGGTCTTCAATACTATTTTAAATTAACTGAAACTAGTCCACGGTTACTGTTCAATTATGAATTATATTTGCAGACTTTTTGAATGAAAAAAATGAATGAACACGAAATCCGTTATCAATGTTTTTTTTTAAATATACCTGTAATCTCTGTTTCCAATGTATTGTTCTTATGTGGCTCAGTGCAGCTTCACCTTGCTTGAACTTTATGGGTTCTGTAATTTCTTTTACTTGTCACAGGAAAAACTTTTGGCACATTTCAATATTCATATTAACTCAAAATGAAAAAAAAATAGTTGTTATTTGAAAGAGAAATTTGATAATGCTATTTTGTTCACACACACACAGATTAACTCTTCTAACACACTTCTTCTCCCTACGGATGGCATACCCTCTTTTGGTGGGTTTTGGGTTGGTTTATACCTTTCCTGAATCCCCCATGTAATTGAGAAACTGCCATTCAGTTTCAAAATTGTTTATCAAAACTAATCTTGCTACTTAACAAATTTAACCTAATTATTATTTTAACTTAAAATTACAATAGCCGTATTAGTCTAATTTTAACTTTTTAAAATAAAAAGACTAAATAAAAACTTTTTTTATGCCCAGCAAAAAGTATCCAATTCCAGTTGTAGTTTTTTAGTTGGATGCTCCTCCATCAGGCTCACAGGGTAAATTAAAATCATGGCTCTTGTCCATGAGCTTTTCAGTAGAGTACCCAGCGCTTTGAATTTGTGCAGCATCCAACCAAGAACAGTCCTCAATAGGGAGGTTTTTCCACTTTACCAGATACTGCAAGTATTCTTTTCTTCATGTCTTCCTGGCTACTTGCGTGTCCAAAACATGTTCAATCTCCAAAAGTTGTGCCAAAGGCATCTTCTTAATCCATGGTTCCTCCTCATCCTGGGTATCTCATGTTCATCTTTTCGAACTGTCTTCCACATCAACAACAACGTATGGGTACAATTCTACCACATTAAAAATGGGAGAGATTCCTACACCCGAAAGTAACTGCAACTCGTTAGCATTTGCAAAAAACTTCTAAAGGATTCCACAGGGCCCAATTTTTTTCATCTTCAGTTTGTTGTACTCCCCTTTAGGAAACCTCTCCTTGTGTAAGTGGTGCTAATACCAGGTCTCCCACCTCGAACTGGACCACCCTTCTTTTCAAATCTACTTTCTGTTTATATTGTTAGCTCCTATCTTGTAGCTTTTGTTTGACCCGCTCATGCAGATCCTTGATTGCATTTTCGAATTCTTCACCATGAGCACTCCTATGCTCCAACTAACGCAAATCTCGTAATTCAAATATTCTACGTGGGTGCATTCCATATAGGATTTTGCGAGGGCTTCTGCCTGTGCTTCTGTTGGGTGAGTCATTGTAGGCAAACTCTGCCTGTGCAAGTACAAGATCCCACTGCCTTGAATTTTCACCAACCAGACTCCTTAGCATATTTCTCAGACTCCTGTTTACAACTTCATTTTTCCCATCTGACAGTGGGTGATAAGTCAAACTGAAGTTTAGTTTTGTGTCTAACTTCTTCCACAATGTTCCCCATAAATGGCCTATGAACTTCACATCCCTGTCCGAGATAATGGATTTCGGCAAGCCATGTAATCTGACTATCTCTGAAAGGAACAAGTGTGCTACATGTGTGGCATCACTTGTCTTCCTACATGTAATGAAATGTGCCATCTTGCTGAAACGATCCACCACCACCATGATGGAATCGTAACCCCGTTATGTCCTTGGTAGACCTAAGACAAAGTCCAGACTAATTGAGTCCCAAGGTCTATTTGGAATGGGTTATGGGTGTACACAACCCTGCATTCTGGTTGCGTCCCTTTGCATGCTGACAAATCTTGCACCTAGTGACAAACCTTTACACATCTCTTCTCATTCTCAGCCAAAAATAGAAGTGTCTCAGCTAATTTGAAGTCTTATCTATGCCAAAGTGTCCGGCCAAACCTCCATTGTGCTATTCCTGAATCAAGTTCTCTCGCATGGAACACTTTGGAACACACAATTGTCCTCCCTTGAAGAGAAATCCCTCCTGCATGTTATAGTCCAACCATGGGCTATTGTCTCTCAATAGTAGATTTTGGCAAGCTTCATAAGCTTCCTTAAAGTTTGCATCCATCTCGTACAAGTCCTTAAGATGCTCAAATCCCAACACTTGTATTGTTCTCTCCTGCAATATTAAAATTCTCCTGCTTAATAAATCTGTTGCCTTGTTGGCCTAGCCGCTAATGTGCTTTAAAAAAAATGTAAAACTATGTAAGTACTCCACCCATTTCGCATGCTTATGGTTCAGCTTGTGCTGCTACATAATATACTGCAAGGCGGAATTGTCTGAAAATGAGACAAATTCAGTAACCAAAAAATAATGTCTCTAATGCTTCAACGCTTGGGCGACTGCATAAAACTCATTGTCATATGATGTATACTTTTTCCTGCTCTCATTTAAATTTTCACTGAAGTATGCTATTGGATTATCTTCTTAGCTAAGTATTACGCGAATGGTTGTCCCACTGGCATCACAATGAACTTGGAAAATTTTGTTGAAGTTTGGTAGTTTTAGGACTGGTTGTTCAATGATCTTCTTCTTGAAAAGCTGAAAAATCCTTTGATCTGATTATGTCCAATGAAATGGTTGATTTTCCTTCTTAATGGTATCTACCATAGATGCACAAATACCACTGAAATTCTTGATAAAATTCCGATAAAAACTTGCCAATCCATGAAATCTTCATACCTAAAACAGAATTTTGGGAGATGACCAGCTTACTATGGCTGCAATATTTTCTAGGTCCATCTTCAATTCATTTTCCGAAATTACAAATCCTAAACAAATCAATTCTTTCTTGAAAAAAGAACATTTTTTAAGATTTATCAGCAATTTATATTCCTACAATTTTTCCAGCACATACCTGACATGCCAAAATTGTTCCTCCTTGGTCCTGCTGAAAATGAGTATATCATCTAGATATACAATCATGAATTTTCCAATGAATTCTTTTAACATCTCATTCGTCAGACCCATGAACATAGTGGGAGCATTACTTAGTCCAAATGGCATGAAAAACCATTCATAGAAGCCTTCATTGGTCTTGAAAGTCATTTTCCACTCGTCACCTTCTCTAATCCTGATTTGAGGATAGCCACTTTTCAGATCTATTTTTTAAAAGTACACTACTCCACTCAAACAATCCATCATATCTTCCATCCGAGGTAAAGGAAACCTATACCTCATGGTGATCTTATTTATCGTTGTGGAATCGGTGCACATTAGCCATTATACTACTTTCTTGGGAGCTAAAACAGTATGAACATCATAAGGGATCAAACTCTCCCGAATCAACCCTTTGTCCAACAACTCTTGTACTTGTTTTCTGATCTCCTCATTATCCTTTGGACTCATCCGGTAAGCAGCTTTATTTGGAAAAATGGCTCCCAGAATGAAATCAATGTGGTGACTAATGCTCCGCTTTGGTGGCAATTTATCTAGGAGGTTATCTACCACAATGTCACTGAATTCCTCTAACATGTCCTATATCTCCATAGGAAAATCGGTAATTTCAGTATGTAGCAATACTACCCTTGGTCTCCATACAACTACACATTTTACTTCATTTTCTCCAATTTGTCGCAGAAACTCCTTTCTGCCTATCAGCAGTCTTTTAGTTCCACTGGTTTCTACAACATTTTCCTCCTCCATGGGAACAAGTGTATGCTTTATCCCATCTTTCACAAACTTGTAACAATTCTTCTCTCTATCATGGACAACCTTTCTGTCATATTTCCATGGCCTACCCAGCAGAATATGGCACACGTCCATAGGCATAACATCGCAAGTCACCATGTCGTTGTATTTTCCAATATGAAACTCCACCTCACACTGATCATCAACAAGCAGTTGGTGCCCTTTCTGTAGCGAAGACACCTTGTATGGAGTTGGGTGCTTCAGCTTCTTCAAGCCCAATTTTTCCACCATCTCAGTGGCTACCAAGTTATCAGTACTCCCGCTATCTATAATTAGTTTGCAGCATTTCCCATGTGAGTTGCATATCATTCGGAACAATGATTTCCACTCTGTTATGTTAGTCACTTCCTTAGTTGGTCTCAAAAAAACCTTGTTCAACACCAATGCCTCACCTATTTTAGGCACATTCTCCAAATCTTGTGGCAATGCCTCTGCTACATCAGTTTGAGCAACATATGCTCTCTGTTGCCCAGCCTGCTCACCTTCAGGATATTCAGAAGACCTGTGCCCCCGTTTGTGACACTTGTAACACTGGTAGGCATTTCCTCTGCCTCTTCCATTACCTCTTCCATGCTGGTATGGCCTTCCACTTCTGGTGCTACCTTCTCTCTCAGTCTGCCTTGAAGTCTTTGAACTACTACCTTCTTCACCACTGCTGGCAGTTTTACCTCTGCTAAAGGACTGTCCCCTTCCTCTGCTTGGAACCACATCCTCTCTTTGTGTTCTGCTTCATCGTAATCTGTTCTTCCGCCTTCCAATCACATTGATACGCTTCCTCTATAGTTTTAGGGGAAAGAATATTGATCTCATCTAGGATTTCCATCTGTAGAACATTCACAAATATTGATGTCTTCTCATGGGTATCTTCAACATACCCAACCCTCAAGTTCACTTTATAGAACGCTTCTGTGTACTCCTTTACAATCATCATTTTCTGTTCAAATTCTGCACCTGTCTGTAAAGGGAAATTTGGTAGTCTTTAGCTAGAAATTTGCTTTTCATCTTTGCAATCATCCTATCCCATACCTTGATCAAGGGCTTGTTCAATCTCCTCCTTTCTGCTTGCACATTGTCCCACCACAGTGTTGTGTGTCCTTTCAACTTGGTAACAACAAACCTGATTTTCCTATCCTCACTAACTTCCTCATACTCGAAGTATTTGTCTAACTCACTTATCCAGTCCAAAAATGCTTTTGTGGATAGACTACCATCATAATTAGAGAGTTCTGGTCTTGGTTTGCTGCTAGCCATCAAAACTGATTTCAAAAATTTGATCTCTGGTGTCTCGTCCTCTGACCCATATGTGAGCGCCATTGTTTCACCCTCACTGTCATCTCCACCTTCAGGATCCCTACACCGTCATGCTTCCACTGTTGCCAAACGTGATGATAGAATTCTAATTTCTTCTCGCAATCCTTCATTTACTGCTCCCCTTACAGCTATTCCCCGACCTCTTCTTCCTACTTCCATTTCTACCTAGGAATAAAAACTGCTTTGATAGCCAAATTGGTGGGGACACAAGGATGACAATAGAAACTTTAACTTTTAAGACTTTAATAACACCTTATTAACAGAAATTTTATTTAAGAATAAAAATGTTTTAAGTCCACCTCTTTACAATCTTCCTAACTCCATACGATCATGGGTCCAGAACTGTGGTTTTAACCTCTACATTTAAATGCATTGACCTTAGGGTTTGTTTTTCATTTCATGATTTCGTCGCAAGGATTTTTGGAGCGAGAACAAAGTAAGGGTTTTTACCATACAGCCACGTGAAATTCCACGCTATGTCTGAGTGTCTGTATTGGGGTTTCAACCTTGTTGTGGTCGCCTGCAACTCTATCCGATGTCCAGCTATATGCGTCGACCTACTTGGTAACATTGGGGCTTTTCCTTTTTGCTTGTTATCCTCCTATTTTTTTTCGTTGTCTTCAGATATTCTTTCGTGGTATTGAAACTGTCTTCTATGCAACCAATAGGTGCAAGTTCCATTTCCGGGGCAGCTTGACCTCTATATCATAAAGGTAAGTTCTCATTCTGATTTTCGTTCACAATTCTCATTGTTGCCTTTCTAATCTCGTGGAACCTTCGCTAGTAGGTGACATTTTCTTTTGCTTTGCGGAAATGGTTCTCCACTTGTGGATGTGTCGTCTCTTCGTCCTTAGTTTACTAGTCTTTGCTACTTCAGGTAAGCCGACTTGGTAATGCTCATTCTCAGTCCTTCAGTTGATTTTCTCTGTTTCATTCAAATGCTACCACTCTAAACTTTTTGTGTGTTCGCTTGTGAAATGCAGGTGTTGAACCTGACGTGGCCTCCTGTTGTCGTCATGGTCCAAATCTCCCATGTGTAATAGGGTAGGACCTCTCATATATATGCTTGTAATTTATTTTCAAATAGTTAGGAATAAAAAAACCCCAAAATGGTTTACGAGTTTTTGTTGCTGTTGTGTAGCGTTGTTTCTAATTTTTCCTTTATGGCTTACTTTGTAACAGTCAACCGGTATATTTGCCATCTTTTTTATGTGCTTTAGTTTTAGAGCAGGGTATAAACCCTAGCTGCTGTATGCCTTATAAAATCCTTGCTGGGTTCGGTCTTCAATAGTATTTTAAATTAACTGAAACTAGTCCAATGTTATTTTTCAATTCTGAATTATATTTGCAGAATTTTTCAATGAAAAAATGAATGAATAGGAAATCTGTTATCAATGCTTTTTTTAAAAATATACCTGTAATTTATGTTTCCAATGTATTGTTCTTGTGTGGCTTAGTGTGGCTTCGTCCTGCTTGAAATTTCTAGGTTCTGTAATTTCTTTTACTTTTCAAAGGAAAAACTCTCGACACATTTCAATATTCAGATTAACTCAAAATGCAAAAAAAAATAAAATTGTTATTTGAAAGATAAATTTGAAAATGTTTTTGTTTCACACACACATAGATTAACTATTCTAACACACTTCTTCTCCCTATGGGTGTCAGACCCTCTTTTAGTGGTTTTTGGGTTGGTTTATACCTTTCTCGAATCCCCCATGTAATTGAGAAACTGCCATTCAGTTTCAAAACTGTTTATCAAAACTAATCTTGCTACTTAACTAATTTAACCTAATTATTCTTTTAACTAAAAATTACAATAGTTGTATTAGTCTAATTTTAACTTTTTAAAACAAAAAGACTAAATAAAAACTTTGTTTCTGCCCAGCAAAAAGTAGCCAGTTCTAGTTGTAGTTTTTCCGTTGAATTCTCCCACATCACTCCCCCCTCTCTCTCTATGTGTTTCTTCTTCACACCCTCTATCCTCCTCCAAATCCATCTCTTTATCCCTCCCTCTCAAGTCCTCTCTCTATTCATTCTCGTCTCTCCCTTTCTCTCGTACCTCCTTCTCTATTCCCCCATCTATCTCTCTTTCTCTCTCTCTTTTCCCTCCAACCTTGTTAATATCTCCCTCCCTCTCTCCTCTCTCCTCCTCTCTCCCCTCTCCATATTTTTGTCTCCCTCTCTCTCTCTTACCCTTCTCTTTCTCTCTCACTTCTCTCTTTCTATCTCTCTTCATTCCTCCTCTCCCCTTCATTTTATCTCCATCTCTCCCTTGTCGCTCCCTCTATTACTCTGTCTTTGTTCTTCTCTCTCTCTCTCTCTCTCTCTCTCTCTCTCTCTCTCTCTCTCTCTCTCTCTCTCTCTCTCTCTCTCTCTCTCTATATATATATATATATATATATATATATATATATATATATATATATATATATATATATATATATATATTAAAATATAACAAATTTAATATTGTATTAATCCAAAGTTATTAAATTTAATAATATTGATATTATAATATATTAATTTATTAATATTAGATTTAATGACGTTTTTACATAGCATGATAATAAAGTTTATAATAAAATTAATATATATGGTTTTTATTTTTAAAGATTCATTTTACAAGTATTTAATTTAAATAAATATTAAAATATTTTGGAGGAGGATTTTCTATTATTTTTGCTGAATTACCCTTTTTCCTTGGATTTAAGAAATGTATTGACTTTAATAAAGAGTAAATATGTTTAAAATTTTACCTAATTTGGAACTTTAATTTAGTAAAAAAAAATTAAAGGTAAATTTATGATCCATTCAAATTATGATAAACTAGCTAATAAACACCTAATATAATTCCATTCAAATTATATAATAATACATAGTTTTATTTTAATTATTAATCTTAGTTCATTATGAAATTAAAAAGTTATATATAATGTAAAGATTCAAGCTATATATAATTTAAAATTCAAAAATATGTTTTGGTTGACACTAACGAAGAATATTTTTATTATTTTTGAAAGACATAACATACGTACACATCGAGGTCATAGATATAATAAGTATAGTTTTTCCTGAACTTGTAAATTAGTTTTAAATTTTAAAATACTTAATTATAATATAAAATACATAAAATAAGTCTCATCATATCATTCTTTTAAATTTACACGGAAAGGTTTTAAATTTATAGGGAAAGGTTCTGTTATCACAAAATCAGACTTGGTAGGTTGCTCATCAAGTAAACCTTGTGTAACTGTTTCAGACCAATCTTTTTGCTGAGGCTTAGCCTCCTCAACCTGAGAGGGCTCTCTCAAGGGTTTATGATTTTTAATAAAAAAATAGATGGCTAACTCTAAGGTAAAACAAATAGATGATATAACTAGTTTCAAAACACATTAGCAGACATTCATTGGGCCATGGAGTCAAGATAACTTCAGCAAAAACATCACAATCTATCTAGCATGGAAGTCAAGGCATTTGGAGTTCAAGTAAGGGAGTACAGCATTTAAAACAATGATACACATAGTCAGTTTGTATATGAAGGAAGTTAGAGCATTATGAATGAATTATAAGTATCATATACAAACACCATTGCAAATAGAAGTATTGAAGAATGCCATTAGAATAATAACACACAGGAACTCCTCATGAATCTTGAGTTATCAAAATAGAACTCTATATAAAGCTGAAAAAACCAGTGACATACAATAACACAGTCTTTGCTGATAAAAATGTCCAAAAACTTGAATTTCGAACTTATGTTCTTTATAGAACATTTACAAAATAGGATTCCTTCTTCTCCAGTAGATACAACGAGCTCATAGAGATTGACCACTTTCTCTAATCATAAAAATGTCATTTATTACAAATTGACAGCTATAATCCTAATGAAAAGTCCTATTTCTAATAGGACTAAAACTCTTTAATACCTTCCTAACAACCTTATCAATTCTTTGTTACATCTTTTGCCACTTGCACTCCATGAAGTCGAATTTAGATGATGATATTGAACTTGATGTAGCCATGTTGTTGATGATAATGTTTTCCTAAAATTTAGGAAACATGTCTTCCTGTTTTTTAGGCCCTTTGATTCCCTTATCTGTTTTGAGCACTTTGACCATTAATGAATCATGTCTACATGTATTTTGTTGCCAAATATTTACACCATATGTCTTCAATTCTCCCACTGTGCAGAATCTAAATTTCGGACAATGCCAAAAGGTGAGAATAAACCTGCACTACGAAAGCAGCACAGTTTCGTAGCGCTTTTCATAGCGCAGTGTTTAGCTCCTTTTCAAATTTGCTTTTGATTTGTTTTCTTCATGGAAGCCTTCATTTTCCATTAACACACTTCAACCAGCAATTTCAAAACAAAACTCACCAAAATTCGCACAAAATTTTGGTATAAACATATGAAAAAGACTGCTTCAGCAGTGTCATAGCGCATTTCATCAGATTTGCACTATCTGCGCTATGAAACTGCTGTGTAAGTATTTTTTTCAAAATTGTCTTCAAAATTCATACTTTGGAGATACTTAAACATTAAGGGTATTGTTTTTATTTCAAAAACATATCAATATGACCTTGAAAACATAACCTTCATCAAAATTTATCTTCATTTGATCAGAGATTTTCTTGTGGATTTATCATTTTGTTTCACTGCCCTTTTAACCTTTCTTGAGACAGAGACCTTGTCAGTTGTATCTCCAGATCTTCCACCTGTCTTCTTAACCTTCTATTGCTAGCTCTCAAATGAGTGTTGATCACTCTTACAAACTTTGCCTCCTTAATGGCTGGGACTGTCCATGTGAAGACTTTTTTTTCATTGCTTGGTATTTCTGATTTGGAGACTATTTGACCTTCCCAAACAGCTTTCATCCTCTTAAATTTTGTTTTCTCAATGACATGTTTTCTGGCTCTTTTCTTCAACTTAGCAATCTCATGATTTTTTGATCTTAACTTCTCCTCCAGGCTTTTATATTTGGTCATTTCTTCTTGTGCTATAATTACTTTGTTTTTTGCATGCTTTGCCACAGGTGAGGAAAGATCAACTATTTTTTCAAGAAAAGTAGTTTCTTTATTGGTTCCTTCAACTTCAGCATTAAGTTCCTTGAGCCTTTTGGAATGTCTAGTTACAGGTTTCCTAGCTTGGAAAACAAATGCTGCATCTTCACCCTTAAACTCCAACTTCTTTGTTGATCTCACCTTTTTCTATTTGCTTTCATTAATTCCTAGGAAATCATCTTGCACTATAGGTGATTCTTCTATGTCTATTGCATGCAATATGTCATCCAAGTTTCCTTTCAATCTTGGACTGTCATTTGATCTTGAAGCTACTGTCTTTCCTTTTGATGTTGCAGCTTGACTGCTTGTAATTCTCTGAACTACTTTCTTACCGACTGTTTATTTTTGTTTAACTTCCTTAGTACTTTGTAATCCTTGTTTTGCAGGTGAAGGAGTTTCTGTAACAATCACTAGTGTTATTTCTACCTTATCTTTCACTTGTTTCCTTGGCTTCAATTTCAAAAACCTTATTGTCCTTATATCTGCTGGTTAACTGATTTCTGCTGATGGTGATGGATTTTCCTTTGCCTTAGGGTTTTTAACTAGGGTTAGAGCTTCCATTTCAAATCCACTTATAAAAATAAAAGAAGACCAGTCCCTATTAATCTTTTGGAGCTCATTTAAAACCAACATTTTAATTAAACCATGGTGAAACAAAGATGTTTCACAACTCTCAGACTTTGCTTGCACTTTATCAGCCATTTTGGCAATACTTCTATATAGGAAAAAGGTAAATCCAGTGATATCATACCTATGAAATGTAATAGGAGTTTGAAATGATAAGTGTAGACTTTATGGTACCTACCTTCACATGTGAAATATCTTTGGATGTTGAACAGTAGTTTAGCATAGCTATCCTTAATACAGTTTCTTGGAACTACATTGTTTAGGTCCATCTATACATATTTTGGCTTCAAAAACATCTTGCATGCCTCCATATCGAATCTAAAACCCTTAAGCCAAGTTTCCTGCCCTCTAGGTATTTCAGTCACTGGAGCTATGATTTCAGGTGTCACTGACATGTTTAACATTCCAACCTTTGTATTGGTCCCACTGAAATGTAATGCAAACTCTTTGGATACCTGAGAATGTCCACCTTGTAACTTTTCACAGAAATTTAAACAACCTGCTTTACTGAAAGCATCCATGACTGTTTGATCTTCAGCTAAAACTTTTGTGCTTTCAGGTTTAGATCTCAAACAGTGTCCACTTCTGTGGTTCCTTTTCTCCTTAGCCATGTTTGTTTCATAAAAACTCTGTTGGCTTTCTTCGAAATTTACAAAACAACCTCTCTTGATTTAATTTGGCAGCCTCGCTTGATTGTATATGATAATAGCCTTGGTATAGAACAACCACAGGCTTAACTCTAATATTTCAAAGTTTGAAACGGAGATGTTTCACAATTCAGTATGAGAAAATGTAGACTGGAATGTCATGAACAGAAAAAAGTTTTCGAAATTTGAAATCCCAATTTCTAATGAGAAACCTATACTATGATAATAATGGATATGAATGGTTAAGTACCTCGAACATGACCTCTAATTGATTCGCCATGATGTTAACCCATCATTACTGAACGGATTTCTGAAAATTTCTAGGTTTTGACATGACCTGTTAAGAATTCGCACTTTCGTAGCGCACATAGTGTAATTTTTGCACTTTGCGCTATGAACGTAGTAGCGCTTTCGTAGCGCAAAACTCAATTTTTGAACTGACCGCACTACAAAACTGCGGTTTTGTGGCTAATTGCAGGAATTTCATTTGAAACTTAATGACATGATTTCTAAATGAATGATAAAACTTTTTTAATCATGGAATGAGACTTAAAGACTTTATTTGAAATTGAAAACTGACTTTTGGGACTTCTAAATCTAAGACCTACCCTTTATCAAGACTAAGTGACTCAAGACCTATTTGAAAACTATGACCAAAACAGTGTAAACTTACAGAATTTAAAAAAAAAAAAAATTAGGTGATAATAGGTTCAAAGGACAAGGAATAAAAAATGTTTTATTGGAAATCTAGGATCCAAAAAGCCTAGCACGCTTTTGATGATAACATCTTGTGAATGAGCATTGGTGATAGAATCTTGCACGTAGGAAATCATTTTTTCATGACCTCCTTATGGCCCTATTAGCAAATGACAATAATTCTAAGATATATATATATATATATATATATATATATATATATATATATTTAAAAATATTGTATTACTAAAATTAATAAAAAAAAATTAATAAAAAATTAAATATATAAATTGTGGATAAGATTATTACATGTTTTTTAAATATTAATAAATTTAGCCATTACAAAAAAATATTTAAATAATACAAACTCATTCGCTCAATTCCAACCAATTTTCACCAAATATTAAATAAATTTGATTAAAAAATTTCACCCAAAACTAATTAAAAAAAGGCCATGGACTACGCTTCAAGTATTTCCCTTTGCGACAGAGAAAGATGGCAATGTCATGCTTAAATCCGACTGAGTTATAAAAGAAGCCTCCCTCATTTTACCCTCATTTTACTCCAACATCTCTGAAGTATGTGGGTGCACCTTTCAGTTACTCAACCCTTGCCAGTTCTACAATTTGTAGCTTTTCCGTCATTTATATGATGCACTCTAAGGACATTCTATTTAATATTTATAAAGACATTCCTATTCGCATATTAAAACTAATAACATGAATCTTTGGAGGTGATTCATTAATTATTTCTTCTTAAACAAAGAATGCCATGGTGTCTAATTCTCAATACAAATATGTGTGCCGTTGGATTTCATACGATTGGATACGAGTCTCGGAATTCACCATTTCCATTAAATTCAATACAGCTAAAATTTCCAACGTTGACTGAAATTCACTTCTATTTGATGTCCATTCTTTAAATTAATGCCCCCTAACACTCTATCGAGAAACTAAATTCATGCATATATATATATATATATATATATATATATATATATATATATATATATATGCGCAGAACCCCACAAACAAGTCATCGCTTTATGGTGGGCATAATTAAAGAAAGTTGTTGGAGAAAGAATAATTAAAGAAATTTGTTGGTATTACATGATACAAATGACACTGAAATGCTTAGGGCAAGAATCAAACATTAAAAATTAAAAATATAAAAATCCTGCGTATGATTCGAATTTAGAAGGAAAAAATATTCAAATCCTGCATGTAATTGGAATGTGAAGGGAAAAATTTATTAGAAACGAAAAGGAATCCTACGAAAGTCGAAGTGCAAAATGCCATAATAAATCGATAAGGCTGGAGAGTTGCTCTAACAATATCCAACTAACTACGTTCCAGCCTGCATTCATGGACAAGAATATGCAATGCTGCAAAAGCTTTCAAGGTGATATCTCCTTTCCTTGTAAGGCAAGGCATTAACAGATAGATGAACAAACGTCCTATTTGATTGAACTACCACTCCTACTATTTCCATTTGTTGGGTACCCTCTTTCTATGCCCTTTGGCGCTTTCCTTTAGGGTGAATTGCATACTTTCCAGCAATTCATAAATACATCATCTCTTCCCTTGGGAGATATCGAGAGAAGTATTCTCAGCTTTGTCTAGCCCTCAACAGATTAAGCCTTGGTGTGCAATATAAATTGATAATTGGTACTTTTGCACTTCTAAAGCTAGGTCAGTTTGTTAGTACTAATAGTTTGCACAACGGGGCTAGTATTATTATAATGGCCTGTAGAATGGTGAAATCTCTAGTGGGTATTCTCTTGTTGTGGAACTTCTGCTTGTATGTGGGTGCAGGTGTTATTGTAGGATGGGCTCTCAACAAAGCCCTCGACCACACTTATTCCACTGGTACCTATTAATCTCCAACCCCAAAATACATATTCTTCTTGCTTTTATACATCTGTAATATGACATCTGCGCATAACTTGTTTTTGTGCTATAGCGTGTTTTGCCCACTGATTTTCTATTGAAATTTGCAGGTCCGGAGCTATTTCAAGTCTTTTGGGGCTCTATCACCTCCGGGTTTCGACTACCCATAGTTTGGCTTTTAGTTTTTCATCTGCCATGACCGCTTGGGCTTTCACATTTTTTATTTTATTTTTACGATGAAAAAAACTAGGGCTTACATACTGTGCCATTCAGAAGTCTTTTAATATGTAAACTTTCCAAAATTTCATTACAGCATAGATTCGAGATCTATAAAAGATGTGCTCAGGTATCCATTCAAAAAGAAAAACATTTCTTACCAAAAATTAAATAGTAATCCAATCTACAACAAATACAGTGTGGTTCTAAAAAAAAAACTTTGTTCCTGTTACATCTTCCCTTCAATTGACAAAAAGTTCAATTGTTTTAGCTTTCGTTCATAACATAGTTGCCCTGTCAGAAGGGAAAAAGTTGTGCATTCCATGGTGTCGTTACTACCAAGCAGCAGATTTTATAACAACAGTAAGAAACAAAGAAATAAACAAGATGTGGACACCGATACATTCCAGATAGTAACTAGAATAAATACCTGTCAGAAACAAAAAACTGTGAGCTAAAAAACAAAACTCAGTAGAAACTCACATTACTAACAGCTCCAGGTCCTGCTGCATCCACCAACCCATATTGCATGGTACCAAACTCCCCATTCAAACCTTCTTTTGACATTTTATCAGCCTATACATTCATTTCCCAGAAGATATGCCTAAATTTTATCTCTGAAAAGGATGTCCTCAGAGTGTGTATGCGATCTAACCACGTCATCAGATGGCCAAGGGCCAGATTGGAATCCTTGTTGAGGTGCTCTATGAGAACCTTCGAGTCACCGAACACCCAAAGGTTGTCAATGTACAGCTGAGATGCAAACCATAGCAAACCCCATAGTGCCAAAACCTCCGCCCTCATATTCGAGCCAACACCTCCAAACCAGTGAAACTTGTAGTAGTAATGTGGCGAGATCAACAACCACGCACCACAACCATAGACAGATTGTTGTGATGCCCCATCAAAAAAACTGGCTGGGTAATGTATCTCAAAAGGTCGCAGCCGCTTGGATAGATCCACTGGAGGTTTTTCACCAGTTCTCAATTTTTCCCATAAGCATATAATGTTATTTGTAGTCCCCTTAGGGCAGCACTGCAATCTTTCAAAAATCATCTTGTTCCTGCCGAGCCATATAAACCAGTGGAACAGAGCCGACAAGACTCTATAGTCTTTGCATTTTGACTTTCCCAAAACAATGAAATCCATTGTGTTTTCAAAATCTGGAAAGTTTATCTTAAAGAAGGCCCCCAAATCCAGTAAAACTTTCCTAGCAAAAGAGAAGTTATAAAAGAGATGTTGATTATATTCTCCCCCTTTCAAACATAAACTTCATATTCCAGGCCCAATCATTCATTTTCTCATCAAATTATCCCAGGTGAGATTTCTATTGTTTAACACCAGCCAGAAGAATAACTTCATCTTTAATTGGGCTTTTGTCTCCCATATTGACATATTAGATAAATAGTCCTCCTTCAACTTCGATTGCAAATGGAGTCTATTATAAATGCCTTTTACCACTGGCATATCATTCTTAAGTGGCCCCTCCCATGTCAGCCGATCACCTCTCTGACTCCAAGAGAAACCTCTGCGTCTCAAATCTGTAGTGAGAGCAGTCCACTCTGCCAACAACGAATCCAATAACTGCAATCCATCAGCCGAGAACCATACAGGAATACCATCAATCTGTTCCTTCATAACCTGACTTAAAAAGAAAATTCCTTTCCCATTTAAATAGCTCATAAGCTGTCTGCTGCAAGAAAAAATATTCGGTTCTCCCCTCATTCGCGCCTGTCCTATTAAGATTTTGTCCCCGGTGCCAAAATTCCAGCGAAGAAGGGAGGCAAAAACAGGCCAGATATTCTTTAAACCGTTCCATATAGTAGATGCCCCCTTGAAATATTACCAACCAGCCATAGCTAAAAACTCCAAATTTGATTCTTTAATATACTTAAATCTTATGATTTCATTCCATATACTTTTTGTTGTCAGCACCCTCCATATTGATTTCATAAGCAATGCCCTCCCAAATATTTTCAGATCCTTCAAACCCCAACCACCTCGCTCCTTAGGTCTCATAATTAGGTCCCAGCTAGCTAAGTGATACTTACCCTTCTTTTCCTTACCATTCCATAAAAATTTCAGCATGGTACTTCTAAAATGAACTAGAATCTTTTTAGGAATGATAAAAATGTGTGCCCATTACATCATTAGCTGCTGAATAACCGCTTGAATTAAGACGACTCTTCCACCCAACAACAACCATTTAGTAGTCCAGTTGATAATCTTCTTTTCGGCCTTTTCAATTAGCCAAGTCTAGTCATCGACAGTGTAATTATTGGGTTCCAAATAAAAGCCCAAATATTTAAACCCTAACGACAGAGGCTCCAATTTGAAGTCAAATAATTCTCCCACAACTGTGATAGTCTCATAATTGCCATCACTATAGTAAATGAAATATTTTGACTGTTTGCAGTCATACCTGTGGCAGCGCAAAATCTGATGAAAATGTCATGAAAAGTTCGCCAAACATAACTAAGTATCAAGCCAAAATGTAAGACATCATCAACAAACAGATTATGGCTAATATCCCTAGAAGATGATAGCTTAATGCCATTACTTTTACCATTGGAAACAACTTTTCCAATATTGCTACTCAGAATGTCCATAACAAGGATAAAAAGGAGTGGGGAAAGAGCACAACCCTGTCTCAATCTGCGGCGAGGTCTAAAGAAATTTGATGCGATACCATATACAATAACAACCATAGATGTGTTTGTGACACATCCCATGATCCAATTTACCGATCCCCTGTCCAATCCAATCTTGAATAATATCATTCGAAGAAGCCTCCAATCAACTCGATTGCATGCCTTGCATAAATCGAACTTCATAACCATAACCTTTAATTTCTTTGTATGCATGGAATGAATCACTTCTTGAGTGGAATCCACAACATCATGTATGCTCATGTCTTTCAAGAATCCTGACTGTTCAAGTGATCTAGGTGGATATTGGTGGCCACCCGCCTATTCCACTTGGGGCCCCACCATTGTCTCTTTCAATTTTTTCACAACTTACTATTTTTAGCAGTTTTTCGAGTCCTGAACTTCCGAAGCCGTTTTAAAACCCCAAATGGAGATAGTATGCCGAAGTTACGTCCCAAGGAAGTTCAAACACCAATTTAACCAAACGAGACCCATATTTTTGGCGATTCATCTCCTGGGGTTAGGTTTTTGGACATTTAGAGTTATCCATTGTTTCTCCATACTAAATAGGCCCTCGAGCCTCATTGTAACACAGTTCAAGGGTTTGTAGCCACCACATCTCTTCTCAGAGATTCGCTACCAGCACCCTAGATATTTTATTTCCATCATGTTTGTAAGAATATTTCTGTGATTTTATATTAATAAAATGAAGCATTATTTCCGTTGTATTTCTATGTTTATGGTTATTTCTATATTATGTTGCATTTCTGCATAAATCCGAATCAGTGGTATCAGAGCGGTCTACTTTTTCTCGATCCTTCTTTGCATGTCCCCAATGAGGTCGGGGTATAAGGAGTTATGGCTCGATCTAGTGGAACCTTTGCAAGATCAGCCTCGCAAACCTCGACGGACACCCATGGGGGATGAAAAGAAAGATGAGGGAGCAGGAGATCCTATCAAAATATTGGTCAAGGAAGCCCTCGAAAAACAAATGAACGTGATGATGGATAACTTTGCCCAGATCCTTCAACAACTACCCTCCAGTGGCGCATCTGCATCCAACATCCACTTTGGAGGTGCGAATCCCTTTAAGGTACAAGTAAACTTTTACATTCCCATATTTGAGGGTCAAATAGATGCAGATGCTGTAGATAGATGGTTGAATCTATTAGAAGGATATTTCTCGGTTCATGACTTTTCCGACCGAGAGAATATTATTTTTGCACTCCTCAAAGCTACCCCCCATGCCAAGCACTGGTGGGAAACCTACTGTGATAAAAAGAACGAGACAGAACCCTCTCTGTTCTCAGCCATACCCACTTGGAATTCTTTCCAAGATGCCATCAAGGAACAATACTATCCCGTGGGGAGCTATGAGGACACGTATATACAATGGACCACGCTGCGGCAACAAAGGGATCAAGATGTGCATGAGCTAACGAATCTGTTCCATACCATGCGCACAAAGTTGGGTATCAAAGATTCAGAGAAACATTTGGTGCTAAAGTATCACAGTTGTTTGCACAAATACATTCAGGAGGAAATGGAGTTCCTTGACATATCCTCACTTGGAACGGCGTACCGGTATGCTGCCAAGATTGAGCAGAAATTCAAATAGAAGAAGCGAGACTTTGGATCTGCAAATCAAAAGCAAGGGAAAGGTGCCCCCAAACCATAAAACAAAGGACAAAGCTAAGGCATGGCGGCCCAAGACAACCTGCCAAAGACACAAGCAAATAACAACACCGCAAAACCAAAGAAGGATACAGGAAAGTGGTATCAGTTCCATAAGAGCTCCACTCACAACACAAGTGAGTGTCGGGCCAAGCAGTCACTGGTGGCCGAGATGAGGGCTTCTAAATCAGATGCATGCTCCGACTCTGAACCAGAACCTGACAAGGTGAATGACAAAGGGAAGCAGATTATTGATGTGGAGCCCAGCACCACTGTTGCCATTATGAAGATCCAGAAGGAGTAACCAGAAGATACAGAGGAGGCAAAGCATCTCTTCCACTCCCAGATGTGGGTAAAGGGTTCCCCGCTACAGTTCATTGTTGAAAATGGGAGCCAAAAGAACCTCATTTCAGCAGATGTCGTGAAGCGGTTGGACTTTCCAACCACAACGCACCCACAATCATACACCATCGGGTGGCTTCACCAAGGACGGGATCTTCGCGTCAACCAGCAGTGTCATCTTCCCTATAGCATCAAGCCCTTCATGGATGAGGTATTGTGTGACATTGCTCCTATTAATGTTTCCGATGTATTATTAGAACAACCATACTTGTGGAAGTGACATGCTGTGTATGAGTCCCGACCTTGCACTGTTATTGTTACTTTGGGAAATAAATTGTACAGGATACTAGATGTACCATCGCCTCCCACTATCTCTTTGGTTACTACAAAACAATGCAGTAAGCTCATTTCCCAAACCAGGAAATTTGTTTTCCTGATGATCCGCCCCCAGGGCAAGAATAAGACTATGGCCACGACCTCCAGACACGGCTCCTCTGCACGACAACAACAAATGGACAAGGTCGTGGAGGAGTACGGGGACATCTTCACCTCACCCACAGGGGTGCCTCTACACTGTCAGGTCAAGCACCCCATTGACCTGACCCCAGGTGTGCCGCTGCCCAATGGACCGATCTATAGGCACTTTGTTCTGGAGAATGATGAAATCAAGAGGTAGATTCAGGAGCTGCTGCAGAAAGGTCACATCCGGTCAAGTTCATCGCCCTGTGGGAGCCCGATTGTGTTGGTACAGAAGAAGGATATGACTTGGAGACTCTGTATTGATTATCGGGCGCTAAACAATATCACTGTCCGGAATAGGTACCCGATCCCACGGATTGATGACCTTCTGGACCAACTCAAAGGGGAAAAATATTTCAGCAAGATCGACTTGAAGTCTGGGTATCACCAGGTACCAATCGAACTCTCTGATGTGTGGAAGACTACCTTCAAATCCAAGGAGGGCCTTTTCAAATGGCTCGTCATGCCTTTCGAATTGACAAATGCTACCGCAACCTTCATGAAGTTGATGGATGACATCTTGCATCCATTCACCAACTCATTTGTAGTGGTATACTTGGATGACATTCTGATCTTCAGCCAGACTTGGGAAAAGAACCTCCACCACATCCAAGAAGTCCTCCAAACACTGCGGCAACACAAGTTGTGTGCCAATTTGGAGAAGTGCACTTTTGGCATGACCCAGGTTCAATATTTGGGATACATTATTGATGAAAGGGGGGTGCATGTGGATCCAACTAAGATCGAAGTCATTTGGGATTGGCCAGCCCCAACCACCCTAATAGAGCTTCACAGCTTTCTGGGTCTTGCTAATTTCTACCGCAGGTTCGTGTTGGGATTCTCTCATATCACTTGGCCCTTGATTCAAGTCACCAAGGGAGGAGCAAAAGAAAAATTCTATTGGTCAGAATCTCAATAGAAGGCATTCCTAGAATTGAAACATTGCCTCTGTTCTTCCCCAGTGCTCACATTACCAGACTTGCAACAACCATTTGACATTGAGACATATGCCTCTAACTATGCTATTGGAGTAGTTCTTACCAATAGGGGCATCCAGTGGCATATCACAGTGAGACATTGTCCAACACAGTTCGAAAGTATCCCACTTATGACAAAGAAATGTATTCCATTGTGCAAGCTTGTCGACAATGGAAACATTACATTTTGGGGAAGGAGACAATCATCCACACAGACCACCGACCCCTGCAGTTCATACAGACAGAAGGGAAGTTGTAGAATGATCACCATCAGAAGTGGTCCACATATCTACGACAATTTCATTTGAACATAAAGTACAAGAAGGGTAGCACCAATAATGTTGCAGACTGCCTTAGCCGACCACCGATCGTGGCCATAACCACCGTTCTCAACTCTTGTGGGCATGAGACTTCTGATTGGCCGCTTCTCTACAAGAGCGATCCAGAATTCAGCTACACATACAAGGCACTCTTGGGGGGTATGCAAATTCCAAATTTTCACCTCCAAGATGCACTATTATGTCACTTGGGACACCTTTGTGTTCCTTCAAGCGAGCATGCCAAGATGATATGGGAAGCGCACTACAATCGAGTCGATGGGCATTTTGGGGTCGAGAAAACAGTGGCAGTACTGTAGAAGTATTTCTATTGGCTAAACATCTTGCATTTCTTGCACCATTGCCAAACCGACCATCAAGAAGCAAGGGCTCTATACTCCGCTACCTACCCCTAGTCGACCTTGAGAATCTATCTCCATGGATTACATGTCAGACCTTCCTTCTACTAAGCATGGAAACAACTGTGTTTTCGTGGTCATCGACATATTCTCAAAGATGTCCATTATGGCGGCCTGCAAGAATAATATCACAGCAGAAGCCACTGCTAAACTCTTCTTTGAACGAGTGTGGGTGCACTTTGGGATCCCATAGTCTATCATATTAGATTGCGACAGCAGGTTCCTCAGTACATTTTGGTCCAGCCTCTGGTCAATGTTGGACACCAAGCTCACGAAGTCCACAACTTTCCATCCCCAAACTGATGGCCAGACAGAGGTCGTCAACAGGATGATTGTACACATTTTGCGCATATACAATTCAAATAATCAACGCACATGGGATGAGAGCCTTCCCTATGTACAACACAGTTATAACCGAGCTCTCCACAACTCAACTGGCCACAGCCCCTTTCAGGTGGGCTTGGGATTCCAGCCACTATGTCCATTGACGTAGCCATGCCATTTGTAGCTACTCAGGCCAATTTGACTCATGTCCAGTCTAAAGCTGATAAAGAAAACAAATTCATCGAGCGCATTCAGCACATCCGCCAACAGGTTCATGACATATTGGACAGAACCAATGCTAAGTACAAGCAAAGACATGATTAACATTTGGTGCCACACAACTTCTAGGTGGGCGAAAAGGTGTGGCTACATTTGTAGAAGGAGCACCTCACTAGACCCCACTGCAAGATTTGCCCGCTCCGATATGGGTTGTACACCATCACTAGGGTTGTAGGGAACAATGTCTTCGAGCTCAGTGTTCGACCATTCCTTGGTCTACACCCAGTATTCAATGTAGACCGCCTTCATTCCTACTTCCCACCTCTATTGGACACCTCTGACATTGCAGAGGAACTCACACCAAAAGAGTTAAACCCAGACTGCATGGAACATGCCACCATAAACTGTATCATGGACATGTAAATCAAGAACACTCGCCGACAGAAGATCCAACTGTACCAGGTTGTCAAAGCTGGCCAACTCCTGCACCAAGGCAAGTGGTTCGCTAAGGACCAAGTTCAACAGAAGCTTCCTCATCTCATGGAGGAACTCAACGCAATGGTGACCATTGCTTCCTAAGGGGGTATGAATGATCCAGGTGGATATCGGTGGCCACCCGCCTATTCCACTTGGGGCCCCACTATTGTCTCTTTCAATTTTTTCACAACTTACTATTTTTAGCAGTTTTTCGGGTCCTAAACTTCCGGAGCCATTTTTGAAGCTCCAGACGGAGATAGTATGCCAAATTTACGTCCCCAGGAAGTTGAAACACCAATTTACCCAAACAAGGCCCATAGTCTTGGCGCTTCATCTCCTAGGGTTAGGTTTTTGGATGTTTAGAGTTCTCAATTGTTTCTCCATAATAAATAGGTCCTCGAGCCTCATTGTAACACAACTCAGAGGTCTTTAGCCGCCACATATCTTCTTAGAGATTCACTACCAGCACCCTAGCTATTTTATTTCCATCATGTTTGTAAGCATATTTCTGTCATTTGATATTAATGAAACGAAGCCTTATTTCCGCTCTATTTCATGCTTATGGTTATTTCTGTATTCTGTTGTGTTCCTGCATAAATCGAAATCATCAGGTGAAATAAATCTGGACAACACCTTTTTGAGTCTCTCAGCAATAGTCTTAGATATCACTTTATAGAGCGTGTTACATAACAATATTGGTCTAAAATCGTTAAATGATTTAGCACCTGATTTCTTCAGTATCAGAACTAGAAAAGTGGAATTTACATCCTTCCTGATCTCCCCAATTGATCTAGAATCCTCTGCCATATCAACGATGTGTGGCACAAGTACATCGGCGAAGTGGATAAAGAAATCCGGGATCTAGCCATCTGGTCCCAGACTCTTATCCACCGCGAAAGGCTTTAAGACTGCTATTATCTCCATCTCATTAACCGGTTTTAAAAAGTACACAGACAATCCCTCATCAAACATGGTAGGAAGCGCTCCAGTAGCCCATAAAAGATCATCATAGTCAACATCATCATGGGCTTTAAATAATTCCCCAAAATGTCTGATAGTCGCCTCTTGGATCTCGGCCGTGGAAAAATGAGATGTATCATTTTCCTCAATCCTCCATATAGCATTTGAATTTTTCCTCCCCTCCATGGTGGCGTGAAAATATTTAGTGTTCATATCGCCCTCGTGAAGCCATATCGCTTGACTTTTCAGTATCCATGATTGTTCCTCAACGAGAAGAATATGTCTCTTCTCCATCTCCAACTCCTTCAAAGTTTGCCAAGTTCCCACATTTGAAGCTGTGTCCTCCAAATCCTTCATGATTCATTCCGGCTGCGTTTCAATCACTGCAAAACGATGCTTCATATAGAGTTTTTTCACCCGCTCCCAACGCTTTACCTCCTTTTTTAAGATCCTCAACGATCCCATAATAAATTCCAACGCAAATTCATCTTGTGCCCTCTGATTAGTGTTGAAGTGATTCATTACCAAATTAACAAAATGTGGGTCATCCAGCCAAGCCCTATTAAACTATAAAGGAAAGCACCTATCACCCTTTTCGAAATCCCAGCTGAGAATAATCAGCCCGCGGTCTGAAACCTTCACATTCCCAATGAATGCAATCCACTTTCCCATTTGTGATAGCAGGAAGTTGGAGACCAGAAACCGATCTAGCCTTTTTGCAATCAACGCATTCCCCGTCCTACCATTATACCATGTAGGACTGCTTTCCATCATGTTCAAATCACAGAGGTTGAAATATGTAAAGAGATTCCCAAGAAAACTTTCCAAAGGATCGGCCCATTGTTGAGATTCAACAAGATGATGAGCTTAGTGAAAAGAGTTGCCTTCACTGAATGGGCCCGCAGGCTATTTTTGGCGCAAGTCTACTTTTAGACATGATGATCATATTTTAGAAGTTGCAGGATGCTATTTGTGGATGGTTGGTCAAGTTGGAAAAATAGATGAAATTCTATTTTTAGAATATTGGGCGAAGTCTACTTATAGATCATCAATCTAAAAATAATGCATGTCGATTATTATTAGCTCTTAATAATAATCAGACTCTAAACATCAACTTATTCTCTTGGAGCACTTCAGTTCAGTGCACAAATGTGGCACATCAGTGGACTGAGGGAATTACGCAATTCCCAAGGGTTTACTGGAGCTAATGCATGGAGGACTCAGTTAGAACTCAAGTGGCAGAGTTATGACACAGTTGGAAGAAGTAGTTATGGAGTTGTATTTAGTTTAACCCAGTTAGACTCAGTTGAGCTAGTTGTATCTAGTCTAACTGAATGATACACTAGTGAGAGTGGAGTGAATTAATTAGTTAATTAATTCACAAATAATAACTCATTAATCAACTGAACAATACAGCAAATAACTGTTGTGCGCGTGTCGGCGTTCAAAGGAGACCAGTGGAGAGATAGGTGAAAGGGCAAGATAGACTATGAGATGTGACTACAGTGATGCATTGATTGCATCACACACTCAGTGGAGATGCCAATGAGGATTGCGCAGTCAAGGATGGAGTAATTCGAATTCATTCAGAGCTATTCTTCAGCAGAGATTGCATAGTGGAGGTAGGCTAGCAGGTGGCAAAGATCAGTGCATGGATTTGCAAGATTAGGCCTGATTAGTGTATGATGATTGTACAGTACTGAGAGCTTGTGATAAACATTGTATGTTTGTGTGAGATTGTCATATAATCTCCATGTTACATAATATATAGTTGGGGTTTTCAGCTTCAGGCTTTCTCGGTTAAAAACTGTGTTATGTGCGATTGAATATTTTTGTTTATGCTTCACATGTGTGTGCAATTAATGTTTCCGCAAAAGATTAACAAGTGGAATAGATTCAGTATCTTGCATAAAGTTAAATAGTGTGAGATCAGGTGGATCTTGGATATATGCATGCTTAGTGCATATAATTTCTACACCCATCCACCATTACCCCAAATCTCATCCGAATGCAAAGTGGAATTGAAATCACTAGCAATAATAAAATTTGGTAATGACAATATCCCACAACTAGCCATCTGCCCCCAAAAAGACCGCCTATCCATGTAAGGGGCATATAAGTTGCTGATATAAATCATGTTCTTAAATCCCCGAAAGTGTCTGTAATGATAATACCACCAAAGAAACCAAAAGCTTTGAAAGATGCCACTGCAGGGTTCCAAAGAATAATCTCCCCACCCGAGAGGCCCGATGCATCCCGAGAAGCTATATGTCAAACTGGGAACATCGAACGGAAAACAACAATCGATCGACCAGCCAGATTCATCGACTCTTGGATACAAATAACAACAGGTTTTAAATTGTAGAGAAAATCACAAATAGAAAGGAACTTCTCCTTTCCCCCAAACCCCGGATGTTAATAGAAACCAAAAAGGTCATGTCACAGACGTAGAGGGCTCAGTCGCTCTAAGAACCCTGTCAATAATAGTCATAACAGGAATATCCCGGAAATTGGTGTCATCAAAATCCTCCAATAACCCAACGGAGGATATAGATTTTTTCCTATGATTTTGACGACCCTTCCCCCTTTTGGTGGTAACGTTTGACGTATCAGGAGGACACATGAACTTCGGGGAAGGAGTTTGAGTACCCACACTGATAGGAAGAGAGGAACCAACTGTGTCTCCGGTTCCAACAGCAACAGGTCAAGGTCGCTGCCCACCGAGTTCTGTTGGGATGGAGAAGGACACGCAGAGATAGGAGAACTCGGTTGGGCCTTCACACTACTTGCCATGGGGTTTGTATATATAATAACTGCAAAGCTACATACTATGTGATAACATTATTGAATTAGAGCTCATAAAAATTATATAATTTATATCTGAGTCCTCTATGAAATCAATCCAGATGGAAGGTGATCTAATTATTTTTCAACACAAACTGCTGGTTGGCATGCAAGGAGATCGCTATCGGCGGCCAAAACTCAAAGCTGGTCAGATGTTATCTTATCATTAATGATTCTGCTCCAATGATGATTCTGCTCATAATAGTTGCTTGTTGGATTAATCATTAATGGCGTTTTATATTAATATTGGTACCTTGTAATTGTGTGCAGAGAACGTTGGAGATATTTCTTATCATTCAAGCTCTTCTACATTTTTCTCATTCAAGGTGGATTCTTCGCAGAAAATTATTGTTCTTACCAGGATACCTACGTCGCTACAACTACAGCACAGCCTAAAAAAGGAAACACACCTATAGCATCTTCCATTTAATCATATATTGTCTACAGAAAGTTGATAATAACTTTTAATCTACGAGAACATGGGTTCTGCTGTGTGACTAGTAAATCAATACATGCTGTAGATTGGAAATTACATCATTTTTAGAGTGTGGGCACATGAAAATCAGCTCTGAATTTGACCATCGTGTGAACTCTTATTTGTCAGTACCATATGTTTGTTTCTAATGAGAGTTGGGTTCCTATAGCCTTCTTGCATAAAAGTATCCTTACTGGCAGTATATAGGATTCCAAATGTTTTGTGAATTGCCATCAAGATGATGAACGGTTCACGTCTTTAATGATTATGTAAATCTATGTTTCTTTTATTGTGGAAAGTCGTTTCTCATAAATTAAAATCTGCTCTGTATCTGTCTTTTTATCCCACTTCTTATCCATAAGGTTAAACATGGCGGTAGCATTGAAGTGTAAATTTTAGTCAAAATTTGCTAGTTTCTTATTACATACTTTTATTAGTATAAGTACATATACAAATACTTGAAGCCATGGAAGGCACTGCTGTCTGCAGTCAGTCTTTAGTAAAAAGAAAATCTATGTTTATGATTGTGTCCTTTATCGATGGATTCCCATTGCAGCTCCTACATTGCGACATCGTGAACTTGTTTTAATTATGGTGTGACATGACAATACGTGATGATGATTTGGCGTCGGCAGAAGGCATATTCCAAATCGTTGGTTTAAGTTACAGTTGGATGTAGGAACCTTACAGCGTCATGAGTGAAGCCAGGAATCAACCCTCACGGTTAGTTGTATTAAGAGCAGCCCCCATATTAACTAACACAAGTACATTAAACGTGTGTAGATGCTGATAGATATCAAGTAAAAAATACCAAATACCACACAATGAATCCTTTCTTGATATACCGTGAATCCTATCCTCTTTTGATTTGAAAAGAGTACTTCAACAATCAAAACAACATGATTAGTATTGTTTTGTATGTTGCTTAATAAAATTAGGAAGCATTAATATTATTTGAAGTGGGTGATTAGTTTTATGTTATTAGAGTGGTAGTTAGTTTATGATATTTTGTGTAACATTGGTTATAGTGCAACACCATTTTAGCTAATCTGAATAGAATCTGGGTTAAGGTATTAATCATGATACCATATGAAGATTTTCTTTTTAATAAAAGGAGTAGTAGGTATTAATAAAATTTCAAATCATTAGTAAATTTTCAAACCAAAAATTATTGTATTGTGTGAATGTTTGTTATTTACATCAAATCTATATGCATGAGTAAACTTCAATATCAACAAAATCAAGTTGCAAAGATTGTTAGTACCTTGTTTTCAAGGTAATAGTTAATCTTCATTGATCATATATCAATCTAACCATGCATCTTCGTTTATATTCAATTTATCTACAATTAACTATGTTGTTTATAATGATATTTTTGCTACTTGACCATGTTTGTGAGAAAATACTACATTCATTACATTTGACAATGTTTGTGAGGAAATGCTACATCCATTACATTAAATAATTGTAAAATTACCAAGATTAAATTGATCATGATTTAAACAGTTAAAACTAAACAAAAACCTATTATTATTGTTTTAAAGAATATAAAACATAGTATTGTCATTGTGAAGACTTTTAAAAGTCTTAGATAAGCATATTTGTAAAAAGGGAGGCTTCGGTGTAGCAGTCCATTAGTATGGGGAACTAAGTGAGCCCACTTCATTGGGAAAGGGGGTGGGAAGAGATATATAGAGTGGTTTAAGTAATAAAGGTAGAAGGAGGAAAGTTTACACTGGGATATAATGGAGATGTTGGAATAATGTAGAAATGATAGAGTCTACAACGGTGATTGGGAATGATAGAGTGTAGAAAGTTGATTGAGTTGTCTTGTGATGTGTTGTGTTTTTCATAGTTAGTTTTGTAAGTTGGTGATCGACATTATTAGGATCTAGATTGTTCAAGAGATTATGTGTCCCTTAAATAATATATTCATCACCATAGTTTAATATATTCATCACCATAGTTTATTTAATTAGTTTAATATATTGATCACGATAGTTTAATTAATTCAGAAATATAGTTTCTTTGTGTGCATATCTTTGATATGCTTTCATGGTATCAGAGCCAGTAAGCAGAAATCTGAGAGGACCCAGATCTGTAAGGGTTGTGACATTGTTTTGTGCATGTTATTTGTTTTATATGTGGCTACAGTGGTTTGAATTGGTACATCAGCTGTAGATTGAATCGTGTTTGGCATAAAATTGTTGGGTTTTTAGGCCATTGGTGTTTGCAACTGACCGGAACTTGCAAAGGAGGGATCTGGTAATTACAGTGGGTGATGTAGTGCGTTGCTGGCTGAGACGTGCAAGGATCTACGCGTGTGGGTTGTAAATTTGCAAGACATGTGTGGAGCCTGTGTAAGGGTGAAGAAAATACTGAAACCATTACCATTTGAGTAGCCCGCATGCGGTCATCCACAAGTAACTTATTTTGAGTAGAAGCTTGCGACCACCACTGAAATTTTCAGGTGAAATCACAGAGAAATTAAGTAGAAGCCATTGCCATAATTCACCATCGCTTAAGCTTTGTGAGTGTTTGTCTGCCAATTTGAATATTCCACTCTTCATTGCTTTTAAAAGTAATGTAACATGTGGTATAAAGTTTTTTTTAGAGAAGGATTTTTGTGGTGTGAAGTTTATTACAATAAGATTTATGGTGATTGTGTTATACAGTTTGAGTTTGTGGAAAGTAAATAGTGAGGGGAGAGATACAATTTTAAGATATTTGGTTTTTTTTTGGTGAGGGTGAGGGGGAGTGTGCGGCTAGTATTGAAAGGAGTCTAAAAAAATAAAACATAAGATGAGATTTTAGTAGAAATTTTTATGATTCATAAATTAAGTTGTGGTGATTATTTTGAGTGGTGTTTTTTGTTTTTTTGTTTTTTTTTCTCTTGAGTAAAAGGAAAAGGAGAAATAAGGAGTGTTTTTGAATTTTTTATAATTAGTTTTATTTTTTTATTTGAAGTTTGAATATATTTTCTTTGAGGAATTATGTTAAATGTCTTGTCTTATATTACTTATTTTAAAGAGTTCAAAAAATTTGATAGAGGAAATTATGTCAATTGGAAATTCAAGTTATTGAATATTCTTGAGGGTTATAATTTATTGTCAATTGTGAGTGGGGATGATCCCAAACCCATTGTTGCAGCCTTTGTTCCAAATTGGGAGAAATGAGAAACAAAATCAAAGATGTTGTTGTGAATGCCCGTAAAGGACAACATTGTACATCATATCAAGGATTGTAAAACATTCAAAGAAACATGGGATGTGCTCAAGGGTTTATATGAAAAAATGAATAAAAACCATATTTTATTTTTGAAAACTAAGCTAGTGTCTTTAAAAATTGAAGTAAATGAAAATATAAGCAATTTCATTTCCCGTGTCAAATATCTAAGTGATAAGTTATGAGATATTGGTGAAAAGGTGTCTAGTATTGACTTGGTCATCATCACATTCAATTAGTGCAACATTATCAATTTTTTGTTTCAAGTCTTTCATCTAGAGAGAAACCCCCTACAATTGATGAATTGATAGGTATTCTTCTATAAGAGGAGAGGATGAAAAATTACAATTTGGGCGCAAAAAGTTCAGATATGGCATTGATAAGCAAGGGTAAACAACCATTCAGAGGTAATCCATGGGACAAGAACAAATGAGGCACGTTTCAAGCAAGGAAAAAAGGTACGAAACAATCTAAATTTCCAATTGTTGATAAGAGAAACGATGATTATTATTATTGTAGAAAACCTGGACATCATGTTAAATATTTCTTTATAAGAAAATATAATGAGTCTATCAAATAAACAAAAATAATAATGGAAATTTCATGGAAAAATATGCCTTAATCAGTGATGGGTTTAAAAATATTAGATTGTGTTTTTTTTATGTTGCATTTTCTATGGAGACTAATGATGTGAATGCTTGGTTCACTCCATATGGCTTATAATAAGAATTGGTTTGTTGAATATTATGAGGACATTGATGGAACATATGTTGATCTAGGAGATAACGGATCACTTAAAGTTCAAGGTTATGGAGTAATAGGTCTAAATTTTCCCAATGGGCAAAAGAGATAGGTCCATAATGTGATGTATGTTCTTGGTATTAAAAATAATCTAATTTTTGTTTCTACTATTGCTGACAAATATTTGAAGGTGGAATTCGTTAAATCAGAGTGTATTGTTAAATACATCCAAGATCGCTACAAGGTTGTTTCCACAGGTACCAGAGTTGGAGGATTGTATAAGCTAGATGTGATTAGGGCAGGTCATCAAGCATTGGCATCTTCAACAGTGCCAACAGAAGAGTTATGGAATAAAATTTATGGGAATTTAAATCCGAATGATTTAATGTTACTTCAAAAGAATACAATGGTTGAAGGTCTTCCTAATATGAAGAATGATCATGTAGAATGTGAAGCATGTTCACTTTGCAAGCAAGATAGAGAGGAATTTCTTGTATAAAGAGAAAATACAAATGGAAATACTTGAATTGATTCATACTAATGTATGGGGGCCTATGAAAACTATGTCTCTTGGGGGAGCATGAAATTTTCTTATTTTTCTTGATGGTAGACCTAGGTATACATGGGTCTATTTCATAAGAAAGAAGAGCGATGCATTTTAGAACTTTAAAGAATTCAAAAATATGGTGGGAAAAAAAAACTCGAAAATGCATCAAAATTCGCATATCTAATTAGTGGGGAGAATATAAATCAAGATAATTTAATCAATATTATAAAAATAATGGATTTTTTTAAGAATTTACATTGCCACATACACCTCAACAAAATGGAGTTGCTAAGAGGAAAAACAAAACAACAGTGGAATGTGCACGTAGCAAGCTTCAAGGTAAAGATGTCTCTAATGGTTTTTGGGTTGAAACCATTAATACTCTTGTTTCTTTGAAAATAGGAGTCCAACCAAAATTTTATATCTTAAAACACCATTTGAAGCATTTTATGGGTATAAACCAAAAGTGAGCTAGTTAAAAGTTTTTGGGTGCAAGGCATTTTCTCATATTCCAAAAGATGACTGAAAAAAGCTTGACTCAAAGTCAATTGAGTGCACATTTATTGGTTATTGTGATGATAAAAAGGCATACAAGTTGTTTGATCCCAGTTCACAGAGATTGCTTTCATGTAGGGATGTGGTATTTCATGAAAATGTAGATGAAGATGATAAAATGAAAAATACTTGTGTAGGGCATGATAATGATGATTATGTCATACCAGATACAAGTGTTGAACATGAGTAGGGATAGGTACATATTCAACAACATGAAGCATAAAGCAGTCATAACACTCCAAGAAAAGGTGAAGAGACTCCACAAATCATAAAGAAAGATGAAAGCAGTAAAACTCCAAGGAGGTCATCCTATCAAATTCAGGAACCTGTAAGGTAAAAATATTATGCACTAATGTCTCACATAACGAATGTTGTGGAATCTTCAAGTTATGAATAATATAAAGCATATAAAGAATGGAAAGATGGAATGAATGAAGAATATAACTCTATAATGAATAATGAAACATGGTAATTAACATAATTTCCTAAAAATAAGGTTCCCATCAGATGCAAATGGTTGTACAAACCCAAGTTTAATGTGGATGGAAGTATTGATAAGTATAAAACTACACTGGTTGCAAAAGACTATTCACAAAATGAGGGAATTTATTATGAAGATACTTTTGAACCTCTAGCTAAGTTGAACACAATTAGAGTCACGATTGCATTAGCTACAAAACATAATTGGAAAATTCATTTGTTAGATGTCAATTCTTCTCTTTTGAATGGTGATTAGAAAAAAAAAATATTGTTTCATCTTGAAGGGTTTGTAAAGAAGGAAAAAGAGCATCGTGTTTGCAAGTTAAAGAACACTTTATGTGGTTTGAAACAAACAACATGATATTGGTATGTGAAAACTGATTATTTCTTTTATGAAAAAGGTTTTTTGAAAAGTAAAAATGATCCTAACATGTACATCAAGAAAGATGAAGATGAGAATTATTTTTTGATATATTTATATGTTGATGATCTTATTATAACAAATAGTGCATCCAAATTGAGTGAAGATATTAATGTCAATTGTCATAGGTATTTGAGATGAAGGACCTTGGTGAATTGCATTACTGCTTAGGTCTTAAAGTTTGGAGGAAATCATTTTCTTAGGCATGAAATTTCACCATAAATCTTTTTGTGAAGTTTGGAGTAGCTACAACCAAAGTGTGACACATTTCCTCTTTAAGATGTTCAAAGGAGTTAGTTTCTTTTGGAGTCCAAAAAATTGCATCTTTCTTCAGTAATGTTGTTATAGGTTCTCCTATTTTCCCATAATTCTTAAGAAACTTGCAATAATACCCTATCAACCCCAGAAATCCTCAAAGATGCTTTAGATTTGTGGGAATTTTCCATTCCTTGATGGATTTAATTTTTTTAGGATCTACCTTAAAACCCTCATGAGATATAATATGACCCAAATATTCAACCTCTTGTACCCAAAAGAAACATTTGGAGGTTTTTTCATACAATTATTTCTCCTCCAATATTTTGATCACTATCTCAAGATGTTGAACATGATCCTACCAATAATTGTTGTAGATTATTATATCATCAAAGAATACTAAGACAAATTTTCTAAGGAAGGGTTTGAAAATGGAATTCATCGAACCTTGAAATGTGGAAGGTGAATTAATAAGGGCAAAAGGCATAACCAATAATTCATAATGGCTCTCATGAGTTCTGAATGTTGTTTGTGAAATGTATTTAGTATTCATTCTAATTTGATAGCATCATGAACGGAGATCCAACTTGGTAAGGTAAATTACTCCACGTACTATTCATACAACAACTCATCAATGACAAGAATTGGTAATTTATATTTAATAGTGAGATTTTTGAGCTCCTATAATCAAGACACATACACCATGAGCCATCCTTCTTATGTACCAATACTACCGGAGCAGAGAAATAAATGTGTCTAGGTTTAAGTATACCTGCATCTAAAATTTTTGCAACCATACGTTCAATTTAACTCTTTTGGGCATAGGGATATCTGTAAGGTCCAATGTTTTGAGGAACACCTCCTGGAATCAAGCTAATATAATGATCATGATCATAAATAGGTGGGAGGCCTTTGGGAGTCGATATTCTTTGCAGATCTCGAGAAACATATAACTTCAATTTTTGAACATTTAATAAGCATACTTGTGCAATTATGCCTCGTTGTTATTTTTTTAAATATTTGTTATGCTATTAGAGCTTACTATCTTCCCTGTTTTCCATGTGATGCCCCTTAATTCAATTTCCTTTCCTTCCGAGGAAAAATTCAAGAAACTTTCTTGAATATTAAAGCTATCGTCCCAAAATATTGTAACCATTGGAATAATAATACAAAGTCAACACAATCCATTGGAATGGAAAGAATTGGACTATCCAATATACATTCTTGCATGGTTATATTGATATTATGGCACTTCCTTAATCAATTTATGGCTCCTTCATTTGCAACCATCAGTTGACACTCTGGTGCTGGATATAGAAAGAAATTCAATTCCTTGGCTATCTTACAATGAATAAAATTATGGTTACTACCAAAATCATTAAACATTATTACCTTTTTTTCATCAATATGTTGACATTATTATCCAAGTTTACACATAGTTTTTTCTACAGCAAGGTTTGAGTAGTTGCTAAATATGTTGCAAGTTCTCTTCCCAACTCTTGCTGAAGATGAGGATGTTGTGAAAGACCACAAGATGTTGTGAATCAACCTCATAAAATTTGTACGTGTATTTTTCAAAATGAAGGGCATGATCAACCACTTAAATAGTGCCTCGTTATATTTGAAGGTGGTCTTCCATACATATGTGGTTTTATTGGAAGTTGTGATAGCCAAACTTTAAATCAAAATTTCTGAAGTATTTTGACCCCTTGAGCTGGTCAAGATTTTATTGGGATTTTTCACAAGTATAATGGAGTTGCCATTAAGTGAATAACTTGGTATGATGTCCCCTTTTTGTAGCATCTCATAGATTCTTCTTGATTTCATCATTTTCTAGAAGAGAGTGGGAATATATTGGGCCATTAGGTAGAGGTGATACTAGAGTCAGGTCAATCAAATGCTTGACCTGACAGTGCAAAGGTAACCCTATGGGTGAGGATAATATGTCCATGCACTCTTCAAGGACCTTAGCCACTTTTGCTTTTTGGGTGGAGGAACCCTTTCTGGGGGCCATGATCTTCCCCTTACTTTGAGAGTGCCTCCATGATATGGGGAAACTTTTGCTCAATCTGGTACCTAGTGAGCCACTTGCCTTGGTGCAGGAGTTGGTCCGATTTGACAACATGACACTCCTGGATCCTTTCTTTGTGATTTTTTTTTACCTATACTTCCATGAACCAATCAATTATGGTCTATTCGATGCAATTTTGATTAAGCTTTGTTCGTGTCAGCTACTCAACAATGTTTGATGTGTCCAAAAATGGTGGGAATTATACTTGAAGGTGGTCCATATTGAATATGGTGTGCAAGAAAAGGAATTGAGGGGTACTTATCTCCAAATAGTTGTTACCCATGACCTTAGTGATGCTCTAAGTCTTGTATCAAAGTATTCAAAGCTTTTGATGGGCTCTGGTGAGGTGTTCCTTTTGTAGATGCAACCATACCTTGTCACACACTTGAAACTTATGTGGCACCTAAAGTTTATCATAACATTGTTTATACGTTTCATTGGAACTATCCAAGATATCATGAACCTATTCGTGGATGTGTTGGATGCATTCAATAAACCTATTGGCTTTATTATCCTCAAACTATATGTATGTAAATTTTTCATGTGTATTCACAAAAGGCATGGAAACATCAATCAGACACAATGGTTGAAATCCCAGGCCCACTTAGAAGAGGTTGTGAATATTCAAGCTATAGATATCTCTATTATAGTTGTGTTTCACATAGTGAAGAATCTCATCCCATGTTTGTGGATGCTTTCAGTTGTACCTGCATAGTATGTGCACTTGCATCCTGTTGACGACCTTTGTTTGGCTATCAGTATGGGGGTGGAATGTTGTCAACTTGGTGATCTTAGTGTCCCACAATGACTAGAGGCTCGACTAGAATGAAGTTAGAAGCATGTTGTCCCAATATAATATAATGGTTTACATGATCCTAAAATTCACCCACACTCATTCGAAAAAGAGTTTGGTAGTCTTCTGTTGTGATATTCTTCTTGCAAGTAGAAAAAATAACCATCTTACAAAATCTATCAAAGACCTCAAATACACATTCATTATCATTCTTGGTATAAGAAAGTTCAGACATGTAATCCATGGAGATGGATTCCCAAGGTTGGTTAGGAGTAAGCAGAGGAGTGAACAAGATTTTCTCCTTAATGGTTGGCTTAGCGATGGCACAGGTAGTGCAGGATTTGGTATATTTTCTGACATCATGTCATAGTTTTGGCCAATAAAAAATATTTTTTAGTACTACCTTTTTTTTTCCAGATCAAAATGTCCAGTGATATGACTATAGTATGCCTCCCAAATCATCTTGGCACACTTTCTTGAAGGAACACAAAGGTGCCCCATTTAGCATAATAGTGTATCCTGGAGGTGTAAGTTTAGTATTTGCATGCCATAAATTAGCATCCAATATGTGGTGGTGAAGTTTGGATCATTTGTGTACAGTTGCAACCATCCAAAATTCTCACAGCCACAAGAGTTGATAATAATGGTCACTATCACAACCGAGGACTAAGTGAGGCAATTTACATCATTATTGGTGCTTTCCTTCTTCTATTTAACATTCAAATGAAATTGTTGCAGATATGTTAACTAATTATGTGGAACTCATTCTCCAACTTCCCTTGTGTCTACATAATTGAAGAGGTCAGTGATCTGTGTGGATGATCATATCCTTCCCCAGAATGTTCCATTTCCAATAATCCTACTTGAAGGAATACATCACTTTGTCATATTTTGGGTATCTCTGGATCATATCAGAGAGTGCCTCATTGTGATACGCTGCTAGATTCCCTTATTGGGTAAAAACTGCACCAATAACATAGTTAGAGGCATCTATATCAACTTCAAATGGTTGTTGCAGGTATGTCAAATTGAGTATTGGTGCAATGCAAAGGCGGTGTTTCAACTCAAAAAATTCCTTTTATTGGGACTCAAAACAGAAAAAAATTTATTTTTCTCTGCCCTTGATAAATTTCCTCAAAGGCCAAGTGATATGAGAGAATCCCAACATGAACCTTCAATAGAAATTGGAAAGGATAAAAAATTTGTGAAGCTCTATTAGAGTTGTCGAGGTTGGACAATCTGGAATAACTTGTATTTTAGCCAGATCCACATGCATGCATTTCTCATCAATGATGTAACCTAGATATTGGACTTGATTCATGCCAAAGATGCATTTCTCTAAGTTAGCACATTGTTTGTGTTGTTGCGGGGTTTGAAGGACCTGTCAGATATGTTGTGTAGAAAATACTTGAAAACTTTCATCTGCTAATGAGAGAAAAGTAATCAGAAAAGAAAAAATATTTCTCTACCAAAAATCTGTAGAAAGAAAACAATGAATAGAAACACAATCAAACATAGAACACAAAACATATCTTGGGATACCAACTGGTAAAAAACACTGATTTTTTGTATTAAATCAATTGAGAAATCTGACCTATTACATAGAATCTGCTTCAATCCTGAAGCTTCATGTAATATTGATCAACTCTCTACAAGACTTTGCCAATAATTACGAAAATAAGCTCTTCTAGGAGCTCTTATTTCCTAGGAAAAAAATACCCCTAAAAAATATGAATTTCTCTTATTTCCTTGTGCAATTCCTAAGAGAAATTTATCTGCTCAATTCTCAAGCCTCTATACATCTTATTCTTCTTCTTCTTCTTCTTCTTCTTTTTTCTTAATCCAAAAAAAGAAAAATCAAACTTTCTATTAATATCATAGAAGGTTACATAGTATATTCCCTTGGCATTCCAAAAAACTGGATGTTTTCCTTTCAACCATAGGAAAAAGAAAAACATGGAGTTGCAGCTATAAGAAAAAAATGCCACTGTTACCACTAGCCTTATCACAGTTTTCAAAATATAGCGCCTATATCAACCCTTAGGCTTTCCTTTATAGGAAAAACAATCCTAAATAGGAGTCAAAACTAGGCATTTTGCTGATTTTTACACAAAAAAACATCTGGGTAGTAGACACTATTCGAGATGTAATGAGTTTTGAATTAGGAAATAAAACCCCTTTGTTATCTCTCAGATCTCCTCTAAGGAGGAAAACAATACGAAACAAAGATAAGAGGAGTTGTAAGTATAACCCAAGTCTGTATTAACATTTAAAAACTATAGTTTGTAACATAAGGTAAAAACCAAAAAAAAAAAGATTGATTGATTTAACATTTAGTGAGCAAAAGGAGGTTTTTCCAGGCCCCATACTAAATCTCCATCGAATTATTTGATTACCCAGGACCCCATAGCTTGTTGTATGCCCTCCTTAGATAGGAGGTCTGCATCCATGTTTCGTTCCCTGTAAATGGGACAAGCAGAAATTTGATTAAAATATAGTTGTGGAATCTTTGAGTTCCAGTAAACCATTTAATGATAATCATAGAGTCTCAAGAGATCTGAACTGCTCTCATCTCAAAATGATTAAGCCAACATAGAAGAAAATTAAGAGCTTTGAGTTCTACAAAAAAAATTATTCCATTTCCTAATTCCACCGAGGCTTTGAAGGTCTTTCCAGAAGGGAAATGGATAGTGAGCCCTGCCCCACACTTGTCATGTAGGTTAGAGGCCCCATCAAAATAGGCCCATGGAATTTCACCCCTAATTTCTTCCTCCTTAACGATCCTGACCGGCTGGGTTTCATTGGGAATAGGAATATGTTCATAGATAGATGCCCCTTCTCATGCTAGGAAAGCAATAGGAAAAAAAGTGTCTTTAAAGATGACCCAGTTTCTGGCTATCCAGGTACCCCATGAGATAATAAGCAGGATATTCCTCACCTGGTCGTTTGGGGCTTCATTCCACCACTTTTCCCAAGCCTACGAGATGGAGGGACCTTCCCATCACTAGGAGAGGTTTAGATGCTGCAAAGTTTCTACCCATAATCTCATGTTAAAATTGTAGGATAGGAATAGGTGCTGAATGGAATCCTCATTCTTTTTTAACAAGGAGCACTAGCCCGGACCTATCTTGCCCCCTTTCTACAAATTATCCTAGGAAGGCACTTTGTTCTTTAAAATTCACTGGAAGAAGAGCCTCGATTTTGTTGGACCTTTGAGTTCCCACAATGGCTTATACCACCACTCCTGCTCCACCCACCCTTTCTGAGCCATTAACCATTTGTATCCAAATTTTGGTGCATATTGGCCAGTGGCTGAGTGTACCCATCACAGTTCATCTGATCTCTCATGAATACAAACATTTGTTCTGTGTAGCTCATTTATATATCCTTGCCATTTTACTCTCCATCTATCTTCAAGCTGTAGGGCCTCCCTTGAATTCCACGCTTGTCTCTAAATGGTTGACTAGCCTAATTTATCAATATGAATTAGATAAAGAATACCTCCACTTTCTATATGATCAATCAGATCTCTAGAGAGTGCATATCCCCCATTTCACCCTACCCAAGGGTCCTGGCCTAGTCTGGCATGTTCATTGTTCCCTACATGCCACGCCAATCCTTGCTCAATGATCCTAATAGAGGCCAGCATGGATTTCCAAAAAATCGAGGCATTTTCCACCTTCTTTGCAGGGAGGTGCAGCCAGGCTTTTAATGGCATAGGATCAATGTATTACCTCTTGATCACTGATGTCCATAAGTTCTCCAGGGTGATCAGCCTGCATCCCAATTTGGTCACTATAGAAAGGGTGAAGGAAGAGAGATCCTTTATTCCCCATCCTCCCCAAGCCTTTGGTCTCGCCACTTTCTCCCACACCACCCACGACATTACAAGTTCTACCTTTGATCCTGCCCATAGAAACCTGCCACATAGTTTGCTTATTTTTGAGAGTACACCTTTCGGGACCCAAGTTAAGGCATCCCAATACACTGAGATATCCTTTGCAACTAATTTGATCAGCACAAGCCTCCCTGACCTAGACAGCCATTTGAAGCTCCAGTGCTTCATTCTGGTCTCATTTTTTTCCACTATCCAGTGCCAGTCCTGGGTTCTATAAGAGTCAAGATTTAAATGGAAACCCGGGTACTTGAAACTGTCATTTAAATATTTAACTTCAAAGGGGATCACTTTAGATATTCTATCCACTTCTACCCTTGAAAACCCTTCCATGGTTATGGAGGATTTTTTACTGTTGATGCTTAAACCCATAGCCTTGAGGAAGAGATCCAGCACTGATTTGATTCGTCTGATGTCTTCACTACTTCCATTACTGAAGAGAAGGATATCATCTACAAAAATAAAATGGGTAATGGATAGGTTGATTGCCACTTCTATTCCTTTCAGTTCTCCTCTACTTTTTGCATCGTAGATCATTTTACTTAGGCCTTCTGCTGCGAGGAGGAAGAGGAGGGGTGATAAGGGGCATCCCTGACGAAGACCCCTTTGAACTTGAAAAAAAGGAGTTGCAGCCCCATTGATCAGAATGGAAATACTGGTAGTGATGATGCACCCCATCACCGAGTCGATGAAGTCATTCCTGAACCCCAGATGGGTCAAGAGCAGTCGAAGTTACAACCAACTTATTCGAGCATATGCCTTTGATAGATAAATTTTCAATATTGATCCTTTATTCTTGCTTCTCTTGAGGTTGTGCAGAGTTTCCTGAGCCACCCCCACCACCTCATGAATTTTCCTTCCATCCAAAAACCCAAATTGTTCCATAGAGATGTTTTTGAGAGGAAAGGATTTATGTGAGTGGCTATCACCTTTTCAATGTTTTTGTAAATGCAGGTGCAAAGAGAAATAGCACTGAAATCCTAAAAATATTTAGGGTCCTCCTTTTTGGGGATGAGTGCGAGGAAAGTGGAATTGAAGGACTGGTGGATGTTGCTGGTGATCCTTGACTCTTCTACCACCCTAAGCAGATCCTCCCCCAGGGATTCAAAGAAGTGTCGAAAGAATTCCATCGTTCGTCCATATGGGTCAGGGCTTTTTTCCTTCTAAATTGACTTAAGAATCCCTTCCACCTTCTCTTTCGACACTAGATCCGTTATGTTGTCATTCCCTTCCTCTTCAACATATCTGTGGAAGAATTGAGCCACTCTAATCACTTCTGATATTGAGGGCTCTATTGGGGCTTTGAAAAATGATTTGAAATGATTGCATCCTAGACTTGAAGGATTTTGCAGTTCCCCCTTCCTCTAATTACATCCCCTAAATGGTATTTATATTTTTGCGACGTTTTTCATAATTCTGGAAGAAACTAGTATTCTCATCCCCTGCTGACTGTTACACAACATTTTGTCACCGTCCCTGAAATCCCCGTCCTGCACATTGGAGGATCATTTGTGTGACCAATAAGAAGTGGCATGCCTTGCGAAGACCATCATTGCATCCCTTTCCATGAGGACAACATTCCTTCTATTTAAAATTCCTTGAGCAGACCTTCAAAAACACTTGTTTGTGCCTTGGCGTTAGTAGCCCGTTATGCCCTCACGGCAATGAGGAATATTAACACTGGACCCCGCACCAGTTGGCACTCTGTCCTAGTTATTTACCCATGCCAAGATGTTTATGGAATTTTTTTAAAATATAGAGGCGAAGTTTCTATCCTAACAACCTCATGGGCAAGTCAGCTGGAGTGGTTTGACTGAATAACCAAGGACTTCCTCCTTTGGCATCTTGTTTCCACCTTTTGGGGAGACCTCCCAAAGGAAAAGGCCTCTCTTCCACCATTGTAGGGATCCCAACCTCTTCCTTTCCCTCTATAAATAAAGCTATCTCTCATACAAAAACTAGTTGAACACTAGAATAGAAAGCTGAGTCATCATAGTCAAATTGTTGAAGAGATAGAACAGAGAAAGAGAACCTTGGTAGAGAGAGAGAGAGCTTAGGCTTCTGTCCTCGCCTCATCCCTATTCCCGACAATCATTCGATATGCGCTTCGAATGAACCCCGCTGAAGGAGACAGTGATGTCAAGGCTCTAGTTGTAACTCTTTCTTCTATTAATACATATACATGACTATTGTATGGTTCCCATCTTGTGTTAATGTCTTTTATTTGATGCAATATGCTTAACCCTCCTTGACTGGTTAGTAATCATGACTGAGATCAGTGTTTTGTATGCTCCTCTTATTTTTTGATCTTCGTGCAGGTATCCGAGTATCATTTTGGAAGGATCGTGACCTGCCAAGACAGAGATCAAGAGGCCACCACCACGACAGCCACGACAACAATGTTGGACTCCAAGTAGGCCAATCCACCTTGTCCTTTTCATTCATTAATTATGAACCTACACTTTAGCTTGTCCCTTTGTTACTCAACCCACTCTAGGGCTAGAGGGATCATCTCTGTCCACAGAGAGGATTTATCTGCATAAAAAATTGGCGACTCTACTAGCGATATTACAAGTTTTTCGTTTCACCCTTATCGAGTCGACTTTAGTCATTTGCTTGCTGGTATGTCTTTTCTGGTTTTCTTGATTGTTTAGAGTCCTCTTCTTCAACTCCAGAGTATCAAGATTGACCTTTTCTCACTGGTTTTCCCTTTTATCCCATATATATCTGGCTTGGCGTGATTTTTGGTTGAACAGTCACGCTAATTGGTGCATGTTGCTTGTGTTGCAATAGCGCCAACCCCTGTTTGACACGGATTACCGCCTTACCATCGCACTGAATCCTGTAGGGTTTGGTTTGACCTCTCCCTTGAGTTTTTGGTCAGTTGTGCTTGACTCTGGGGTTTTTTTTATTTGAAACTGAGTCTTTGGGATTGTTTTGACTATCATAGGCTTGCTCTTCTAAGTTGTTTGTCCATTCTCTCGTCGATGCAGTTTATGGCCTTAGGGTTTCTAAGTGTCTTAGCTCACTGAGCCTTCTGATTGGAGATTGAGTCTTTTTTATTCTTGTCAGCCTCATTCCCTGATCGATTGCATTTAGTCTTTCTTGATCCTTTGAGTGTTTAGTCTGGTTGAATGATCATTTCAATTTTCGTTTGATTCTTCTTCCCGCCATTCTGAGCATAGATCACATTGCTCGTTTCAGTCATTTTGAGATATTCCTATTTGTTTGGAAGAGTGCATCATTGGTTTGAGTGCATTTTTTTGTTTTTATCGCTTTCATTGAATCATTCAGTTTATCTCTCTACATTCACAATACTCATAAATAGTGTTTGCTTTGTTTTTTCATGTAATTTGTGCATTGTGTGCTTTATTTCATTGAAAATTAAAAAAAAAAAAATGCATTCTTTCGTTTGTAAAAAATATGAAAAATTCTTTTGCATAACTAGTGCTTGATGAACTAGGAAAGAGTTTTTCATTTTTGGTTTGATTGTATTAGATGCATTAGCGGACTTCTTCATGTGATTTCATTGTTTGCTATCATTTGAAAGACCTCTATCATTCTCTTAATTAGCATTCACTGAATGGAAAATGGTGTTCGTTTGCATATAGCTTGCATTTAGGAAATTCAAGATCAAAATTCGGTAACGCCTTGGAACTGAAACATTAATTAAAGATAAACTATAAAATATACTGAATTAACCTAAGGAAATATTGGAACCTAAAGCAAACATTTTAGTGGTCTAGGCTAGAGACGTGTTCCGACATCTTTAAACCTAGTAGTTGTCATTCACCATCTGGCTTTAGACAGTGCTAGTACGGACTTGTGCTCCCCTTACCGTCGAGTGTATAAAGAGAGACCCCTATAGGTTCAAATCCTTTATCCATAGGAAGCCAATTCTATCGCCCTGTAATCGTGATACACCGAACACAACATTCGGGGAGACTACCTGCACGTATGTTAAGTCCTTGGTCATTTCTCTTTCATTTGATCACCAAGGTGTATATGGCAGTTCACGGAAACTTGGTACACCCTCTTGCTTAGATTATATGAGTAGTCATTTTGGTCTTTTAGTGACTCTCTAAAATTGAAAAGATCATCGAGCACTTGTCCTTTCACGCTCGTTTAATTTGAAAGTGATGGAGTCACCTTTTGCATGTTTCTCGACTCTTAAAACATGAAACGGCAGAGTTTTGTTTTAGTGTCTTAAAATTAACTGTCCATGAAATATTCCTGGTTAAATTTATCTTCCTTAGTATTTTTTTTTAAGGTTGTTTCCAATGGAAACATTTCCGGAGTTTACCAACCAAGGAATTCCCTTCGAAGGGAATCTTGGTCCTTTTCCTACTTTTGATAATGTTGGTGCTCCTTATATGGCAACATTGTCCCTACCTCGGTTAACTGTTGGGTTGCCTATTTGGTTATTCTTGACCTCTAGTCTCGAGTGTTCCACCCACTGTACAACCATCTCCTCCACCTAAACAACATCATGTTGATTCTAAGGTGGACCTCTCCCCTTCTTCACATATTTCTTCATCCTCCTCTTCTACTTTGCCTGGTGACAGTCTGGATTCTAGTAACAAGGTGGCTAAGAAGAAGAAGAAGAAGAATTCAGATAAGAGAGAGGCCAACTCTACAGCTATTGCTCCTAAGATGCCTTCCCTTGATCAACCATCCAACCTTCCACGAAAATTAAAGTTCCCTTTCAATTTGTGCAAGTGCGACCACCTTCTTCGAGATTGGCCCAACATCCCCAAGGTGCTCGAGGCATGGTCCGACGATCATCTGTCATTGTCTTTCGCTTCTCAAAGTCATGTTGGTGACACATCTTCAACTAGTACTGATAAGACTCGTAAGAAACAGGGTAAGATCATGAATCCCTATAAGTTGTGTGAAGGGCATCATCCCATTCACCTGTGTCCATATATGGATGAAGCCATAAGAGTGTTGGACAACCCTACTGTTTCTGCACCCTGCTTTCCAGTTGGTTACCAAAAACTTCTTTGATTCCTCCGCTAGTTGATTCCATGATCAGTAAAGATTCATCCTTGGTCGATCTCGTTCCCCCGAAAATTCAAATTCAAGAATCTGTTCCCAACCAACCATTGGTCATGGAACCGATCGATCTAAACCCGCCTATGGTTCATCAGGTTTTTTCCGTCGAGAGTGTAGATTTTAACCCTGTATAGAAATTATCTACAAACAAATCTTAAAAACAGAAAATAAACAGTAGCGAGAGCATAAAACATAAAACAGATAAACACAGAGATTTTCCCCTGGATCCCAAATCGGGATGACCAGCTTGATTTTTTTCATTATATTCCTTTTAGTGTTACAACACATATATATACATGTCGAAGAATACATAAACCCCAATCCATTAACCTTGGATTATAACATAACCGTAGTTCCCTTGACCAGATCTACAAAATACTAGGGGCCGAAAGCCATCATGCCCCAAAACCATGTGCAAAACCATGCACAAAACCATGGGCGGGTCTGTCCACCGAAAAATAAGGACCAAATTTTTTTTCTCGGGGCATTTCCCCGGACCCCGACAGGGGGGGCTATCGCCCCCACTGTGACCCCCCCGTATGTTGCACCCGACGCAATGTACAGGGTGGGCTATCACCCCCCCGTGCGTGACTAATCGTGGAAATAATATAACACAAACCCAACAGAGAGTGACTCACGTACCTCTCACATTATTCTTGTTTATTCAGATTCCTTAGACTTGGAGAAAGATTCTCCCATCCCTATAGATCAAGAAGCTTCTCTTCCTGTTCCCATGATGGAGGTCCCAGAAGATGCTCCTCTTGCTCCTGTAACACCATGGGATGGCCATCTCATTTCTATGGAGCCCCTTCCAAGTAGTTTGGTCGCTTCCTTTGATTGGAGTCGATTTGTGGGATACCATCTTCCTTCTTATGTGCCTTTTGAGATCACGGTACATGCCTTTGATATGGTCGTACCTAGCATGATTATAGATGAAGGCGCATCTGTTAGTGTGTTGTATTCAACCACTTGGAAAGCTTTTGGTTCTCCACCGCTTGTGCCTATTACATAGAATCTATTGGCATTTAACAAAAGAACCAGTCAACCATTAGGGATCCTTTTGAATTTTCCTATTACTTTGGGAGGGAAAACCATCTATATAAATGTGATGGTTGTTCCAGGCCCCTTGGATTTCAATTTACTCTTGGGGGATGATTATGCTTATGCCATGGGTGCGCTTGTCTCTTCCCTCTTTCGTGTGATCTGTTTTCCACAAAAAGGTCGGATCGTGACCATTAATCAGCTTTCATTCTTTGGTCCTGATGTGGCAGTTGGCCCGCCATCGTCTCTTCCAGATCTTTATCTGCCGGCTGTATCTTCCCCCCCACAGGTTAATTATGTGGTTACCTGTCCCATACCTGCATTCAGTGATAGTGTCGTTGTGCATCGTGTGTAGGGGCATTGGGTCCTGACTTCCAAGATTTTTTCCTCCCATCAGATGAACACCTCTTGGAAGCCATGACTTCTTATTCGACATGATAAGTTTTTTTCGGAGCACAGTTCATTTCTTGTGTCAAGCTCCTTAAAAAATGAAACAAGGTCATCGGAGCACGATTCGTTTTCTTGTGTCAAGATCCTTAAAAAATGAAACAAGGTCATCCGAGGATTGTTCATCTTCTATGTCAACCTCGTTAAAAAATGAATTAGCTCATGAAGATAGTTCTTTTAATGTGTCAACCTCGTTAAAAAAATGAAACACGTTCTCATTCAATTCAAGTCTTTGATACGATCTCGTAAAATCCCAGTCGACTCTTTCTCTTGATCTCGTAATTTGAACCTTCACTCCATCTGCCTTTCATATGGACTGAAGATTGGTGGGCATATACCTCGAATCAAGTCACCATGCTAGGGGCATGCCCATTTTTCAAGCACAGTTTACCTTTGTTTTAAGCTTGTGTAAAAAGTGAAACCAATTTCAAGAAGAGTTTCCTAATTTCAGGCTTGTATAAAAATGAAACCATTACCATTTTAACTCTCGTGATTGCCATTTTATCAACCTATTTTGCCAAATGAACCTTGTTTTTCTCATTGTATCGTCCCCATCTGCTTCAGCTGTCATAAACATTCACTTGGTTGTTTCACCCATTCCTGAGGAACCACTGTGATGAGTGGTCTTGTTGGCCAGCCTCTTAACCTTTACTTGTTCTGAGCAGTTCCACCATCACCAAAACCACTTGCTACCCTTAATACCACTCGTTCCTCTAGGAGGAGTCAACTTTCATCTCTTTTCTGACTCTAAAAAATTTAAAAGACTATCGAGACTCGTGTGTTTTTGAACTCGTTAAAGGCTGTGAAACATCATTTACCGAGTATACATTTACCCCTTTTTCAGGCTGGGATAGATTATTTACGAAAAAGGAATACCTTAGCCTATCGCAACTAAGAGGCTCTTTCAGATATTGTTTTATACCTTTTCAGATCTCTGAGACTATTTACGAAAAGAGACATGCTGGAGTTTTCTTTTTTTCTTCTTTTCAAACTCTCTAAACATGAAAAGATGTTGAGTTCTCCCTTTGTCAGACTCATTAAACCTTGATGACATAGGAAATCATCACCATGACATTACTCGAGTTCCTCCTTCCCAGGGCTCGTAAAATGTACTAGGTTGGATTTTTCCGAAGGAAAACTTATATTGCAAGCATATGCTATCCCCTTCAAGCTTGTTTTAAAAAATAATTAGGGTACTCACCAGAAATGGTGGGGGAAGATGGAACCAGTCTTTAGTTGTGTTGGTAGTATGTCGCTCTTCAGCATGACACTCGTCTGCATTTGTGTCAGGTTGGGGACATCTCATTTCATCATTTTTTTCCTCCATGGTTTTGGGTAATCTATTTTGACCTCCCATCTTCTCTTTGCCACGTCATCATAACCTCATATCCCTTGATGTCAAATACTTCCAAATCTAGAGTCGTGTCGCTGATATGTTCAAGATAATTTTTTCCTCTGCAGTTTTCAACCTCCCTCTGATTCTTTGTTGGTCTTGATTCCCTATCATCATGTTCCTTTGTCTCGTGTCAATGATGTGTGAAAAATTATGGCCCTCCTTCGACCAGGTCACTTCCTGTCGACTTCAGCTCATTATCCAGGAAGCTGATCTAGAGACTCCCTTCCAGTACCTTGCAGCTTGCATGCCTTAATGACAGGTTCTTCGTATTTGACGATAGGTCCACATCATTGGCCTTCGATCGAGTGATTCTAAAGGTGTTTGATGCTAGCTCACTGTTCACATTCCCTGGATGTTACCTGTTGTACCTTGAGAACCATTTTCATTATTGGTGGTTTCTCTCGCGCCTGTTAACAGCTTTCATCATTGGCTAGTAATCAAGTGATTTTCTTGCATGTTCGACTTCAGCTCACATATTTTCATGCTTGAATTTGTACTTGTTTGGTTTGAGATGGACCGCAAGACCCTGGATTTTGTCTGATAAGGTAGAGGCTACGGGATATTGTATTTTATCATGACTTATTGCATGACTCTTTTGATTGGATGGTTGTGACCATACCTGAGTCTATTTATTGATCCTTACTGCTGGATGGTTGTGTCCATACCTCGAATCTCAGTTTATATATACTCCATTATGGATGGCTACGCCCATACCACATATTCATGTTTCAGAGATATCAGTTTTATGTGTAATTGCAGGTCTTTTGATGGCAGTGTTTGGTTTGAACGCGTTCTCGTAAAGTATTTCACCCCTCCTCCTCTCTCAAACCTCATGCTTTAGGGGGCATCTGTTAAACATCATTTTTTTACCGTCCCTGCAATCCCTGTCCCGCACATTGGAGGATCATTTGTGTGACTAATAAGAAGTTTCATTCCTTGCAAAGACCATTGTTGCATCCCTTTCCATGAGGACAACATTCCTTCTGTTGATTATTCCCTTAGCAGACCTTCAGAAACACCTGTTTGTGCCTTGGCGCTAGTAGCCTGTTATGCCCTCGTGCCAATGAGGAAGATTAACACTGGACCCCGCGCCAATTGGTGCTTTTTCCCAGTTAGCTACCCATGCCAACCTATTTATGGAATGTTTTTTAAATATAGAGGCAAAATTTCTATCCTAACAACCTCATGGGCGAGTCAGCTAGAGTGCTTCGACTGAATAACCATGGACTTCCTTCTTTGGCATCTTGTTTCCACCTTTTGGGGAAACCTCCCAAAGGATAAGGCCTCCCTTCCACCATTGTAGGGATCCCAACCTCCTCCTTTCCCTCTATAAATAAAGCTATCTCTCATACACAAACTAGCTGAACACTGGAATAGAAAGTTGAGCCATCATAGTCGAATTTTTGAAGAGATAGAACAGAGAACGAGACCCTTGGTTGAGAGAGAGAGCTTAGGCTTGTGTCATCGCCTCATCCCTATTCTAGACGATCATCCGAGACATTCTTCAACTGAACCCCGCTGAAGGAGGCTGCAACATCAAGGCTCCGATAGTAACTTTTTCTTCTATTAATACATATACATGACTATTGTTTGGTTCCCATCTTGCGTTAATGTGTTTTATTTGATGCAATATTCTTAACCCTCCTTGAATGGTTAGTAATCATGAATGAGATCATTGTTTCATATGTTGCTCTTGTTTTTTGATCTTCGTGTAGTTATCCGAGCATTGTTGCGGAAGGATTGTAACCCGCCAAGACAGAGATCAAAAGGCCGCCACCACAATAGCCACGACATCAACGTTGGGCTCCATGTAGGTCAATCTACCTTTTCCTTTTCATTCATTAATTAGGAACCTACACTTTAGCTTGTCCCTTTGTTACTAGACCCACTTTAGGCCTAGAGCGATTGTCTCTATTCGTAGAGAGGATTTACCTACATAACGCTAACAACCAGATTTCCCTACTTTTGACGTGCCACCTTTATTCATTTTCAAGTAAAATTTTCTTTCTTGTTGATTGTAGGCTCTTTATTCTATCCCTCGTTTCATTTGATTAATATCCCTCACCCTCTAGTTTCTCCAAGTGGTCCAATTCCTCATTAATCAACCAAAGGGCTCCCTTCTCCCTGACTTTTTTCGCTTTTTCCCACTCCAAATTGGCCTTTTTATTCTGTTTGAGATTCTCCATGAAGTAGATGCTCTTTTTTCCATGTCCAACCTCCTCCCCCTTCCTCCAGGTCTCTTTGAATATTTTATTGAACAACTCATCCTTGAGCCATGAGGAGTTTAACTTGAAAGGAGATCCAGGTTTCTTATGGGGTACCTTCATTTCCAGGAGAATGGGAAAATGGTCTGAGACACCCGCTTCCCCTATCCAATGTCAGAAGGCAAAGGATCAAGCTACCAGCTCCTCTTTAAGAAGAAACCGATCCAGATTTTTTGTCAACCTGTCCTCTCCAACTATTTTGTTCCTCCAGGTGGATCTTGGTTTGATTAAGTTGGCATCCACCAGGAGTGAAGAGACCATCTTATTCAAGAAAAAATTAGTGAGGGCATCCACTCGAGAAGAGGGGCCCTAGGCTTCAGAGAGCCCTAGATAAAAATTCAGGTCCCCTCCCAGAATGAGGTTTGAATCTTTCAGACAAGACTTGGAAAACAACTTATTCCAAAAAGAGACCCTTTCCATGCAAGGTCCATATACATTAAGAAGAAGGAGGGGGTATCAGATATAATTGCAGTAGACTTCCATTGCTAAAGCATTGTCCGTTCCCCATGAGGAAATCTCCTTTAGTCTTCTAGAATTTATACCCATCGCCAAACCCCCAGACCTTCCTATAGCATCCAGAGCCTGAAAGGACCAACCTGGGAACATTCGAGAAAAGGCTCCAAGAACTTCACTCCCCCCCCCTCCCCCAAAGTCTCTTGAAGTATAAGAACATCCAACTCATAGGACTTCATCAAGGACTTAAGTGCTATTTTTTTGGGTTGATTAGCAAAACCCCTGCAATTGAAGGATAGAATAATCATTGGTAACCCAGGGAGGGGGTATGAACTACTCTAAGCACCCCTGACAGAGAAAGTTGTTTCCCATCAACAATGTGAAGTTTTTCCCTAACCTGGGCTTTGGATAGGTTTGATTTCTGACCCCTCGCCTTTCTGGGGCCCATCGAGAGAGGCTGAGGTCCAAGACCACCCACCACATTTTGAGGCATAGGCTTCTTGTCCCTGGACCTTAGGTTATAAGGATGTTTTTCAGGAGGGTAGGACAAGGAGGGGGGAAGCAACGACCCCAGGGTGATAGGAGTATCAATGAGGAGATGACGAATAGAGGTAATGATATTGTCCAAGGTCTTCAAAACAAAATTCATTTGCATAGATTCCATTAGGATAGGCCTGGAGGGCCCAGGACTTGAAAGAAAAAAATTAGAAGTAAATAAAGAGGTACATGGAGAGACGACAGGGTCCAGGATCGTACCCTCCCACTGAGGTGCCGAGGTCACGACATCTACAGGATCAGATGGAATCGAAGGCTTCTCCTCTTGCTGGATTTGTGTGATGGGCCTTCTTGGTTATGTCTACATGTCTTGAGGTCCCTCTTCTGGCTGCTTCCCACTTTCTCCCTCTAAACCTTCCATCGGCTCCCCTTCGACTTCTCTGAGATCCTCTACTTCTTCTGACCCTTTTGGCATTCGGATCGCCCTCTTCTGCTTCGTTCTTCTTCGGTAGCATAAAGGACATCCCTTAACTAGGTGACCATATGTGTGGTAGCAGTGGCAGCGGAAGGGCATATGTTCATAGTCGAGCATCTGAGTGAAGTAAGGTCCTTGTACTTTAGGTGTATCTCCTCGGCTAGACCTTATTTTAGGTTAAGATTGACCAGAATTCTTGTTGCACCCTTATCCATGGTCTAAAGGTAAGACATATCCACTTCTAGGAACTTCCCTAGGGTGTTCCCTATAGATATAAAAGTCTATTCCATCCAGAAAGGAACAAGTAGTTCTGGAAATTTAACCCACACCGGGGTTTCCTCAATTTTCTACCTTTGTGCATCAAACAACGAAGTCCACTTCCTAAATAGTATAGATCATTTCCCAAAGTTCCAATTATGCCTCAAAACCCATTCCAATGATTCATTCTTTGCAAATTTCATCATAAAGCACCCTCAAGCAAGGGTTTGGACTTCAACCTGTCTCTCCGGAGCCTTTGACCACACTTTTGTGGTCCGTTCCGAGATGTACTTGCTATGAATTTCCTCCCTTTGGCATGGCCTACTAGAATTGTTTCAAAGGCTTCCATCAGTTTTTATATATGAATATCAACCCCAAGGACATAATATGGGCTCTCCTCCTTATTCCTGATCAACTTAGATTTATTTCTCTTATTTCCTGCAACCCCGATCCTTCCTCCTTCCTCACCCTCCGGCAGGATTTGGAGAGCATATGGCCCTTCTGATTTGAGTGACCCAGGTTTCCTGTTGGCTTCTGTAATGTTCCAAATCTGGAACTTGTTGCTCCATCAGGAATATCTTCAGATATTCCAATTTCCTTCTTCAGTGAGCTATCACAAGTCCATTTCGGAGATTGAATGTTGTGGCATTTATAGGATATGACTCCTCCTAAAGAAGGGAGAGATCCTGAGGCTATTTGGCCCTTCATAGACTCTCTCTATGGATATGCAATATTCCACCTCGGGAATTTCTGCTACAGGGTCCTTGAGGATGCTGTACAAGGAAGCTGCTGCATAAATAAGAAAACCCACCACTGCGATGCCCTATAAAAACTCTAATAACATTCCCTTGCAGAAAATGAGCTCAAAGAAATTATTCTATATGGGTTATACAGATCTCCCCAAACTAGATCTCTAAAACAATGCTCAATGAGAGAGCTTACAGCAATATGTGAACATAATGTTAACTCTGCAATTTTTAAATGCACCATAAGAGGGAAAATGCTACAGCCATCATTATATTATGATATCAGCAGTAAAATACAAGAAATATCATGAGGGACAAGCCACTCAAACTTTAAGAGCCAACCTCCAATGAATAAACAACAAAGTACATAATTTGCTGCAACTCCATAAAATGCTGGAGAGCAGTGACTGTGCTATCTCTATGAAGGTATGAGCTTCTGAATATGAATGAAATAAAAATTTGGCTGAAGGAGTACAAGAAATAACCCAATAACAAAGAAATGATCTGAAGTACAGGATTTCTAGCCAATCTAGGAGAGATTGATAGAAATGTCGGAGAAGACCAAAAATGTGACAACTGAGTTGTCACTGCAACTGATGAAAAATATAAATGAGGCCATGGCAGATCTGAAATGTAGATTCCCTCCTCTGATAATTTCTCCAAGCTAGGTCTGATCCCTTTGTCTCAAAAACACTCCTCCTTTGAAGCACTAGAACCCCTCTCTCACTGCCTCCTCTGAAATAACGCAGTTTCCTCCATGGAATGCGCAGTGGGAGATGATGGAATGTTGGCCTATGCCAACATATCTGATATGAAGCCCGGGAATCCTCCTTGCAGGTCCTCCAATGAATAGATCACTCCTCCACTGAAGAAAACAAGACAAGAGAGACTCCATGAGTTCCTCTCTTGTTGCACCCAGCAACACAACGTCCTCTCTGCTGCAGAGCTAATGCTATAGGTGATGAATGTAGCTGTGGCCAATGCCGTATTGAGTAAATGTAGCTCAATCCTCATCCTTCTTTGAGTAAGAGGTATGGATTCTTGATCGGGAACACCCTATTGCCCGAGGGCACCATCACCCTGCTAAATAGCCCGGGGATGCAAGCCTTTGCAGAACCAAGTCTGAAACTCCAAGACATGTATGCAAATGGGTTGCCTTCTCCTCCTTATAAAGAAAGGTAAGTCTTCTCCACCATGGTCCCACCAATTAGGGTTTCCACCCTCACATGAGTGTCTTCCCTCCAAAACTGTGCAGCTTCTCTAGGAAGCCTCTCCTCCTTGGGCAACGTTGTTGACTTTAGTCAAAGATGATTAATCCAAGTGAGCTGGGTTCCATTCACAGCCTTACATGTTTATTTCAGTTGCTTATTTGCCTCCTTTTCACATAAGGAGTTTTATTTCTTCATCTAAAAGCGGCTAAGGTGTCTCCTTCCCCATTTTATTATGCAAAAATAAAATGTGTAACTATAATGTTCCATTTTAGCTTGAGGCTAAAAGTTGGGAACATTACAGTCTTCCCCTCCCACATGTTGCTTTCCCTCAAGCAACTTCATAGAGAGAACAAAAATTCTCCCCCTTCTTCTCTGATGGCCTCCTCATCAATGATCTCCACCACTGCTCAAACATGCTGCAATAAATCTGTCCTTCAATGCTCTCTCCCAAGTATGCAAGCTGAAAATGATGCTCCTCATGGAAAGGTAGAAGGTGTAGTGGAATCCTTCTTGCTGTGCTAAGGCCTCCTTAAGGTAGGAGTGATGATATGCATGGGAAAATTTTGCTCCCAATGATGATCCTCTCATCCATGCTATCATCCAAATGAAAATCTCACACCCGCTTTCTGCAATTTGTTGGGGTTGAATGGAGAGTTATTTTTTTTCCCATGATGACCCTCTCTCCATTTGTGGTGTGCATTTGGGGCTGCATTTGTCTTTGGGCTGAAATGGTATGGCCTCCAAGAATGGCCCAAGCTACCCCATCAAGAAAATAAGACATGAAATGCCTTTGCAAATTTTCCAAGTGATCCCTCCCACAAGAAGGTACAAGTAGCAATGTGGCAATCATGGTTTTCCCATGGTATATCTTGCAACATAAAACATGTATAATGGGGAGAATCATGCTCCCAATGGGCTGTACATCCAATACTCTCCAAATAATGCTCCTCATGAGTGTACAAACATCAGAGATACAAGGAGCAATACACAATGAAAGCAAGTTGTCAAATAACAACCAGAGAGTGGTTCAAAGTTCCACTCATGGAACTTGCGCAGTGCCTCTTGGCCTACCTCAAAATCACAAATAACAAGTGCTATACTAGCCACTTGTTTTTTTCCACAACATCTCCTCATAAGATCAAAACATGAAAATACCATTTGGTGCCAATGATGCACACCAAGGAAAATGTGGCATCCTCCATAAACACTATAAGAATGGCCAATCCCACTGTTGCAATTGGTTGTAAGTGCATCCTCATGAAAAATGCAAGAAGTAACAAGCCTCCTTGATACATCATGCTCCTCAATCAATGAAAAGAAGTACAATACAAAATATGAAATTATACCTCCTCCATCTTGCACTAGAGCTCTTGAGCTGAAATGGCTCAACATGAAAATTTCCCTCACCTCCAATGAGTAGGGAAGTGGCTGTGATGTTCCCTCCACCATCAATCGGGCTATGCATCTATCCATATGCTAATTTATATCAATCTAAATTCCCTCCCAAGTGAACTCCCCTAGAAAATCAAAGTATGCATCTAAATGCACAACTAGGAAGTCCTCATGTGTTGCATGCAATAGTTCCTCCTTGAAACTAGAAACTCTAGTCAAGAAGAGTCTGCCATGATGATAGATGATCATATCATCCACTAAGTATCTGCCATCTCCATCAGGGCCAACCAAGATCATGCAATGCACCAAGATCCTGGGGAATACTCAACCAAAACTGAGTCCTCCATCCTGGATCAATCCTCCACATAGACAACGCTGGTGTTCTGCAATATGGTGCTCCCCTCACGTTGTTGCCTGCTACCTTGACACCCCCCATGCCAAAGTCATCCTCCAAGTTTCTGCCATGCCCATCATGCAGCTACTCATGCTCAAATAGAAATGATGCTCTATGAAAATGAGCCTCCCATGAGAGACTATCACCTCCAAAGAATCTCCCGATCCTGGCCAATGTAAGCATGAGTGGCCTCCATCTACTCCAATGCATGAAAGAGTCCTCCCTCAAAGGAAGTAACCTCCCTCTCACCAAAACTATGTAGCAGTCATCCTGCATCATGAAGATGCTATCTTCCACCTTTGTAGCAGCTCTATCTGCGCAGTAAAACTAATGAGAATGGGTGGTACTAAAAATGAGAGAGTGTATCCCTCCTCCTTGTGCTTATCCCCAAACTCTCTGCATTGTGTTGGATTCCTCTAATGTCTCCACCTCTCCAGAATCCAAGAGTGGTGAACCAAATGACATGATGCCTCTCATCATCTCTAGATCAAGTGGCCTCCTAGGTGGGAAGCCTCAAAAGGTGAGACATCAAGATCTGAAATAGACTACATGTATGAGTGGACTGATTTGTCCCTCTCTCCTTTGCGCAGTGCAGTCTCTTTCCCATGTGCATAAAATTTTTGAAATAGATAAGGGAGAATGCTCATCATCCCTTCATGCTAATCCTTTTTCTCTTCTTCCTCCATCTCACAATCCCCGGCAATGCTACATATGGATCCGGAATTGTGCCTTGGTACCCACACGTAAAAATATTTGGAACTCCTTGCAAAGACAGAAGGGCTCCTCTAGTGGAAGCAATGGCTCCCCTTTCACCTCCATGTGGTGATGGATCTCCTCCTAATGTGACAGCGTCGTTGGTTCTTTCCAATGTATGCAAAGTGTTTGTGTTTATGACACAATGAGTTTCACCAAGTTTTTCCATCAAACCCTTAGTGAATGCATCATATGTTTTTACATTTGCATGAAAATGAAAAATGTAACCTTCAAACCAACAATCATGAGCCATACCTTGAGTTGCAGCACTGCTCCTCCCATGGCCTCATTTTCTTCCTCTACTCCCTTGCAATTCAAGTGAACAAAGGACTGCGATGTGGATCTGCATGTGTGGTTGAATGCTCACACCCTTCATGAAAGTAGCTAGGATTTGTCCCATCAACAAACCCTCTCAGAAAATTTCTCCAAATTTCCATTTCATCAAGATCTTCAATAATCTCCTCAATGGTCTGGAAAAGAAGAAGGGGAACCTCCTCTTCCATCATTACTCTTCCCTTGTTTCCTCTGTCAATCTCCTCTCCTTGGAGAGAAGCTCCTCTTGCTAATGGAAATATTGTGCACAGGCTGAGCCAAGATTGATGCTCTGATACCACTGTAATGTTCCAAATCTGGAACTTGCTGCTCCATCAGGAATATCTTCAGATATTCCAATTTCCTTCTTTAGTGAGCTATCACAAGTCCATTTCAGAGATTTACTGTTGGGGAATTTATAGGATATGAATCCTTCCAAATAAGGGAGAGATCCTGAGGCTAGCTGGCCCTTCACAGACTCTATCTATGGATATGCAATATTCCACCTCGGGAATTTCTGCTACAGGGTCCTTGAGGACGTTGTACGTGGAAGATACTACCTAAATAAGACAACCCACCACTGGAATGCCCTAGAACAACTCTAATAAAACTCCCTTGCAGAAAATGAGCTCAAATAAATGATTCTAGATGGTTTATACAGATCTCCCCAAACTAGATCTCTAAAGCAATGCTCAATGAGAGAGCTTACAGCGATATGTGAACATAATGTTAACTCTGAAATTCTAAAATACACCATAAGAGGAAAAATGCTACAACCATCATTATATTATGATATCAGGATTAAAATACAATAAATATCATAAGGGACAAGCCACTCAAACTTTAAGAGCCAACCTCCAATGAATAAACAACAAAGTACTTAATTTGCTGCAGCTCCATAAAATGTCGGAGAGCAGTGGCTGCGCTGTCTCTATGAAGGTATGAGCTGCTGAATATGAATTAAATACAAATGTGGCTGAAGGAATACAGGAAATATCCCAATAACAAATAAATGGGCTGAAGTACAGGATTTCTAGCCAATCTAGGAGAGATTGCTGGAAATGCCGGAGAATACCAAAAATGTGACAACTGAGTTGTCACTGCAACTAATGAAAAATATAAATGAGGCCATGGCAGATCTGAAATATAGATGCCCTCCTCTGATATTGTCTCCAAGAAAAGGGTTGATCCCTTTGTCTCAAAAACACTCCTCCTTTGAAGCACTAGAACCCCTCTCTCACTGCCTCCTCTGAAATAACGCAGTTTCCTCCATGGACTGCGCAGTGGGAGATGATGGAATGTTGGCCTATGCCAACAGATCTGATATGAAGCTTGAGAATCCTCCTTGCAGCTCCTCCAATGAATAGATCACTCCTCCATTGAAGAAAACAAGACAAGAGAGACTCCATGAGTTCCTCTCTTGTTGCACCTAGTAACACAACGTCCTCTCTACTGCAGAGCTAACACTGTAGGTGATGAATGTAGCTGTGGCCAATTCTGAATTGAGGAAATGTAGCTCAATCCTCATCCTTCCTTGAGGAAGAGGTAGGGATTCCCAACCGGGAACACCCTAGTGCCCGAGGGCACCATCACCTTGCTAAACAGCCTGAGGATGCAAGCCTTTGTAGAACCAAGTTTGAAACTCCAAAACATGTATGCAAATGGGTTGCCATCTCCTCCTTATAAAGAAAGGGAACTCTTCTTCACCATGGTCCCAAAAATTAGGGTTTCCACCCTCACATGAGTGTCTTCCCTCCAAAACTGCACGACTTCTCTAAGAAGCCTCTCCTCCTTGCACAGCGCTATTGACTTTAGTCAAATATGATTAATCTAAGTGAGATGGGTTCCATTCACTCCCTTAAGTGTTTATTTTAGTTGCTTATTTGTCTCCTTTTCACATAAGGAGTGTTATTTCTTCATCTAAAAGGGGCTAAGGTGTCTCCTTCCCCATTTTATTATGCAAAAATAAAATGTGCAACTATAACGTTCCATTTTAGCTTGAGGCTAAAAATTGGGAAAATTACAGCTTCAGGGGTCCTAACCCAGGTTAAGAGGTTAATGTTTTCCAAAAAAACCCTATAATACTAGCCCTCTTGGCAATGACCTACTTGCGCAGGTTAGAGTCTCACCTGAAGCAGTATGGGACGGTCCTGGAACCAAGTTTCCACACCCTGGAAGAGAGTGGGTACTCAAGGCAAACCGATATTCGCAAACCTTTTGGACTCGCAAAAAACAGGTCTATTCACAGGTTCGTTAATAGTATAATTCACAACTAATCATAATAGATCTATTACCATGCACATATCTAGTCAGTACCTTCTCATCCACATGCGTACCGACAATTAACAACACATAATATCATAAACGCATCTATAACAGATCACAAATATCATAACTCAAATATATTCATAGCATAAAAATATAGACGTATTCGCAGCATCAAACATATTCCAATGATTCACATTAACAATACATTGTAGATCCAGATAACACAGAGATACTTTAGCTATATCTGCATATATTAACATTCACAACCTAGTACAACCCAAAACACAGCTAACAGGGTCCGCACACAGCAGGACTAAGGATCTCTATGCACACAGCCAATAGGAGTCCTTACCCAAAACAACCCAAGAAATATCTAGCAGTTCGCACATAGCATCAGTCCAATTTCATGCCTACCTCTAGACTCCAGATATTCATCTTATTTATATCGACTTAGCCTACGTTTTCATGTGGTCCACAAACCATGGTTTGCGGACTCTAGGTCTACCCTTTGACCCATTATAATGCGTTAAGGGCTTTGACTTACCCCAAAACCCCTGCGTTAGACTAATTAATACAAAAATATACAAAATTCGCAGCTTTAGGGAGCCCCGTTCCAACAGGCCCCTAACACAATCTTGTTACGAGTCACAGCCTGGGTGGAATCTTCATTTGTTCTTTGAGCTGCTCCAGGGTAGTAATAAATGGTGGCAGTACTTACAGGTTCTACTCAGCAGCTTCCTGCACAATTTCGACCAGTTTCTGTTATGGAGGTTCTTTTGAAGCATTGGTGATTCTTTCAAGAGCTTGGTTGAACCGTTGGACTACCCCATCTATGTCCTGTGAGAGCTTTAGGACGTCCTCTGTCCAGGGTGTAAAATGGTTGTTGAGGATCTGCTTTTTGCGTTGGAGCACAACAATGTCGCTACGAAGCGTATGGCTAGTTTGGAGACATGCAAAGCGCTGAGTGGGAAAAAGGGTAGACATTGTTGCTTCCAGTCGTTCGAAGTCCTGCTCCTTCTGGGTTAATTCCTGATCAATTTCTCATAGGAGAGGATCGTGTTGTACCTGGGACCAAATTTCCATAGCTTTTTCTAGAAGAGCGACACCCTGGCTGACTTGCTCCAAGATAGTAGTAGTGACCTCTGCAATTAGTGTAGCCTGTTGGGCACGTTTCTCTGGGGGGGTCCCAAGCTAGAGCTTGGCCTGCAACGACGCAATCTAAAGCTCGAAATCGGACATGAAAATGGATACCTCAACCCTAGATGCCTTCAGAGTGGCTACCAGAGCCTCAACCTTGGCCTGGGGCTCTGCAGATGTAGGAATGACCCCAGGCAAATCATCACACAGTCGATCAAGTAGCTGTTCCAATGTATCCTACTGCGCGATGAGGGCAACATGCGCGGCCTGGATCAGGGCAGCTTTAGCAGCATGGCTCATAACATCCTGCTCGGCTGGGCTAAGGTGCTGCTATGCGCAGATTTCTCAGTGTTGTACTTCACTAATGAGGGTCATAAGTAGCTCACGCAACTGCTCGTTGGGTAGCCAAATAACATCAAGGTTGACTAGACCTCCCTGGACCTAGTAGAAGAGGTCGGCGGGTTCCATTGTAAGGGCGGCACCTGGGTGCTAACAGGGCCGACAAGCCATAGTGGATGGTAATGTCGTAATGGGGCCCTGCTGGCCTAGCGACCCTGTTTAATCCTTGCTTGTCGATCTCCCACTCGCTTTTCATTGTCAGTCGGGAGTCTCGCCTCACTTGAAGGTCGTCCAATCTGTCCAATGCAACCTTGTTCCATTCTTCCCAAGTGAGCCATTAATCAACAGCCACGGTGGTGAAAGCATCAAAAATATTATCCAGGTCATCCTCAATCAAGTTACTATCCACGTTGGTACGAGCCTTATTGGCCTTGCGCTTCTTACAAGGTCCTTGGGATGATTCACAAGTATGTTTGAGATTCGTAGGGACCGATGTATCTGGCATTTCTTCATTAGTGAAGGTCTCATCCAGCTGGGATTCTGGTGCCAACGTCACGGTAGTACTGCTAGGAGTCATTTGCAGTGGAATTCCTGGTGTTGCTGTTGAATCAGACAGAACAAAGGACCTGGGTACTACAGGGGTACTAGACATACCTGCTGCATGGACAACGGGAGGTGGGGCAGCTACTTGCCATTCCACTGGCCAAGTATCGATAACCCGTTGAATGTCAGCCTCAGTTGTTATGTATGGTAGATTAATCCAAGTATGCGCACTATGAGCCTGGATTTTCACCTCATGCATTGTAACCTGGAAGGCAACAATGTGTCTATACCTGTCATAGACTGCCAGGGAGACACATGGCTGGGAATCAATGGCTGCGAAGATACTGCCCTCGTAGAGTAGCCAGAAGGTATTATTTTCTTCAATACGCTAGGGGTCCTTGGAATCCCAAAGATTGGAAAATTGTGCTACTTCACACATGCTATGCTCTAGGGGTGAAAGACTGCATCTTCCGAGAGTTCCCAGGCCACTAACACAATCAGCAAGATCAGCCACGAGTAGTAGAATTATTTGCCTCACTCCTGAGTGTCAAGCACATTGTCAAGGAATTATTCTACCAGATACTAGGACTAATTATAATAGACACCCTTCACACACTGATCCGTGACTTGAATGACATGAGCAGGGGTAGAGGCGGCCTGACATTTCCGCATCATCTTGTAGGCAAGGATCTGAGTGCTCAATTGGGTGCCATGGTCCAAGATTGTATCAATATGGAAGCCACTTTTGTTACACTTAACCCTGTATGCAACTCAGACGGTTTTAGCGAGGTGATGCTCATATTTATTTCCTATGGCCTCTTGTGGACTGGGCCCATGCATCGGAAGGTCGGTAATGTGGTGAATGAGAGTAGCATCTATTGGTATGCAGTCTCGGATCCACAAAGAACCATCGTGAACCAGTACCAAGTTCGAGGGGAATTGCAAGGTTTTCTGCCTACCCACCGTGCTGTCCTAACCTTCCCTTTTCCCTTTTGCATGGTTGAGGTGGAAGCGACTTCCTCTGCTATAGGGGTTACTTTGAGAACTTCATCAGATTCTTCTTCCTCAGAGGTCGTCTCAGGCGAGGGGCCAACGAGGTTAGCACCAGGCATCCTAGCTTGGAAGGCAAATTCGACAGAGCTTCCGTCAGATGGTGCGACTTAAGAAGTCATGCGTATAACCTGAAGATGAAATATATCAGAGAATTTGAGGTCTGAGAAGCTAGGCCAGGTCATAAACCTCGTGGTCTGAATAGTCCCTAATTTATGGTCATCTTGAGGGGAAATCAGCTCATAAAACCTTAATTTCCCTTCATTAATGTAGAAATGATACTCATTCCTTGTAAATCGCCATATTAATGGCTTGTAACCCACTCCCCTAAGTGGGAGGCACGGTTTCCCAAGCACTTGTCTGGTTTCAACGGTTACGTTTCACAACCTTTGTGGGCCTAATGCACCCCTGTGCTCCCCTCACACCTCATGCACTCCCTGTTGGAACAGGGTCTCCTAAAAGCTACGAAACTGGTCCATTTTGATTAGTTTTGATTATATTTAACATAATGCAGGGGTTTTGGGGTGGTTCAAAGCCCCGAATGCATTGTAATGGGTCAAAGGGTAAAATAGGGGTCCGAAAACCATGGGTTGCGGATCATAAGAACATTGAGGCTAGAATTTTATAAACAGAGATGCATTTTGGATTGTAAGAGATAGGAATTGATGAGCTATTGAAGTGACCTATTGTTTAAGCTATTTGTTTGGGTTTTTGGGGAACAGACTCCTGTTGCCTGTGTGCGCGGAGCTCCTAGTCCAGCTGTGTGCGGACCCTGCTACTGTGTGCGCAGGTTGGGAAAGGAATTGTAAGGAAAGGTTGATGAATGAATGAATGTGAAGGATTGTTAGAGATATAAATCCGTGAGTACTGGTGTATGAACTGCTGATAATTACTGTGTTATGTATTTTTCTATATTTCTACAGCGAAAGTTTGTACTGAATGCTTGGATCTAGATCTATTCTGCTATGTTTATATAATGTTGTGCTGATGTTATGAAAGCATATAATTGTAGATCTAGTGCATGTGGATGCAAATAGATACATAATTAACCCTGCGAAGAAACAAGGTAATATGAACAGAACGCAACCCTTCTTGCCTTACCCTTCCTTTCTCAAGGTGCAGAAACTTGGTTCCAGCACCCACCCATACTACTTCGGGTGAGACTGTGACCTGCAAAAGTAGGTCACTGCCGAAATGGACACTAGTATAGGGGTTTGTTGGCAAACCTTGCACACCGACCCTGGGTCAAGACCCCTCAAGCCAAAAAATGGTTCCGTTGCAGGGACCGGAAGAGGTCTGAGAGAGGAATTGGGTAATGACAAGAGAATACTGGAAGCCTGAAAGAAAAGAGATCGAGGACTGGTTCGAAGGGCAGATCCAGGATTTCGTAGTAAAATAAAATCGCAGTGAGAAGTTAATGACGAAAAGGTGGAAAAATAGGTACGTCCTTACTGAAAGCTACGAAATATTCTTTGTGACTTTTGCAATTGAACTCCAAGAGTGGCTGGCTAGACTGGTGGAATTTCAGAAGTGCTGGAAGGATGAGCGGGTCACTTTGTGGACCCTGGAGTTGCTCGAACAGCTTGAGAAAACTGATAATACTATCACACGCACGGTGGATCACTGGGTGGATAGTGTGATGGGAGGATTTGTAACAGAATTTTCTATTGATCATTTGTATCATACTCTGAAGCTAAACGATGATTTTTCAAAGGATTCCAATGAAAATTCCTGAGGACATTACCATTTTTTATCAAGAAATTATTGTGCGAAAAGAGCATTCTGTGTAGTCATACGGATTGAATGACCTAGGATCTAGATGGGAGCGCGACCTGCAGTGGTAAATACTATCGAACCAACCTTGACAGAGGGAGATAAGCCTATAATCCGTTTCTGATGTAGGAAAATTACAATTTTCCCACTCTTAAAGAAGATGCAATTATTAACAAAAGTTTCCCTTTTATATAAATCCCAGAATCACTATCTTAACTAATTGGATATATTTTACCTTTGCTCTTTGGTATGCAACTTTACATCCCTTAATAAAATGTGATTTTTTTATTGTATCAGTTTGATACGACCTCCACTTAGAAGCAGCTTGAAATTTATTTTAAGAGAGCGACCACATATATTCCATGTAATATCGATGGCAATAATCATAAATGCAGTGTTACATCATGAAATATCGATGGAAAAAATCATAAAGGCAGCGTTACATATAATCGATTATCATAGCAACCAACCCAACCATTATTTTAACATTCGTGTCAATTTCTATAAATTCTGCGTTATATGACCATCATAGCAAACAACCTGAATGTTCATACAGCAAACAACCCAAGCGTTCATATCAACCATCACAGCAAGGAATCGATGGAAATATATATAACTTCATTCAAAGACAGATTGATCTTTGCGGAAGCAATTTCATATATGAATTCAAGAATCGATGGATCTGAACTCTACGCTATACATGAGTCACTACATGTATCCACTCACACATAAAATATAGTGAACAAACGCAAATAAATTACTGCTGAATTGATATTTGCATCGATTCTTCCTTAAGACACCGCATCTTATGGTAGAGCAACAAACAATCAATCACAGATTCATTTCAGCTTGTAATCAAACCAACAACAATCGATCACAGATTTTTGAAACATGTGTTACCTTCAAGCACGCTGTCAAGTTGAATCACTGCTTAACATTGGTCTTAACACCATTCAACGCTGACACAGGCTTTCACCATAAAACGCAACTTCAGTTCTTCATTAACAAATGTATGAACCAACCTCAACGCAGAGTTTTCTCTGCGTTCACTCCAGATCCAACGTAATTTAGGAAACGATGGCTGTCATCGTACTCTTCAACATCAGGCAAACCATTCCACTGCTTCACGCAATCTGCACTTGTTGAATATTAACACTTCACCACGGACGCAGATCGACTTCATTACTCACAGCTCCAGCTCCACACATCCACATTGGCCTCTGCACAACACGTTGTCACAATTTCTCTCTGCGCCTATCACCTGCAATATGTCAGTCACTCATACAAAACATATTGAAAATTGAATATATTCAAAAATATATGGATGAACATAATATTTCATGGGCTCATAAGCATTAGTTTCCCCTCTCTGTAATTTCAATAATACTTCAGATTCTCTCACACACACTCCTTCACACCTCCAGCTTCTCTAATTTATACAAAATATGAGAAACTATTCTTCTCAGAATAGTATTCTTCTAGAGTTTCTCAACAAACTAATGCCTCCCTATTATTTAGCATTTATCCCTATTTTGGTTCTATTCCACGCAGGGAAAGAAACCAATTCTATTATTATGCCTAATCTAATTAAATAGAAAACAAACTAACAATTCTCTAAAAATAAATAACAAATTTAAATAAATATATTATTTAAACTATTTCTAAGTCTAATTTATTTCTAACTAGCCACAACATTTGACCAAGATGTCACATTGCTGGCTAGGTGCTTGATGCTCCTGCATCAGTTTCAGGAACCTGCTGCACACGACCCCTCAGCTGTATCACCACCTTGGACACGTAAAGGTAAGAATTCGCCTGTACCGCCACCCCCCCCTAGACAGTGATATGGCTGCGCATTTGAAACTACCTACCTTTAGGAGGGTAGGAGACGAGGATATGGACCGGTTTTGGTTTGTGGCAAACTTTGTCTGGACTGCGCAAAACGTGGCAAGTGACACAATAAAGAGGGAGCAGCTGTCTTTAGCATTCGAAGACAGAGCTCTGGATTGGTATATGCGGTACGTTGCCCAGAATGGGACTGCCTCCATTCAAGATATCAAGGATGCTCTAAAGAAGCAATTCCGAAAGCCGAAATCCTATTCCCAGCTGGTAGTAGAAGTAAAGGACTTCAAACAAGCTGCGTTTGAGTCAGTACGGGAGGCTAATCAAAGATTGAAGAAAGAAATTAGGGAATGGGGGTCCGAGTATGATGATAGAAAACATACAGAGTGGTTCATCGCCATGTTGTTACCTCATCTACGTACACCGATGAGTCATCAGACCTTTGAATCATAGGATAAAGTTGTGGAAGTCGCTATGAAATTAGAAGCTGCACCCCAGGAGGATACGTCAGCAAGGGTACAACAAATCCAGGAACAACTTGGGGCTATGCATATGGAGATACAGAACCTGTGAAAAGAAAGAGGAAAGGACATATTCGCAGATCTTTGGTGCATACATTGTTGGGTGTCTAGCCATACGAAGGATCAGTGCCCTCTGCTAACTGATTATATGAAAGCAGGAGGGCCTAGTCCGATACGCCCAAGGGTAAGTAGGGAACCTACCCTGTTGCGACTAGGATCAAGTGGATCTATGCTATGGTGTGATGATTGTCGAATAGCAGGCCTACATGATACAAACCATTGCCCTCAGCTGGGTGAGTACGTCCCAGAACTAAAACAACAATGGTGTTGATTCTTCCGATCAGTGGGACATGATGAGCAGAACTTTCGAACATATGACTTAATGATGGATCGTGGGAAGTTCTCGGGTGCAATCAGACCCTGCGTCACCAAGACTAGCTGCGCACTTTGGAGGATCACTGGCCCGAGGCAGAGGAGGTGATCGGGGAGGAAGCGCAGGTCGAGGACGGGGGCAGCTAATCTATTACAACTGTGGGGAAATCAGGCACTTTGCCAGAGAATGCGCTAATCCCACTAGGTTTTCATGCAAATATTGCATGCAACTGGATCATGAAGTAGAAGACTACCCAATTTTAATATCCAAGATGCAGGAAAAGCAGCCTACCCGAACACAGAATGTACAAAGAGTTAAAACCGAGCTAAGACAGGCGGATCCGAGTGTAAAGGTCATGACACGTAGTGGGCTGGTCACCCAGGGAGCTGAGGGAGGACCTGCCTCTTGGGAATGAGTGTCTTTCAACAAACAAGTATCGTTGGCAGCCTCCGCGCAGCCTCATATAGAAGAAGGAGTTGAGCCATTTTTAATGGCATGTCTGAAGTTACTAAGGAATCCGTAGGCGGTAGAAAATCTCCTAGCATTACTAAATGGCTGCGCAGGTCGGCCCCATTTGATCCCTAAGACCAAGGATGTACACAAGCTGTACATCTATAAGAAACACACCTGGAGAGAGATGTGATTGACTACGCAGATCGGAGACGATGAGATGGATCAGGCTATCTTAGACCTTGGATTGGATGTGAATGTCTTACCAAAACAAACATGGCAATGAATGGGAGAGCCTAAGTTGGAATGATCTACTATCCAACGGCGAATGGCGAATCAAAAAAATATCATCCCTCTAGGTAGGTTACCAAAATTCATGGTGGACATCACAGGGGTATGGGCCCTAGCTGAATTTGAAGTAATATAAATAGTAGAAAACGTGGACCCCTACCCTGTGCTCCTTGGATTGGACTGGGAAATAGACATGGGAGGTGTCATCAATCTCAATAAACGTAGCATGGTGTTCGAAAACAAAGGTATGTGTGTCATAGTAGCACTAGACCCAGCAGAAGGTGTGCGGTACACAGAGCCAGCCTATGAAAAGGAGGAATTGGATCACATTTATAAGATAACTGTGCAAGACGAAGAACGGGTTAACCCCACAGATGAAGGAATGCTCTGTTGGGAAAAAGACATTGAATGCTTTTCCGACTCTGATGAAGAGCTGGAGAATTGGAAAGGTCGGTTGCATAAGGTTTCAGCACTGTGAAGCCTTCAGACCATCAAGAATTTCCATCACATCTCTACCACAGAAAGAACCTCACCCTGCTAAGAGGACACAGGTGAAGATCAGCAGCCTAATGAACTGAAGAGTCCTACGGACCATAGGCTAGAAGCATTACTGCTAATGCTATGAAAATGCAAGGACCGGTATTCTTCACTTAAGGGAAGAATACTGGAGTAGGGTGCTCCTATGCATAGGGACCCCTATGGCCAGATGGGCTCTAAGGGCAGTTGACCTACGCGGATACCTGCTGCAGAGAAACACTCAAGAGTGCGATCAAACCCTACCCGAACAGAATTACCAGGGTACCAGAGCCCTCAGCATGCGTAGGATTACCGACCTGTCTGAGAATCAGTGGACATCTCAAGAAATAAATGACATCAGGATGTATGATGCAGCCATCTCACACAGGGACATCCTACCCGTGAGCGAAGCAAAGGCCTCGACAAGACTGCTAACCAACTTGTAGGTACACCTCGCTTCGACCCTCACTGCAAGTACGCAAACGGCATACGAGTGTCATCTTTGGTCTGACAACTCATGGACACGACCTAGGGTACGAAGGATAACCACTGGCACGTCCCGATTTCATAATAAAAGACTCCCGCAAGTATGAAAAACAGGCGGCAAGTTGTCAATGCAGCAATTAATGAAAAGAATGATCCGCGAAATTAAGGGTACATGCCACGAACGAGCTCCCTCACCAATTAATAACTTCGAAGGGTGCGCGGATGGTTGGAAAGCTCTGCGCTGGGCTATTCATTCACCGCTTGATAGGCTCTGGTTATCCACGTTCCGGGTTTTGGTGTTCGTCCATATTCTTTGTAACATTCGCCTTTCTGTTAAAAATATGGACCCAAACCCACCAAAGGAACTGCTAAGAGGACCAAGGGATGCCGAGTGCAGTAATAGTAGTGCGCATGGGCTTCCAACAGAAGGGACTATCTGTGAACCACGCCCCACAGGAATGTTGCGGTACCGGGACCTACTGTGACTTCTCTGCCATTTCCAAACACCGCCCACTAGAAGCAATGTATGTCTACTCCCTCGCGTTGCCATAGTTCACACTCCTGACCCAATGACTGGGGTCGTTCAAGTCGACTTAGCACATCTATCTAGTACATAGGTACAAGGACTATCCTCTAGAGTGTTGCACAAGGTTCGCTGCCGTGACCGAGACAGGGGACAGCAGTATGACATGCCTCTAGAAGAATGAGCCCAGCATATTGCCATGGTCACTGATGCAACACGTATTATTCAGAAGCACTTGGCGCAGGGAATCTAATTGGTCGAAACGGCTACGCAGCTATGGATGATCGTATAGCAGCATCCCACGCTTCAGCATGTCCAACAAGAATTACAGTAGGCAGAAGCTGTTCTGAAGCAAGTCTGGGCCTCCACACCTTCCCCCTTCTCCGTGCAGTGCCTAGCTGCCATAGACAGGATTGAGGACCTTCGCCACTCCAAGAAGGTTGTTCAAAAACGATTGAAGCCTTGGTCTGATACCGCACTCCAACTTGCACACGATGCTCAGTCTACCATCGCACGTCTCCACCGGCTGTTAGAATGAGTTGCTGCGGATGTAGATGGGCCTGCTTCTCTAGAGCTGGTCAACATTGCGCAACACGTTGCGGCCCAAAGTTAGGATGTACTCCCTCCACTTGTCCATAATCTGGCTACCTTACGCACACAAATAGACGCCGCACCAGTGCAGTGACTCGAGACGAGTCACAAGATTTTGTTGGGGGACTGTTGGAACGGAGTCTCCTAACAAGCTACAAAACTAGTCCATTTTGATTAATTTTCATTATATTTAATATAACGCAGGGTTTTTTGGGTGGTTCAAATCCTCGAAGGCATTGTAATGGGTCAAAGGGTAAACTAGGGGTCCGAAAACCATGGGTTACGGACCATAGGAACGTTGAGGCTAGATTGTTATAAATAGAGATGCATTTTCGATTGTAAGAGATAGGAATTGATGAGCTATTGATGCAATCTGTTGTTTAAACTATTTGTTTGGGTTTTTGGGGAATGGACTCCTACTGGTTGTGTGCACGGAGCTCCTAGTCCAGCTGTGTGCGGACCCTCCTGCTGTGTGCGCAAGTTGGGAAGGGAATTGTAAGGAAAGGTTGATGAATGAATGAATGCGAAGGATTGTTAGAGATCGGAATCCATGAGTACTGGTGTATGAACTGCTGATAATTACTGTGTTATGTATTTTTTTGTCTTTCTGCTACGAAAGTCTGTACTGAATGCTTGGATCTAGATCTATTCTGCTCTGTTATATAATGTTGTGTGGATGTTATGAAAGCATATAATTGTAGATCTAGTGCACGTGGATGCAAATAGATACATAATTAACCCTGCGAAGAAACAAGGTAATCTGAACAGAACGCAGACCTACTTGCCTTACCCTTCCTTTCTCAGGGTGCGGAAGCCTGGTTCCAGCACCCACCCATACTACTTCGGGTGAGACTATGACCTGCAAAAGCAGGTCACTGCCGAAAGGGCCAGTAGTATAGGGGTTTTTTGGAAAAACTTGCACACCGAACTTGGGTCAGGACCCCTCAAGCCAGCACCTGGGGTTTTCAGAAATATTTTTCATTCTTCACCTTCGATTCCTCTGTTTTTGAACCACCTCTTTCCAGTTCTTGGCATCCCAGTGGCTTCAACAATGAAAGACTCCATTATTGTAAATTTATCATGTCCAATTTCGACCTCCATTCCATCAAAATCTCTGAAAAATGACTTAGTTAACTCCTTAGGAAAACCTTCGAACTTTTTTACAAAACTTAGCCACTATGCTTTATGCAGCACCTCTTTTATCTATCGGTAACCTTCCCTGAAATTCCTTCCTTTCGGTTTGGTCCTCACTATTACTCCCATGGCTTGAGAAGTTTTTCTTCAAGATTACCTCTTTGACAAGGTATGAATTAGGGTTTTGTTATGAATGAGAGCGTGAGTGAATGAGGCTTCGAAATTATAGAGAGTGTGAGTGAATGAGGCTTCGGAATTATCAAGGGTGTGAGTGAATGAGCCTAGTGTGGGTGAGGTCAAGAAGACATGACTGTTAGAGTATGAGCTGGATTATTTCAACAATGAAATCCGGATTTGATGTTGGAGCATCCATTTAATTATGAGAGGTTAAATGGCGAAGTTTGATATTTGATTTGATTTGACATGATCAACTCTTATTAATAATTTTTTTTGAATTTGTGGTATATAATAACCATATAATTCATATTCCAATGTTTAAATCCTTACTGTTAAATAAAAAATTTTGCATTTTCATACCTTGAACTTGATGTTGCTAACCTTTAGTTATTTCTCTTTGTATTTCCTTCAGGTGTTCTTCAGTGAATTATCAATTGCTTTAGTCAAATAGGTCATGTCACATATTAGCTGCAGAAATCCATCAGAGCTAAAAAATTTCAATAATTTTGTAGCTATATTTATTCTTTGAAAAATAACAGTGATACAAAGAAAATGGTATTTTAGAACAGGAATAAAGAAAATTTAAGGTGCCAAAATATTTTGTTTTCACCTTAGATTTTTTTGTATAAGCATGCCAATCAATAATTGGTTTTCATGCTTATATATAAGTAATAAAATAAAATAATATTTCTAAGTCAGAGAAGAAGGAGGATTCCTCTTAACCAACTTTATATCAGATTTGTCTTGAAACATCTTAACAAATTCCTCCTTTCTCAATGGCTTGTGATAGATTCTCAGTTGATGTCAATTTAAAAGGAGAGGAATTTTTTCTTCATCAATGGTTTTGATCCTAAATACTCCATTATCAACGACTCTCTCAATTTCATAAGGCCCAAGCCAGTGAGTTTTAAATTTTCCTTGAAAATCCTTGAACTTTGAATCAAAGAGTACTGCCCAATCTCCTGCTTGAAATTTTCTTTCTTTGATATATTTATCATGCCATCCGGATCTCTGTTGTTAAACTAGGTTGGTCTTTTGAATTTCATCTTGTCTTATTTCATCAAGCTCATTGAGTTGTTCCACTCTATGCTTTTGTGCTTCTAACAAGTCAAGTCCCAACTTAACAACTATCTTGAGAATTTTGATTTGGAATTCAATTGGAAATAAGACTTGCTTTCCATAAACAATTTCATGGAGAGTATGTCATGTTGTGCTTCTCCATGTGGTGCGGTAGCACCATAAATATTCTGGAAGATTTTATGCTTAGTCCCTTCTATGAAAATGTACAGTCTTGGTAAGGATTACCTCAATCACTTTGTTGGTAGATTCTACTTGTCCATTTTACTGCAGATGATATGGAGTAGACTTTCTATGCTTGATATTGTATTCTTCCATTATCTTCTGCACCATTTTGGATGTGAATTGAGTACCTTGATCTGTCACAATTTCCCTTGGGATACCAAAATGAGTAAAAATATTCTAAAAAGGAAATGAAACCACAACATTTCCAGTAGCAAAAGAATGTGCTTTAGCTTCTACCCATTTAGTGACATAATCATCGCATACAAGAATATACCTCTTTTGTCTTGATAGTGGTTTGATTGGTTAACAAAATCTAGATCCCATTTTTAAAAAGGTTCAATATGTACCGAGGTTGTAAAGGAATTTCATCTGAAGGAACAAGTTTCCCCATTCTCTGACAACTATCACATATCTTAACATATTCTTTGGCATCCTTAAAAAGGGAATGCCAATAATATCCGAAGAGAAGAACTTTTTAAGCAGTTCTTTTTTCAGCTCAGTGTCCTCCACATGGTTCATCATGACATGTTTTTAGTATCTCATGTATTTCGTCTTCTCTCACACATCTTGAGATGATGAGATCTGGACCTCTCTTGTACAATTCTTCATTTATCCATAAATAAGTTGCACTCATTTGAATTATCCTTCCCTTTTCTCTAGAAAACAAATATGATGGTAACCTCCCTGTGGAAAAATAGTTAGCAATATTTGCAAACCATGGATATTTAGTAGATATTGAAAAAATATATTCATCAGGACAAATATCTTCTACAACTATATTTTATTATCATTTTAATTCTAGACAAAAGGTCAACAATTGTGTTTTGTTTTCCAGGCCGATCTAAAATGGTGATATTGAATTTTTTTAATAATAATAACCATATTGTGACTCTTCCATTAGTAATTGATTTATTCATTAAATATCTAATTGTATAATTATCAGTATGAATGAAAGTTTCATAGCCAATGATGTAATGTCTAATTTTTTTAATGGCATGGACAACAACTAAAAACTCATTTTCAATAACAGTATAATTTAACTCTGCATGAGTCAATTTTTTACTTGTATAGTAAATAGCATAAGGATTCAAGTATTTTTGTCCCAATACAGCTCCCAGAGTTGTCTCTGAAGCATTGGTTGAAATATGGAAAGGAAATTTCTAATTTGGTCCTCTTAAGATGGGTGCTTTAGAAATATTTTCTTTCAAAGTCTCAAAGGCCTTTTGGAAATTAGGATTCCAACTGAATTCACAATATTTTATAAGAAACTTGAAGAGTGGAGATGCAATCTTTGTAAAGTTTTCTATAAATCTTATATAGTATCCAATGAAAACAATAAAACTCCTAACATCTCTTTTACAAATTGGAACTGCTAATTTGGAAATAACTTCTACTTTAGATGAGTTCACTTTTATTCCATTTCCTGAAATATGGTGTCTTAAAACAATCCCCTCAGTAAACATCATAAAAAAAAATTCATGACTTAATGAGAGATTTGCTTCCTTACATATTATGATAACTTCTTCCAAATTTTCAAGGGCATCCTCAAAATAATTTCCATAGACTATAAAATCATGCATATACACTTCCACACAATCATGAATTAGATCAGATAAAATACCCAGTACTGCTCTTTGGAATGTTTTTGGTGCATTGCATAGTCCAAAAGGAAGTACTCGGTAAGCATAAGTTCCACATGGACAGGTAAAAGTGGTTTTGTCTTGATCTTCTGGTGCTACCTAAATTTGGCTATATCCACTAAAACCATCCAAAAATGAAAAATATGTTTCCCTACTAATGTATCTAGAACTTGATCTATGAAATGGAGTGGAAAACGATCTTTCAAAGTAACCTTATTCGGCTCTCTATAATCAATACACACTCTCCATTTTCCATTATTTTTAGGAACAATTACTAAAGGTCTAACCCATTGATTGTCCGATATTGGATGAATAAAATTTACATTCAACAGTTGTTGTAGTTCCTCATTAACAATTTCCCTCAAGTTTGGATTCATTCTTCTTTGAGGTTGTCGAATTGTTTTGGAATTTTCTTCAATATATATGTTATGCATGCAATTTTTTGGATTGATTCCTTTCATGTCTGTGTATTCCCATGCATAATAAAAATAGTGTTTTTGTAATGTTTCCATTAATTTCTTCTTTTGAAATTCTTCCAGATTTTTGTTTACATTTATATTTTTACCTAGAAATATTTCAATTGAATAATTTCCAAAATCTTCCCTAGAATATAAAGACATATCTCTGGATGATAGATATTCAATATAGCATTTTTCTTGAAAATTTGACTACTATCACAGTGTGAAGATAATTCATTATTTTCTATTGAATTTAAAATTTGATCTTCTTCACTAATTTGTGAGATAGTGAAAATGAGTTGTATATTATTATCATCATCCATAAATTCTTCATTTTCTACCTCTATAATTGTTTTTGTATGTGGATATAATGTGAATTTCTTTGTTGAACTACCATTAGAGATAAACATATAACCAGCTATATAACTTATAAAAGCATCGGTTGTAGCTAACCAAGGTCTTCCTAAGATTAATTGATGTCCTCCTAAGTTTTTCTTGGGTGTTAAGATCATAAAATCGACTAGATATTCCCAAGAATATAAGGATTCATAAATTTCCTCTAACACACCACTGGGTTTAATTACAGATCTATCTACTAGTTGTAACAATTTTGGTTTATATTGGAGATTTTGAATTCTCAGTTGATCCATAGTTTGTTTACTCGTGATGTTTATGGTCGCTCCTGAGTCAATCAATGTGTTTGGAATTTTGATACCATTGATGTGTGTTTTCACAATGGGACTTCCTGGATCCAACTATTTATGTATTACTATTTTTCCCATCATGATGTCTGCACTTTTTCCAACTAATTGTATTCTTTTGACTTCTTTTCTTTTTTCTTCCTGGTTTCTTTATACTTAACTCTATTATTGTATTTGCAAGGATTGGAATTTCTTTGATAGTTTGTATCAAAGGAATTTTTATAAAAAAATTCTTCAACTCGTTTAATTAGGCATCATGATTTGATTTTCCACCCCTTTATCAATTTGTAATCTTTCATGGAAAGGTGGTTTTGAGACAGATACTTAAGGTTGTTCTACAATGGGAGTTGATTTTATTGGAGTATCATGTGTTCTTTTTTAAATATTTTCTTTCTGATGGAGAGACGTCCCTTCTTCATAATAGCTATTTTTCTTTTGAGGATATTTATTTTGATGAAAAGATGTCTCTTCATCAAAATGATCATCCTTTGGTTTTTCCTGGATAACAAAAGATGGTAATTTTTTTTCTAATACTCTACCAGATCTAAGTTTGACTAAATTAAGATCTAATGAATTTATCATATAAGTCTAAAAATTTTGTCCCTCCATGTTGTAAAAAAATTGTGCATTTTTATTGTTTGTGTTTGGAAGTGTTTTATCAAGCAATTGATTTGGTCACCATGGAAACGGTAATCAAATTTGTGGATTTTGATTTTGAAACTGAGGTTGAGATGGTTGACTAGACTGAGGAAAATGTTGTGGTGGAAATTTTGGATAAGGTTGTGGATATTGGTGATATTGAGAATATCTACCATAAGGATTTTTCCATCCTTGTGTCCAAGGTTGATATTGAGAGCAAGGTTGTCATGGAATTGGTGCATTCCAATTATTTTGTGGGGTTTGAGTATACATCTGAGTGTTGAAACCTTGAGTTTGTGATCCTTGCCATGTTTTTCTAGAAACAAAGCAAAGAGGATATACCTGGCTTGGAACCATTTCCTCTTGGTATACATCTTTAAGACCTTGAATTGAAGGAAAATTATTTGTTTCGTGATTTTATGTACATATAACACAAGTTTATACATTTTTAAAATGAAGAGGGCATTCTCTTAGGACATGTTTCTTCCTGCACTTAGGACAAAAGATAGATAAGGCATCACTTTCAACTCTTTCCTTTTTTTGTAATTTCAAGGTGTCTATTTGTTCACTAAGACTCCCTAAAATATCTGTTTTAAATTCATCAAAATGTTAGCCTATTTCATAAAGGAAATTATAAATCCAAAAATACATAAATTGAATAATGTAAAGTTAGGATAAATATATTTATTAAATTAGAATATTTAATAAATATTAGAGATACTTAGAAATAGAATTTTGTTAGTAAATATAGGACTCTAGAATTGAGTCGTTTCCTAGGCTCTAAAATAGGAATAAAGTTAGTGAGATGGTTAGAAGGTCATTTATTGTAAATGGACACTTGTTGATTTTCCAAGTGATCCATAACTAGATTAATTTAGAACATAGAGCTTATAAATAGGATTGTTTCCTAATTTCATTGTGTAATGTGAGTGTAATGAGAGAGTGAGAGTTTACGTCTGTAACTCCTACAATTTTCTATGTAATATTTTTCCATTATCAATAAAGTATGTGTCTGAGGACACTTCTGAATCTACCTGTGGTATCAGAGCCACGGTAACACTGTGAGGAGCAGATTCCAGCTCTATCAGGTCGTGGAAAACTCAACTCCGTTGAAGTGATCAGCAAAAGATTGGTATGAAATTTGCAAATTTTTTTATTGATTTTAGATCTCCAAATTCTAAAATAATTTTTTTTAAGTAGCAAATGCAAATCTGTGTGACTTTTTCAAATTTTTTGAGTGAATAAAAAAAAAAGAGCGTTGTACAATTTAAGAGGAAGAGCGTTGTATAAAGAAGAGTGTTGTATATTTTCGATTCTGCATTTTTGAGTGACCTAGGTTCCACTGTCGACCATTGGGTAATTTGACATGCCCATTTGACATGGAGAGATGTGCATGTGCGTGTGACTGCGTATATGGAGGATAAACTCTGCAATTTGTGAAAGTTGAGAACTGGTTTGTCACTTGAAGCAACAGAGAGCCGAAATGTGAAGAACGCAGTTTGGAGAGCATTGTTCGGGTGTGCCTGAAGAATGAACCTAGAGAGAAGAATCTTGAGAGTTGAAAACCATCAAAGAGCCAAGCGTTAAGCCGACGATGAGAGGGAATTATTGGTGATTTTCAAGGGTCTTTGTCGAGAGGAGAGTTGTTGAATCTTGGGTTGTGAAATTTCCCATAGAAGTTGTGATGTCCTACCATGTCCTATGTCAATTGTATTTCTATCTGCTTTATCCTTTTTGTGGTAAAGGGCTACGAAGTGTTGAATTGCTCATGAATTCAAAATAATGTTCAAAGTTCTCCTCAAAATTGTAACGTCAGTCAATTGGAACAACATATATGTTAGTTATCGACAACAACAAGCTAATTTATAACTCCAAATTATATGCATTTTTATACAGAGATTCGTGATTTTCTTGGCGTATTTCAGTCCTTA